>JAVIAB010000145.1:17356375-17760179 GCA_032433765.1 Megaustenia siamemsis | reverse complement strand
TTTTAGTTCAAAATTAATTTGTTTTAGATACATCATTATTAGTTAACTATGTAGCGCTAATTTATTTACTTACATCTGTGTGTGTGTGTGGTTTATTGTTCCTACTGAAAGCCTATTGAGCTGAAACATCGTTCAAATTTCTGCCTGCCGCCCATTATTTACATAAAGCTTTAACCATACCATTTTTTTTTTCTTTCTCCTTACAGTCAGCTTTACTGCAGCTTCACATTTTATGCATTTCTTTGTCATGACCCTACATAATTGACTTATTATTTCTTCAATTTCTTTGTCATGACCCAACATAATTGACGTATTATTTCATCATGATTGTAAAGTAATTTAATTATAATCATCATGTGCCATACAGGTTGGCGTAGGTGATCATGTCCCTCCACAATCTTCTATCTACAGTGCATCATATCAGTTCTGTTGTTGACTGTTTTCCATGCCATGACACCAAGCTATCCAGTATTTTCTCTCTTTGTCGCCCGCGATCTCTCTTTCCTTTTATTTTGCCAGTTGTAACCAAGTATTCCAACTTCCCTTTTCTCATGATGTGTAATTATTAATTATAATAGTTTCATTAAATAATAAATGTGCCTTTAGTGGTAATCTGACATCATTTCTCAGAACTTTTATTTTTTTTTTCATGTAAGCACATCATAAAATATAGTAAGTGAAGATTTATCTTCACACCATAACACATTAGCATACCATAAAACATGGAGCTGTGATAGCTCAGTGGTTGGTGAACTGGACTGCAAAGAACAAGAGGTCGGGTTCGTTCCTATCGATGGTTTCCAGTTCACCCCAGCCTTAAATAGGTACTGGATTTTGTTTCTAGGAAAGTAAAGTGACACAGGCATAATACCGACCATATTGCCCCAAAAATCATGTACCGAACGTCTGTAAAAATTATGGTCACTAACACCATATTCCCTATACGCCACTTGGCATGACGGGACTCTTTACTTTTTTACTTACATCATAAAATATAGTAAGTAAAGTAAGATTTATCTTCACATCTTGACATATTTGCTACCAAGGGTTTTACATTGTTTTTCATAATAAAAAAAAAAATTGAAATAACAGTGAGAAAATATATGAAAAATGGTTTATTCTGACAATTTGCCCTGTAGGTCAGGGGAAAAAAAGGTTAAATAGAAGAGCTACGAGTTTTAGCAGAAATAATTGTGAAAACGTCAATAAATTAAAAAATGCAAAACCCAGCACCTGGGTTTCTAGCAGCTGGTTACTAAAGCTGCGATTTGCATCTAGTGGTACAGAATGTGTTACGGTGTTTAGGGAACAATGATGTGTTAGTGCCATTATCTGTCAATGACCAATTACATATTTATCGGAGATTTGGTTGGTATTTGTTGGTAGCTAGGCCACATTATCTCCCAGGTAAAAATTGTTTGATACTCATGTCATTTTCAGAAGGTGCAAGAACTCTGCAATTTGCGTTGGCTTAAATAAAATGTCACCATTTCTCAGATATCTGGGAATTTAACCAAGACCCTCTGGTCTGTATCTATCTATCGACCTTTCGAGCCGTAGCTGGCCCATAGGGCGTTGACCAAGATACTCCTTCTCTTATCTAAATTTTATTCTAGCAGTTTTTCAATTCTTTTAAAGATATTTTATCAAATCTCGCCATTTGTCTCTGTTCTGTGCAAACAGCTCTATCTCATTGAGGGAACCGATTCCTGCTGCTCTTGCCTCTCCCATCAGTGTCCTTCTCAGTGTCTCTCTTGGTCTTCCTCTTACCTGTTGTTTCCCACATGGGGCTTGCTTTGTTATTCTGGTCTGTATCATGCACTCTTAACTACTCAAGCACAATGGCTTCAAGTCCTTGGCGGTTTGTTATTCAACCTAAGCATTATCCTTTCATGTCTTAATTATTTTGAACCTAGTAGAAAAAAGGAGAGCTGGAAAACAAGAGACAGAAACAAAGTTGAACGCATTCGAAAATAAATGTCTAAGGAAATACGTGGTATAGCATGAACGAATTCAAAACAAACAAAGAAATGAGAGAAATCGCCAATCACCACTAATATCTTCAGTAATCAAGAAAAGATGATGGTCATATGTTGGACATGTGATGAGAAGAGATAATAACCGATAACAAACAAGCAATCCCTCATGTGGGAAACACAGGTAAGAGGTAAAGAGGAAGGCAGAGAGAGACACTGAGAAGAACATTGATGAAGAGGCAAGAGCAGCAGGAATCAGCTCACTCAATGAGATAAATGGCGAGATTTGATAAAAGATCTTTACAAGGATTGAAAACTGCTAGAATAAATTTAGATAAGAGAAAGAGTATTTGGGTCTATGCCCTATGGGCCGGCTACGGCTTGAAAGGTCAATAGATAGATAGATAAAAGGAATACATGGGACACCATTGATGTATGAGGAATGTGGCATTTTTTCCTATATTTTTTCCATGACTAGCACCACACCAGGCTTTTTTGTTTTGCCAGTGAAAGTATTGGTTTCCATTGTCAGAAGTTGAGAGACTCTACTTGTCTCATCGGTTCATCATCATTGAGTGCCGTCTCCGCAACGAAGGTTGGCTATCATGGAACGCCATTTTGCTCTATCTCTTGCTTTGTTGGTGCAGGTTGTCATCGGTTGATTTGTCCATCTTTTGATGTTACTCGTCCATGTTAATCTTGGTCTGCCTCTGCCAAGCTCATCGGTTAAAAGAAAAATTAATAACTTCCATGTAGCTAGAAGTTGAGCTTAGACTACACAGTCAGGCTAAAGTCTCACAATAGGCTGATCTATAGCAATAACAAGTAATAACAAATGAATTTAAATATTTGGGATCTTTGTTTACCTCAGACGGAAGATGTACAACAGAGGTGAGATGCAGAATGGCTCAGCTTTCCAAAATGTGAGGGAGATACTATGCAATCCATTTTTGACAATAGAAACGATAAAGATTCTTAAATGTTATGTAGAGCCAGTCTTAACATATGGATGTGAATCATGGATGATAGGACAACAGACAAGAAAATCACGGAGTCTGTAGAAATGTGGTTTTACAGAAGAATGTTGAGAATACCATGGACAGCTAAGAAGGGTAATGAAAATGTTCTGAAAGAGGCCACACAAAAAGAGAGCTAATTTCCAATATTAGGAAGAAACAATCATCATTTTTTGGCCATGTAATGAGAAGGGAACAAACTAGAATTTCTGCTACAACTGGGAAATTGAGGGACGAAGAGATAGAGGAAAGCAAAGAAAAAGATACCAGACAGCTTAAGAGAATGGCTTGGCAGAAGGTCAACAACAGAAATGATAAATAGCTGTCGTGATCAAAAGTTGTGGAGAGACATGATCACCTACACCAGCAGGCCTGGTACCTGATGATGATGATAACAATAACAGACTACACATCCAGGCTGAAGGGTGTCAGCTCACAAGTGGCTGATCTACAAGAGACTACACATCCAGGCTGAAGGTGTCAGCTCACAAGTGGATGATCTACAACAAGGACTACACATCCAGGCACATTTTTTATATTTTTAAAAAACCCAATTGCGTTCTTACAACATCTCCGTAATTTTCACGAAGCGCATATGGTGTTTGGAAAAAAATCCAATGTGCAAAGAAGCAAATCCAACTCTCAGGGGTCATCGGAAGCAATAATTAGGAAGGTGCTCCCGTGTGTTACCGGGGCCTCATTATGTGTGAAGTAAAGAATAATGACACTGTGACCTTCTAGGCATGTCATAAGAGACGACTAAGGAGGTTGATCGATGGCTTGACAAGCTATCATTGTAAAAAGTATTGTTATGGAAACAGTGCCATAGATTTTAGAAGCAGTAATCTCTGCAATATGTGCCATTTTGGCACGCAAGGTTTGTTTTTGAGATTGTAGTTCTGCCCTATGTGCTGTCTTATAGACAGAATATACAATAGATAGATTGGGGGGGGGGTGTGTGTTTGCCATGGCAATCTGTTGCAGTCCAAGAATTTGTATTTTGAGTTCATAAACTTTAGGTCTGATAATTTAGGGTTAATGTTAGGTCTGCTACTTTGAACATTTTAAAATGTATTTATCATTTTGATTATTTTACTAGACATGAAGAGTAAAACAGTTTCTCAATGGTAATAACAGCCTGTAGGTCTTATTTGTGAAAGAAGTCATTTGGAAGCTTCAACTGCCAAAGTTCTGTCTACTCTCAATAGTTTACGTCTAAACTGTAATGATATGAAGCTTTTCTGAATGTAATTTCCATGACCCAAATGACTTTTTGAAATTAAAATATCTGTAATTGTCTTAAGATTGATTTCAATCTCTTAATTCATGAGTGGCTCAAGCAAAAGCAGTTTTTCAAAAACACGAGGAAGATACAGTGCAATCCATTTTTGAAAATAGGAACAAAGAAAAGAGTTCTTAAATGTTATGTAGAGTCAGCCTTAACATGTGGATGTGGGTCATGTACAATAACAGGACAACAGTGTAAGAAGGGAACAAACTATAATTTCTGACAACAACTATGAAGGGAACGAAACTAAGATGAGGAACAGCTGAAATAGAGGAAGAGAAAAGAGATAGAAAGCAAAGAGAAAAGATACCAAACAGCTTAAGAGAATGGCTTGGCTGGTCAACAATAGAAATGATAAATAACTTTCGAGATCAAAAGTTGAAAGAGACATGATCACCTACACCAGCAGGCTTGGCGCTTGATAATGATGATGATGATTTACCACGCAATGCTCTTTCTGTTATCTTAGTTTTAGTTAAATACAAACAGACAAAAATTAATCATTTTTCTTCATTATTATTTCAATGTCACATGTTTTTTTGCCACTCCATTTCTTCAGGTTTGGATGAGTGAGTGACTGTATCAATGCCTAATATTTCTAATTGGAATACAGCAGGAGATGGATAACAATGTAAGATTGTTGGAAAAATGCTACACAAATATTCTCATTACCTTGTGTCCTCTGTTTTATTGTTTCTTTAACACTGAATTACGATTCCGTCGTGAAAATTACCACCTCAAAATACAAATTCTTGAAATTTGACAGTTTTCTGCAGGCAACCCCCCCCCCCCCCCCCCCCTTTCCCAATCATATCATCATAATTACTATTTCCAATGACCTCTGAATATTGGATTTGCTTCCTTTGATGTTTTATGTTTGTTCAACTGCACAGTAAAAAGTACAACCGTATCATAGAAAGGGGGCTGTTTTTTTTTTTTTTTTTAATGGATTTGCCAATTTTGTCACAAATTTTTTTGGTTTGAAATTTGCTCTGCAGTCGGCAAGGCATTAAAGAAAACTTTGTAACATGCAATA
Organism: Megaustenia siamemsis; assembly: GCA_032433765.1. Lineage (NCBI taxonomy): Eukaryota > Metazoa > Mollusca > Gastropoda > Stylommatophora > Ariophantidae > Megaustenia > Megaustenia siamemsis. The sequence goes on along the minus strand of JAVIAB010000145.1, from coordinate 17,754,863 downwards.
GACAATGAATAATGCTTTGAGGGAGCTGAACGTATGGCTGGATTGACGGATTTACAGTGGCCAGGTGAATAGACAACATAACACCTCTGGTAGCACAGGGCCATGCATTCAAATCTCAGGTCATAAATCTAAAGCACCCAGGAATTATTACAGCATCTGATTCCTGTGTGTCTACTTGGATAAACACAAAGCTGTGTAACAAAAGTATAAAGAGAATTTAATATTCTGAATTTCAAATATAACAATTAAAGGGCAGTAATTTTTATGATGTTTTCATGAAAATGTGATCCCAGATATGTATCATAATCTAGAGTTAACACTAACCATACACTATTAACCATTATTAATCCTTTAACACTAACCAACAAATAATCATTAACCATTATTAATCCTTTAACACTACCAACAAACTAATTATTAACCATTATTAATCCTTTAACACTGACCAACAAAATAATCATTAACCATTATTAACCCTTTAACACTAACCAACAAATAATCATTAACCATTACTAGCCCTTTAACACTACCAACAACTAATCATTAACCGCCATTAACCCTTTAACACTAACCAACAAACTAATCATTAACCATTATTACCCTTTAACACTAACCAACAAACTAATCATTAACCATCATTAACCCTTTAACACTAACCAACAAACTGTAATCATTACCCTTTAACACTAACCAACAAACTAATCATTAACCATTATATTTTTTACATTTTTTTCTATAATTTTTTCAGATGTCCGAGGACATTGTAAAGAACAAAGATTTACTCCGCCAAGTCAAATATGATGAATCAATGCCAGGGCGTGGAAATGCAAAACAACCAATCCAGAATGAAGATGCTGCAAGGGTTTTTATAATAAATGGTAAGTATTAGCTTGTGTAAGTTAAAGATGTTTCAGGGATATTTATCACATGAGATGGTGGGTCACGGATATTTATTTATATATATATAGGAGATGGGACTTCCTGCATTATGGCGGATAGGCGACAGGAACCATTGAGGCATTGTCTGAAAAGTATACCTTGTTGCAGTTTCTTCATATTCCAAGTCTGGCTTGCTGCCTGAGCTACTGAGTTTAGTGCTTTGTGCACACCATGAGCTATGCTTTTCATCTGGATGGTGTTTCTATATTCAGATTGCTTATGATGATATTGTATGATGCAGGACAATTCGGTTGTGTTCACTTTTGGCGCAGCTTGGCCTTTTGGCATGTGCTGTAGCAGCTATGATGAGGACTGCAGCTGCCTTTCTTTGTTTGGATATGAGATTATGGGTCAAGGATATTTATACATATATATATGGGATGGTGAATCAGGGATATTTATATATATATATATGTGGGATGGTGAATCAGGGATATTTATACATATATATATATATGGGATGGTGAATCAGGGATATTTATACATGTATATAGATATATATATATGAGATGGTGGTCAAGGATATTTATACATATATATATATATGAGATGGTGGATCAGGGATATGTATACATATATATATATGAGATGGTGAATCAGGGATATTTATACATATATATATATATGAGATGGTGGGTCAAGGATAGATATATATATATCTTAATATATCAAACTTGTGTGCTTAGCACACACTATTATATGGACCTAAAACCTGGACAACATACTCAAATCACGAAAAAAGACTAAATGTCTTCCACATGCGATGTCTCTGCAGAATAATGCACATCAAATCGCAGGACAAAATAACCAACTTAACTGTCCTGGAACGAGCTAAGACCCCAACAATCATGTCGATGCTCAGATGTTGGAGACTAAATGGCTGGGGCATGTCCAGCGAATGGAAAACGTATCTCCAGGCAAATACTATATATGGTGAACTAACACACGGAAAAAGACAAATCAAATCAGCAAACCTAAACTACAATATAGAGATATCTTTAAATCGTCTCTGAATGACTTCTCCATCTGTGAAAATGACTGGGAACATCTGGCAAGTGATCACACATCATGGAGAGCATGTATAAGGAATGGTATAACATCATTTGAGACTGTGCTAAGGCAAAACTTAGAAGAGAAAAGACTCATGAAAAACCCAGTGGATCAGTGGGCCTGACTTGTTCATTCTGTGGCCGTGACTGTTTGTCAAACATTGGTAGAATTAGCCACAAGAGAAGCTGTTTAACAAAAACAAAACTTTAAAAAATACACAATGGCCTCTACTGGACCGTCTGACAAGACGAAAAGGGCCATATATATATATATATATATATATATATATATGAGATATGGCCACGGATACTTTCGCATTTAAGAGATGGTGGGTTCTTGACAAATCATCATCGAGTGCCATCTCCGCATCAAAGGTTGGCTACCATGGAGCTCCATTCTGCTCTGTCTCTTGCTTTGATGGTGCAGGTTGTCATAGGTGATTTGTCCATCTTTTGATGTTACTCGTCCATGTTAGACTTGGTCTGCCTCTGCCTCTTTTACCTTGTACTTTCCACTCCAGGATTACTTTTAGTAGGCTGTTGTGTCTTTTAACATGCCCCAAAAATCGCATTTGTCTTGTTTGAATTGTGTTTAGTAGTTCTCTTTTCATTTTTAGTTGTTTTAAGACTTCATCGTTTGTTTTCTTTTCCTTCCATCCAATTCTACCTATTCTTCTATATATCCACATTTCAAAGGCTTTAATTCTCTGTTCTGTTTTCTTGTCTAATGTCCATGTTTCTGCACCATATAGAAATGTTGAGCAGATGTAACATTTGCTATTCTTAGTTTTAACCCTGGTGTTATTTGTTTTGATGTTAATAGTGTTCTTCATAACATTAAAATTATCTTGACAAATAAGTCCTTGAAATATCTATTTTGATTTAAATACAGCTAGAAGGTAAATGCCTAAGGAAAATACTTGGTATAGCGTGGAACGAATTCAAAACAAACGAGGAAATTAGAGAAATCGGCAATCAACCACTAATATCTTCAGTATGAAGAAAAGACGATGGTCGTATGTTGGACATGTGATAAGAAGAGATAATAACCGAATAGCAAAGCAAGCCCTCATATGGGAAACAACAGGTAAGAGAAAAAGAGGAAGACCCAAAGAGACACTGAGAAGAACATTGATGAGAGAGGCAAGAGCAGCAGGATTCGGCTCCCTCAATGAGATAGAGCTGCTTGCACAGAACAGAGACAAATGGCGAGATTTGATAAAATATCTTTAGAGAATTGAAAACTGCTAGAACAAAAAATTTAGATAAGAGAAGGAGTATCTTGGTCTACGCCCTATGGGCCGCTACGGCTCGAAAGGTCAATAGATAGATAGATAGAAGGTTGTTGATGGGTGACCAACTCTTGATTTTCATTGAGGCAACTGATTCTATCTGACAATAAAGAAAAGTTGAATCAATTTGTAATCTTGAAAACAATCAAATATAAGTTCAAGTAATTGTCATCAGTTTTCTTTATTTCATGTCATAACCTACTTTTGTTTTTATTATCACAGATTCTGTGCATCCACACCAAACTTTGCCGCCAACTCCAAATCAAAATATGTAAAAATGGATGTTACGAACCAAGTCAGCTATCAAAACTTGCAGAACGACATGAACTTGCTCAGTGATCAGCACTTGCAGGATACAAGACAGGATGCTGTGTCAGAGATGGTATATAAACATATTGATAATTTTGAAAAGAGTGTTCAAGATTTGGATACCACACCGGAATTTACTGGAAACTTTGGGAGAACACAAAAGTTGAGGATGTCGCTTCAAAGAGGCTCTCAAGACACAAAGAAACACCTACAAACAAAAGTGTAAGAAATGATTTGGAGTCTTTGCCAGAGAAGAGTATACATATACCAGAAGATTTGATAAAGCTGTCAGAATGCAGTGGAAATGTTGCAATTACGACAGAAGATAATGCAGAAGATTTTAAGTGTTTACCTGATGTCAGCAGAAGTTTGATAAAGAACACTGAACTTGAAGTAAAGAATTCTAAGACAGTGTGCATAAATCAAGAAAGTTTCATCAGGCAAACTGAAATAATGCAGAAGATGAGTGGTTAGTTCCAAGAGAGCATGAATTAAAGAACATTAAGGAGTTGTCAAAAGTTACAAAGTGTCGAGTTATTGTCGCGGATATCACAAAGACCAAGGATGATGCCCTAGCGGTTGTAAGTAGTAGAAAATGTAACAGATTCCGTGAAAGGGTATCTCGTGTCTCTACGTCAGTTATTACAGATAAAGTGAATATTACAAGCTCGGTACATCTTTACAAATGTAATATTTGTGGGGCAGGCTTTTCAAAACTCGGCAGCCTAAATGCACATACGAAGAAGCATGGGGGGAAACTTTCAAAGGGCGTAAATTCTAATGACCAGAAGAAACATAAAAAAGCTCGTACAGGAGAGAAGCCATTTAAGTGTGAAAGGTGTGGTAAACTTTTGCACAAGTTAATAACTTAAACAAGCATAAGTTAAAACATATTGGGGAGAAACCATTTACGTGTGATGTTTGTGGGATGGACTATACTCTAATTGATGATTTCTTGCTCATAAAAAATCTCATACTGGAGACAAACCTCACCATTGTGATGAATGTGGTAAACAATTTGCCCAGCTCTCTAGCTTGATTAAACATAAATTAAATCATACAGGGGAAAAACCATACAAGTGTGAGGTATGTAGCTTAAGTTACGCTCATATTGATGATCTTATTGTGCACAAGCGAACACACGTAGGAGAAAAGCTTTATCAGTGTGACATTTGCGGCAAGCGTTTTGCTCATATAAAAAATATGAATAAACACAAAATGACACATACGGGTGAGACACCATACAAATGTGATATCTGCGGAAAACAATATGCCCATAATAAAAACTTGAACATTCACAAAAGAAAGCATACGGGGGAAACACCATACAGCTGTGAAGTTTGTGGTCTAGGTTTTAGCCTTATAGACAGCTTGAAGCGACATAAAATAAAACATACGGGAGTTATGCCGTACAAGTGTTCTATATGTGGTAAAGGTTTTTTCTTGAAAAGTGAGCTTAGTGCACATATGACATCACATACTGGAGAAAAGCCATACATGTGTGATCTTTGTGGTATGGAGTACGCTCATTTTAGAAGCTTGAGAAAACATAAAAGGACGCATACGGGGAGAAGCCGTATAAATGTGAACTTTGTGGTATCGCATTTAGTGAAGCAGGGGACCTGACAAAACATAAGAGAATACATACAGGAGAGAAGCCATATAATTGTGATGTTTGTGGTATACGTTTTGCACGAATCGATAGTCTCCGGGGACATATAGAATACATACAGGAGAAAAGCCGTACAAATGTGATATTTGTGGAGTTGGGTTTTCTCTAAGTGGTAGCTTGAAGGTTCACTTTAGGAAGCATACGGGCGAAAAGCCATACAGATGTGATGTTTGTGATGCAAAGTTTACTCACCGGGAAGTCTCATGCGGCACAGGCGAGGACATGTATGAAACATATCTTTGCAAGTGGGATGAGTACCACATAGGAATATTATTCTTCTCTCTGGTCATTCTAACAAAGTATTTAATATGTTGAACTATAGGTTAACTTAATGCTGAAACTTAAAAATATAAGTATAAAGAGCTAGACCTTTACTATACAGGTGGTCTGCCTGCTATGTCTGCACCCTTCTGACCATTGTATCTGATTATGAAGAAATAATAAGGGTGTCAGCTTCAACACAGCTTTTTTAGTTGACTTTTATGTCATGCATTGAGTACATTTTATCCAGCAATGGATTGAGATGAGACAATTAAGAATATTAGTTTTATGATGTTCTAGCATGTATCCATTGTACATCTGGAAAACAACTGATGATATTCTGGCATGTGTTCATTGTTTCCACCAAAGGGAAACAATTTGATGATGTCCTGACATGTGTAATTGAGTTCTGTCCAAAGGAAACAAATTTATGATGTCCTGACATGTGTTAATTGTGTTTCTACCCAAGGGAAACAAATTGATGATGTCCTGGCATGTGTTAATTGTGTTTCTGCCCAAGGGAACAGATTGATGATGTCCTGCATGTGTTAATTGTGTTTCTACCCAAGGGAAACAAATTGATGATGTCCTGACATGTGTTAATTGTGTTTCTGCCCAAGGGAAACAAATTGATGATGTCCTGACATGTGTTAATTGTGTTTCTGCCCAAGGAAACAGATTGATGATGTCCTGACATGTGTTAATTGTGTTTCTGCCCAAGAGAAACAAATTGATGATGTCCTGACATGTGTTAATTGTGTTTCTGCCCAAGGGAAACAAATTGATGATGTCCTGACATGTGTTAACTGTGTTTCTACCCAAGGGAAGCAATTGATTATGTCCTGACATGTGTTAATTGCGTTTCTGCCCAAGGGAAACACTTTGGCATATTTTTTTATTTGCTGTCAGTCAGACCCAAGAACTCAAAATGCTGTTTCATGAAGATGATGTTCAACTGCAATAATAATAATAAAAAAAACACAGAATATAAGTCTTTTGTGACAGTCACAGAGAATAAATCAGGCAGTGGCTCAGAATGCTGTTCATGTAGCTGAGATATTCTACTGAAATAACACAACTTATGAATATGTCTGTTGTACCAGTCAGACTGATACTAGAGTATGTAAGTCAAGAGGTGCTAGAGTGGAATATTGGTGTCAGAATATGATTTATGGGGCTTGCAGAATGTGGGACACAAGTTGGTTATTTAATTTAGAGGGCTTTGTAAGTTTATGATGTTGTGCTTAGCATTTACTTAAAGGAGTAAGTACAAGGTAAGAGAGGCAGACCAAGACTAACATGCGAGTAACATCAAAAGATGGACAAGTCAGCCTATGACAGCCTGCATCATTAAAGCAAGAGACAGAGTGGAATGGCGCTCCATGGTAGCCAACCTTCGATGCTGGGACGGTACTCAATGATGAAGGGAGGGGTTTTGAAGATAATGATGTTCAAGTTGATGTGTGCACAAGAAGGAACTTATATATCTAGTGGTGTTTGTATGAGAGGAGAGTTACAGTTGTAGTGGATGTTTGTATGAGGGGAGAGTTACAGTTGTAGTGGGTTTTTGTATGAGGGGAGAGTTACAGTTGTAGTGGGTTTTTGTATGAGGGGAGAGTTACAGTTGTAGTGGGTTTTTGTATGAGGGGAGAGTTACAGTTGCGTTGTATGTTTGTATGAGGGGAGAGTTACAGTTGTAGTAGGTTTTTGTATGAGGGAGAGTTACAGTTGTAGTGGGTTTTTGTATGAGGGGAGAGTTACAGTTGTAGTGGGTTTTGTATGAGGGAGAGTTACAGTTGTAGTGGGTTTTTGTATGAGGGGAGAGTTACAGTTGTAGTGGGTTTTGTATGAGGGAAGAGTTACAGTTGTAGTGGGTTTTGTATGAGGGGAGAGTTACAGTTGCGTTGTATGTTTGTATGAGGGGAGAGTTACAGTTGCGTTGTATGTTTGTATGAGGGGAGAGTTACAGTTGTAGTAGGTTTTTGTATGAGGGGAGAGTTACAGTTGTAGTGGGTTTTTGTATGAGGGGAGAGTTACAGTTGTAGTGGTTTTTGTATGAGGGGAGAGTTACAGTTGTATTGGATGTTTTTATAAGGGAGAGTTACAGTTGTAGTGGGTTTTGTATGAGGGGAGAGTTACAGTTGTAGTGGGTTTTTGTATGAGGGAGAGTTACAGTTGTATTGGATGTTTGTATGAGGGAGAGTTACAGTTGTGTTGTATGTTTGTATGAGGGGAGAGTTACAGTTGTAGTGGGTTTTTGTATGAGGTGAGAGTTACAGTTGTAGTGGGTTTTTGTATGAGGGGAGAGTTACAGTTGTATTGGATGTTTGTATGAGGGGAGAGTTACAGTTGTAGTGGGTTTTTGTATGAGGGGAGAGTTACAGTTGTAGTGGGTTTTTGTATGAGGGGAGAGTTACAGTTGTAGTGGATGTTTTGTACGAGGGAGAGTTACAGTTGTAGTGGGTGTTTGTAGGAGAGAAGAGTTACAGTTGTAGTGGTTGTTTATAAGATAAAAATTATACAGCTATAGTGAAGCCACAGCAACTAACATCCTGAGAGCAAAATCCCAAGGATCCATGCACTACCACAAATGACCCAAGTGAAATTGGTTGGACATGTTGTCTGCATGTCTGATAAATGCATCCTGAAACAAATGATGTACAACAGGTTCAGCTAAGACTGAACCAGTTACATGTTAACCTTTCGACATTAGTGCGCATTGCACACTATATGTGCCCTTTTTGTGTAAAATTGCTTAATCAGAGAAACACAAGGATAAGACATTGCCAGATAGGATCATATATTCAGCACCCATATGGCCTGCTCTGATAATATGTGTTCGACCTGTGGCAGGGAGTTTATACACAAAATTGGACATCGTTGTCATGTCTGTACATAAAAGAAAGGGTAACAACTTAAGCTGTTGTCATCAATACGTGAATCTATGAAGGAAGGCATATACAAGAACATATATTGGTATGAGATATATGAGTAACAGGGAAATTTATTTATCAAATGTATGATGGGAGTACAAGGTTCTCACAAAATAAATATGAACATGTATACAAGCTGGATATGGCACAGGCATAGATGTATGGGTCTGATGGGAGAACACATATGAACTGATGTGATAGAGATGAACATATATGAACCTGCTTTCCCACATTCATATATACATGAGCCTAATGAGTTGTAGGGAGCCGAGATAGCTCAATGGTTAGTGAACTGGGCTACAAAGGACAAGAGGTCAGGTTCAATCCTGATCAAAGGCTTCCAGTTCGCCCAGCCTTTAATGGGTACCAGATTTTTTCTGGGAAAGTAAAGCGACCACATTACCCAAAAATTCATGCGCCGCAGGTCTATAAAAATTATGGTCACTAACACCATATTCCCTATACGCCACTTGGCGGGGTTCTTTACTTTACTTACTAATGAGTTGTAATAAACATATTCGATAGACACAATGTGCAAGGAATGTGTTGAAACGTATGCTAGTCATACAAGTAATATATGGTGTGTAGTTAGTATTATTTAATTGTAACCTAACTGCAGAGCAAAACTACGCGTGCAGAAGTGTTAAATGTGAGTGTGTGTTTCTTTTGTATATATTTATATTATTATTGTGATGGTATGACTTGTTTGAAATTCTTTTTCTTGTCTACTGGTAACAAACTATGTAGAAGTATCTTATTGGTTGTGTGCTGGCTTCACGGGCCTTTGATTAAGAATTAGTTTCCAGATGGACAAGCTTTTGTCGACTACATTGTTAAATTGGGTTTCTAGGTCACATATGTAAAGTTAAAATTGTCCATCCTACCTTGTGGTATCTGTGGGGAATAAGATAAAGTACGATATGTGAATCGTCGTAACATGCGAGTTTTCAACCATATATACTCACCAGTTATCCAGGCGTGTTCGGAGACTTCTGGATAGTGTCGCTTCAAGCATCGAAACTCACGATGTGAGGCGACATTCCTCACCTTCCCAGAGTACTACCCTGTTACCCATTTCTGCCAGTGGCTGGGTCGACCTTGTGGGTATTTTTTTTTCACACCTTGAATACAACTCACACTGCTTCCAGCGGGAATTGAACATGGTTATTCAAAAGTCGGTAGCCCAGTCGAGTGATTTTCCCAACTAGGCCCTGAGGGAATATGGGCTAGTGTCCATATTTTTCAAGCTCTCTTCTTAGCATTCACCCATTAAGTGGGGGACATGGATGTATTGTGGCACTAGTTTACCACATAACCATCATATCTACACCTTTCGACATACCAGACACTGCATCGCCCTACTTTCCCGAAAAAGAAATCTCTGGTACTCATTTTCGGAGGCTGTGTAAATCCTGAAGCTGTCTCAGTTAAAAAGAAAAACAGCTGCACTGTCAGATATCGAACCCAGAATCTGATATTTTCTGATCAGTAGCAAGCAACCTGGTTTGGGTGGCCAAGAGGTAATATATGAGCATCTGGACATGAAGGTTTGAATCCTGCTGCTGGTGGTGGGAACTTTTCTCTTGAAATCCGTGATTTCTTTGTGTCTTTTTCCTCCCCTTGTCTTTGATTGACGATTAGAGGCCACAGAGATGGGGTTCCTCAGGAGAATGTTGAAAGTTCCCTGGACAGCTAAAAAGACCAATGAGGAAGTTCTCAAAGAGGCCAACACAAAAAGGGAGCTCTTAAAAAACATCAGAAAGAAGCAATCAACATTTTTCATGCACATCATGAGAAGAGGGAAGTTGGAATACTTGGTTACAACTGGCAAAATAAAAGGAAAGAGATATCGCGGATGACAAATAGAGAAAATACTGGATAGCTTGGTGTCATGGCATGGAAAACAGTCCACAACAGAACTCATACGATGCACTGTGGATAGAAGATTGTGGAAGGACATGGTGACCAACCGGTACGGCACATGATAATGATGATGTCTTTTGATTGCCCTGTCGGATGTCTAGTCCTTATGGATAACAATGAAAAACAGGAGGTCCTGCATGCACATTAAAAAACCATTAGCAATAGAAGAAAAAAGAGGGAGTCTACAATTGTTAAGCAATTAGTACACCAGAAACCCTCAGAGGTACAACAGCAGACGAGCTGAACCATATCTACCCTCGACAGCGAAAAGCAAATGAGGAAGGAAAGAGAGAAGTCTCCACATGCTGAAGATGGATGTGTTGGGTCAAATGGTGGAAATATCACAACTTACCATAAACTAATGACAACGCATCTAAGCTCACTCCATGTGTGAATGCTACACTGTGCAGTAATATATTTATCCACAGCCATCAATACATTTTATGAGTGATGTAGTCAGTAGCACACCAGGTGACATCGCAATATTAGGGTATGGTAATGTCAATTAGAAATAATGCTTATCGCCTCATGGGAGAGGGAAGGCAGGCATGTTTTTAATTTAAAAATTCTTATTTAACTTTTTCTGTACGGAAGCTTTTTATCGACGCAATGGAAGAGATTTCAGAGACAAATTTGTTCATGGTTTTAAGAATCAATCTCCATATTTATATTTATCTAACATATTATATATGAATGATTAGATAATTGAACAAGGTATTAGATTTCACCAATATCCAGATGATACAAGACATGTAAAATGAATATGGTCTGATGGCGTTTACACTTATAAAATTGAGAGTGGCGCACTATGCTGCTGAACGTACGCAACCGAAATAGAAATGGCGCACCATGCGGCGGAACGTACGGAAAGAGTTAAATTGAAATACTTTTAATCTGTGTTTTGAAATTATTGCTAGAGTAATGATACAGCACAATTTATACACTGACCTGAATTAATAATATTTAATCGGGGTAAAATGTCAGTAATAATAGGCCCTGTTTAACTGCGATGATTATGGTTCTAAATATAAATGTACAATTAATATTGTATGGCTGCAAAGTGGACACTTTGAAATATTGTGCCACCATAACATTTGAAGATGAAAGCTAGTTATCTCCCCTTCCTTTTTATTTGCATTTGTCTGATGATTATCCCCCTTTTGCTGTTGTTAAATTTGTGGTTTACAACTGTATGCCTATCTGTTCCTTTCAAGGCCAAGTACATCCAGTTTCAGCAAGAATTTGTATGCACTTGGTTGCCTTCCCTCTCAATCCTGCTCTTTTGCCCAGACTTTAGTTAGTTTTCATGCTCACCGTTTGGGAGATAAAGTATGATCTTGATAACTGATGCTGGCACAGTCAACTATGAGTCACTGACTGTTTTCAGCCCAGTTACTGTCTGGCATCTTGCACCCATTCCTCCCTGTTAATACCTTCCCCAACTATGCAAGTGAGGTCTATCGAGTAAGAGGCTTTCCAAAACCCAAATGAAAGATCTGGGAACACATCGAGATCTTCCTTGCTCTCACTTGGACCCCACAGACTCAATGTTTTCACCACATGGAAAGTGGAAGCAATCTAGGACCAGGGATATTTTTTTAACCTTCCTATGATCTTGTGTGTTTTTGGTTCTTTCAAAAATATCTTCCTTTTCCCCAGCCTCTTCTTTTCAATGCCATACATTTTCTGGTTCAGTGTTCTCTTAGCTTTTAGGATTTTTTTCAAGTTCGTCACGACGACTCATTGGACAGAGATACTAGTCTCTTTGTGTCACCGATCTTTGTTATCAAGCATCAGACCTTGCCTAAGATCAGCATTGTATCTTGCCACATGACTCTATTCCGAGTGACTTGTGAGTTATTCAATTTCGGCAAGGGAACTGATACTACTGTTGTTGTCGCTCGCTTCAGTGTTTCTCTAAGTCAGCCTCTTTTTTCTTTTACTCTCTGGTTCCCATTTGAAGGCCTGCTTTGAGATTCTCTTGTGATTCATCTCATCACATGACCAACTTATGACCACCTTCCTCTCTATAGTTGATATTTTTGAATGCTTTGTCATTTCTCTTATCTCTGCACTGGTCTTGAATTCATTCCTTGGTATACAAATATCTCTCCTGTGTGTTACCGGGGCCTCATTATGTGGGAAGTAAAGAATAGTGACACTGTGACCCTCCAGGCATGTCGTAAGAGGTGACTAAGGAGGTTGATCGATGGCTTGACAAGCTGTCATTGTAAAAAGTATTGTTATGGAAACAGCGCCATAGATTTTAGAATCAGTGATCTCTGCAATATGTGCCATTTTGGCATGCAAGGTTTCTGTTTTTGAGATTGTAGTTCTGCCCTATGTGCCGTCTTCGGTTCGAAAGGACTATAGATAGATAGATAGATACAAAATATAGGCCTTTGAGAATATGTACCAGAAAGTATTAACTTGAAACTTTGACCATATTAGTTATTAATATGACAATGAATGGTCACTGAAATGATTATGAGCACTACTTCCACATTTTTTATACACCACACATCTAGATAAGTTCCTTTTACAAATCATCTCAAAATGGTCTCATGCATCTCAGTCTTTTTTGTACACTCTATTCTGGTGACAATACTGTCGGTTTGTAAGGATTCAGTTCAAATCCCAGGCAGCCAATTATTTGTATGGTTTATTAAATACTTGTTTAATCATATAATTTATATTGCATAGCCTTGTACATGTCTGTAATTCACATTATCTAGACTTGAGATTTATGTCCATTGTGTATGTCATTCACATAAAGGAGTTTTATATATTATGTTGTGTTGTTTTTGTCTTGTTTTTTTTTATATGTATAAAGACAGTTAGAAAAATTAAAACATTTTTTAGAAAATTATCTGTTGTAATTATTTTATCATTGTAATTTGTTTGTTTATTTGCGTGTGCCAGCTTTATGTCTCTAACAAAGTCCTTAGGGACTGAATTTTGCATGAATCTCACTTTTTTTTCCTTATTTTTCACACTGGCAGCCGTGTGCTCATGTGTCCCCCACCATACAGGCAGATATTCTCTGACTTCAAAGGTACTCTCATATTTTTAACGTTTTGGGTAGATTTTTTCCTATCAATTTTGCCCTTCTGTTTCTTTCTGTTTTCTGAGAGGGCTAGATATTATATCTCATTTACCTGAGACCAGGGGGTGGTAAAGCCACAGATCGATTTAATTAATTAATTATTTTTTTTTTAATTTTCCATTTCCACCCCCTGTAGTGAGGATTGAACTTGGGACCTTCTTGTCTAGAGGCAGACGTCTTACCTCAGCCCCCCATGTTTTATGTCCAACTGTGCATCTGGGTTAACGTTTGTTTATTAAGGAGAGAGTCGTTTATTATGTTGATCCATTCTGAGTCAGAAAAAAAAAAGACTTCCAACGACTTTGATAACTGTCCGCTTTTCTGCATTCTGTCAATTGTAGTGGGTGTTGATGCAACACCTGAACGGCTCCCGAGGTCAACCCAGCCTCTTTAGGTGAGTGCCTGGGCTGTTCTATAGGAAGGAAATGCTACCTGATCTCATGAAACGGAATCTTAATACAATGACGTCACTAACGGAACCACCCTTTTTTTCTCCCTCTCTTCACTTCCTATTGTACTTTTCCTGGTGCTCAGAAAGATAGCTTCTTCTGGCTACTTTAATCATTGTCTGTTGTTGTAGTGTTGTTTTTTTTTTATAGTTTCGATCCTTCTTACTCTGGGCCTGCCTCTAGTTTTGTAATAATCTCCATTCACCTTTAATTATTCTTCTTCTTTCCTTCCTCAGTTGCCTTTCAGCGCCGAGGGGAGATATAATTTGTGGTCTTTTGCTCTTCTGTTCGCCTCTGCTGCTGTTATGTTTCCTAGTGCTTCTAATATTCCATCAATCCATCTTTTTCGTAGTTGACTCTTGAGTCTGGTATTCCTCGCAAGAAGAGAGACATGAGTAGTGATAAAGGGGTTTTGAGCTACGATTTTGTGCAGTGATGCAGCACAATACAGGTAGATAAGCGGGTGGTCGGCTCGTGGTGGGGTCTTATCTCAAGTGGGTGAGAGTGGTCGGCCTCGTGGGGGGTCTTATCTCAAGTGGGTGAGCGTGCTGGCTAAAGACACCAGTGGTTCTAAAACTTGTGTGCCAGCGGTTCTAAAACTTGCGTTTTGATCCTTCTTACTCTGGGCCTGCCTCTAGTTTTGTAATAATCTCCATTCACCTATAATTATTCTTCTTCTTTCCTTCCTCAGTTGCATTTCAGCGCCGAGGGGAGATATAATTTGTGGTCTTTTGCTCTTCTGTTCGCCTCTGCTGCTGTTATGTTTCCTAGTGCTTCTAATAATCCATCAATCCATCTTTTTCGTAGTTGACTCTTGAGTCTGGTATTCCTCGCAAGAAGAGAGACATGAGTAGTGATAAAGGGGGTTTTGAGCTACGATTTGGTACAGTGATGCAGCACAATACAGGTAGATAAGCGGGTGGTCGGCCTCGTGGTGGGGTCTTATCTCAAGGTCTTATCTCAAGTGGGTGAGAGTGGTCGGCCTCGTGGGGTCTTATCTCGAGTGTCTTATCTCAAGTGGGTGAGCGTGCTGGCTAAAGACACCAGTGGTTCTAAAACTTGCGGGGGGGTTTGTTTTTTATGGGTCGTTTTATTAGTAGCGTGCCAGGCTAAGGTTGAAAGGGGTGGTCGAGTATCATGTGCCAGGATAGGGGGAAAAAAGGGTTCGAGTGTTAGTAACCAGGTGTTAGCGATATGACACATAATGGGCCACATCATCATCATGTGCCACGTCGGTCATAATGGGTCACCTCAGTCATCATCATCATGCGCCACGTCGGTCATAATGGGCCGCCTCGGTCATCATCATCATGTACCGAGTCATCATCATCGGCGCGGGAGTCGTCGTCGCTGGTCGGCTCGGCGGTCGCTGGTCGGCTCGGCGGTCGCTGGTCGGATCGGGCAACATCATGTGTAGTGATTAAATAGTGACGCTCTATCTCTCTTATCATCATCATCAAGCCACACCATCATCATCCCTTCATGTCTCATCATCACCAAGCCACACAAATTGACACATCATCATCATGTGCCACCCTCAAACAGCATCATCGTCATCATGTGCCACCCTCAATAACATCATCATCAAGCCACACCCTCAACTCTCTCTCTCTCATCATGTGCCACCCTCAACAGCAAACCCTTCATATCCTATCATCATCATCAAGTGCCACCCTCAACATCAACCCTTCATATCCTATCATCATCATCAAGTGCCACCCTCAACATCAACCCTTCATATCCTATCATCATCAAATGCCACCCTCAACTTCAACCCTTCATATCCTATCATCATCATCAAGTGCCACCCTCAACATCAACCCTTCATGTCCTATCATCAGCATCATACCATCAAAGTATCAAACCGCGAAATTATCTCTCTCTCTCTCTCTCTTTCACATTCATGGTAAGCAAACAAACAAAAATCGTTCTATATTTCACATATATTTATTAACACAACACATATTTGAGTTAAAAAAATAAAAAAACGGACTTATTTCAAAATGATAAAAATCAATATTTAAATGGCGGTACCGGTACTTTATCACAGATTCAGTCTAGTTGCTAAAATAATTGTTCTGTGACCAGACTCCAGAACAGGTGAGATGATTTTACTATACTCCAGAATACGGCTTTCAAATCTTTCACGATCAAGTGCAAACTGGTGCCAATGAGGGATGAGGTCCCCATCCTCCAGATCACAATGAAATGATATCAGGCGTCGCGGCAAAACAAACCTAAGGACAAGTCGAACTATAAGGGTTTTAATGCAACTCTCATTAGGATAGGTATACGGTTTAATGAAACATTCGTTAGGCTAGTTAATCTCGGTACATTATTGGTACTTAAGTTTTAAGAATACAAAATCTATATTGTCTTAGAAGATGTGATGTTGGTAGCTATAACTAACTTGAATGTCTGTGTTTAGAAGAAAAAAAAATTGGGATTATAGAAATCTCTGTTAAGTCATGAAATTAACGATCGATACATATGGATTTGGTGTTGCTATATCAGGCTATAAATCCCCGTAACACTAAGTAACCGACGAACAAATACATACCCTGTTAATTATATTTTTTGTCGGATCGTGTGGTTGAGTGGAAGTGTTGTTGCTGATAGTAGGGTAAATTCCAGCGAGCGTTAACCTCCTCATAATCTAACTCCGGAGCAGAATTCTCTACACCTCTAATCTCGGAACTTTCATCACTCTCCTCACTCTCCTCACAGTCTGAACTTGAATTTAATAGTGGCTGAATCCTCGCATGATCAGAGGTTTCATTTCTGTTTACCACACTATCGGCGATCTTCTTGAAGATGGAATCTAAAGTTAACCCATTATTAAAATAAGCAATCGGTGGTGTCCAAGATGTGAAAGCTTGCTCTTCCAATGACCACTCAGACTCTTCAGAACTTTCCTCGTCTTCTGAGCTTGAACTTACACTAAAAAGTAGCTGGGCCATACTAAGAAATTCTTGAAGTTATAATTCCACTAAAATTATTATTTTCATTTTGTTTTATCCTGTTTGAATAGGGACTTAACACAATTTCTAAATATATATATATATATATACACACACACACACAATCAAACATTTCAGATCGAATAATGAGATACATCAATTGCGAACCATCACAGTTATCACCACTACTGTCCAACAAGGAAATAACTCAATGCGATGGCAAAACGAGCACTATACAATACAATCTTCAGCTCAACGTTGTGCTACCTGGACATAAGAAGCAAGAACAATAAGAAAATAACCTCTATAGAGATGAAATGTGAAGAACTGAGAAGAAACCTAGGAATAGCCCCCCGCCATAGAACATATAAGGAAACAATAGATAAAATAGTTTGGCTAGGTGACAGGGCAGACAGATCAAAACACAACACAACGACCCTTCAGCGAATGTTGTGAGAACACCAGACCCAACGGTCGACCACGAAAAAGATGGATCGATGTACAATTAGAAGCGTTAGGAACATAACCTCTGCTAAACCAAACCCGACCTCTCCTAAAACAAACCCGACCTCTGCTAAAAACAAACCCGACCTCTGCTAAAGCAAACCCGACCTCTGCTAAAACAAACCCGACCTCTGCTAAAACAAACCCTACCTCTGCTAAAACAAACCCGACCTCTGCTAAACCAAACCCGACCTCTGCTAAACCAAACCCGACGTCTGCTAAAAACAACCCGACCTCTGCTAAACCAAACTCGACCTCTGCTAAAACAAACCCTACCTCTGCTAAACCAAACCCGACCTCTGCTAAAACAAACCCGACCTCTGCTAAAACAAACCTGACCTCTGCTAAAACAAACCCTACCTCTGCTAAACAAACCCGACCTCTGCTAAAACAAACCCGACCTCTGCTAAACCAAACTCGACCTCTGCTAAAACAAACCCGACCTCTGCTAAAACAAACCCTACTCTGCTAAACCAAACTCGACCTCTGCTAAAACAAACCTACCTCTGCTAAACCAAACCCGACCTCTGCGAAAACAAACCCGACCTCTGCTAAAACAAACCCTACCTCTGCTAAACCAAACTCGACCTCTGCTAAAACAAACCCTACCTCTGCTAAACCAAACCCGACCTCTGTTAAAACAAACCCGACCTCTGCTAAAACAAACCCGACCTCTGCTAAAACAAACCCTACCTCTGCTAAACCAAACCGACCTCTGTTAAAACAAACCCGACCTCTGCTAAAACAAACACGACCAGTTATTTTGCATGCCCCACCGACACATCCATCAGAGGTTCCTTTCCTTAATTTGCGTCAAAATCAATATACCAGAGCATTCGAGATATAACTACACTCCTTTGTGGTACCCCTAAAAACAGGCTAACCACCTTTTCTTCTTCTTTTCTTTCCGTATCTGCCTTTCAGCGTCGAGGGGAGATACAATTTGCGGTCTCTTGCTCTTCTGTTCGCCTCTGCTGCTGTTATGTTTCCTAACGCTTCTAATTGTACATCGATCCATCTTTTTCGTGGTCGACCGTTGGGTCTGGTGTTCTCACAACATTCGCTGAAGGGTCGTTGTGTTGTGCTTTGATCTGTCTGCCCTGTCACCTAGCCAAACTATTTTATCTATTGTTTCCTTATATATTCTATGGCGGGGGGGCTATTCCTAGGTTTCTTCTCAGTTCTTCACATTTCATCTCTGTAGAGGTTATTTTTCTTATTGTTCTTGCTTCTAAGGTCCAGGTAGCACAACGTTGAGCTGAAGATTGTATTGTATAGTGTCGTTTTGCCATCGCATTGAGTTATTTCCTTGTTGGACAGTAGTGGTGATAACTGTGATGGTTCGCAATTGATGTATCTCATTATTCGATCTGAAATGTTTGATTGTGTGTGTGTGTATATATATATAACAATATATATATTTAGAAATTGTGTTAAGTCCCCTATTCAAACAGGATAAAACAAAATGAAAATAATAATTTTAGTGGAATTGTAACTTCAAGAATTTCTTAGTATGGCCCAGCTACTTTTTAGTGTAAGTTCAAGCTCAGAAGACGAGGAAGTTCTGAAGAGTCTGAGTGGTCATTGGAAGAGCAAGCTTTCCCATCTTGGACACCACCGATTGCTTATTTTAATAATGGGTTAACTTTAGATTCCATCTTCAAGAAGATCCCCGATAGTGTGGTAAACAGAAATGAAACCTCTGATCATGCGAGGATTCAGCCACTATTAAATTCAAGTTCAGACTGTGAGGAGAGTGATGAAAGTTCCGAGATTAGAGGTGTAGAGAATTCTGCTCCGGAGTTAGATTATGAGGAGGTTAACGCTCGCTGGAATGAAATTTACCCTACTATCAGCAACAACACTTCCACTCAACCACACGATCCGACAAAAATATAATTAAAAGGGTATGTATTTGTTCGTCGGTTACTTAGTGTTACGGGGGATTTATAGCCTGATATAGCAACACCAAATCCATATGTATCGATCGTTAATTTCATGACTTAACAGAGATTTCTATAATCCCAATTTTTTTTTTCTTCTAAACACAGACATTCAAGTTAGTTATAGCTACCAACATCACATCTTCTAAGACAATATAGATTTTGTATTCTTAAAACTTAAGTACCAATAATGTACCGAGATTAACTAGCCTAACGAATGTTTCATTAAACCGTATACCTATCCTAATGAGAGTTGCATTAAAACCCTTATAGTTCGACTTGTCCTTAGGTTTGTTTTGCCGCGACGCCTGATATCATCTCATATGTTGATCTGGAGGATGGGGACCTCATCCCTCATTGGCACCAGTTTGCACTTGATCGTGAAAGATTTGAAAGCCGTATTCTGGAGTATAGTAAAATCATCTCACCTGTTCTGGAGTCTGGTCACAGAACAATTATTTTAGCAACTAGACTGAATCTGTGATAAAGTACCGGTACCCTCGCCATTTAAATATTGATTTTTATCATTTTTGAAATAAGTCCGTTTTTTTTTTTAACTCAAATATGTGTTGTGTTAATAAATATATGTGAAATATAGAACGATTTTTTTTGTTTGCTTTACCATGAATGTGAAAGAGAGAGAGAGAGAGAGAGAGAGAGAGAGAGAGAGAGAGAGATAATTTCGCGGTTTGATACTTTGATGGTATGATGCTGATGATAGGACATGAAGGGTTGATGTTGAGGGTGGCACTTGATGATGATGATAGGATATGAAGGGTTGAAGTTGAGGGTGGCATTTGATGATGATGATGATAGGATATGAAGGGTTGATGTTGAGGGTGGCACTTGATGATGATGATAGGATATGAAGGGTTGATGTTGAGGGTGGCACTTGATGATGATGATAGGATATGAAGGGTTGCTGTTGAGGGTGGCACATGATGAGAGAGAGAGAGAGTTGAGGGTGTGGCTTGATGATGATGATGATGTTATTGAGGGTGGCACATGATGATGATGATGCTGTTGAGGGTGGCACATGATGATGATGTGTCAATTTGTGTGGCTTGGTGATGATGATGATAAGACATGAAGGGATGATGATGGTGTTGAGGGTGTGGCTTGATGATGATGATGATGATGATAAGAGAGATAGAGAGAGAGAGAGGACGTCACTATTTAATCACTACACATGATGTTGCCCGATCCGACCAGCGACCGCCGACCCCCGAGCCAACCAGCGACGACGACCCCGAGCCGACCAGCGACGACCAGCGACCGCCGACCAGCGACGACGACCCCCGCGCCGATGATGATGATGACTCGGTACATGATGATGATGACCGAGGCGGCCCATTATGACCGACGTGGCGCATGATGATGATGACTGAGGTGGCCCATTTGACCGACGTGGCACATGATGATGATCGAGGTAGCACATGATGATGATGTGGCCCATTATGTGTCATATCGCTAACACCTGGTTACTAACACTCGAACCCCTTTTTTTCCCCCTATCCTGGCACATTATACGCGACCACCCCTTTCAACCTTAGCCTGGCACGCTACTAATAACACGACCATAAAAAAACAAACCCCCCGCAAGTTTTAGAACCGCTGGCACACAAGTTTTAGAACCACTGGTGTCTTTAGCCAGCACGCTCACCCACTTGAGATAAGACACTTGAGATAAGACCCCCCACGAGGCCGACCACTCTCACCCACTTGAGATAAGACCCTTGAGATAAGACCCCACCACGAGGCCAACCACCCGCTTATCTACCTGTATCGTGATGCATCGTGCTGCATCACTGCACAAAATCGTAGCTCAAAATCCCCTTTATCACTACTGACATGATCACCTACCCCACCAGGCCGGTACTTGATGATGATGATGATATATATATATATATATATATATATATATATATATATATATATATATATATATATATATTTATATATATATATATATATATATATATATATATATATATATATATATATATATATATTGGTTCTGTGAGAGATCTGGCTAGAGACAGAGATTCTTTCAGACGGGCTGTGGTGAATGCAGCGTTCTGTGGGAGATCTGACTAGAAACAGAGATTCTTTCAGACGGGCTGTGGTGAATGCAGCGTTCTGTGGGAGATCTGATTAGAAACAGACATTCTTTCAAACGGGCTGTGGTGAATGCAACGTTCTGTTTGAGATCTGACTAGAAACAGAGATTCTTTCAAACGGGCTGTGGTGAATACAACGTTCTGTGGGAGATCTGACTAGAAACAGAGATTCTTTCAAACGGCTATGGTCAACGTTTAACGTTCTGTGAGTGGCACACGACCTGAATATAATTAATATGAAATATCAAGGAAAGAATATATTATATACTTTTCATTTATAATCAGTTTCATTGCAATCGAGGCGTTCCCATATCCGCTTTACCACTCATCTCAACAATTCTCGAAGCGTCCACAAAGTGATTGTTCTTGTAAGGTGTTGATTATCATTATCGAGTGCCGTGTCCGCATCAAAGGTTGGCTACCATGGAGCGCCACTTTGTCTCTTGCATTGATGGTGCAGATTGTCATAGGTTGACTTGTCCATCTTTTGATGTTACTCATCCATGTTAGTCTTGGTATGCCTCTGCCTCTGTTACCTTGTATTTTCCATTCCAATATTACTTTTATTAGGCTGTTGTGTCTTTTAACATGCCCCACAAATTTCATTTGTCTTGTTCTAATTGTGTTTAGTAGTTCTCTTTTATTTTTAGTTGTTTTAAAACTTCACCGTATGTTTTCTTTTCCTTCCTTCCAATTCTCCATATTCTTCTATAAATCCACAGTTCAAAGGCTTCAATTTTCTGTTCTGTTTTCTTGTCTAATGTCCATGCTGATTATAGATAGGCCTATTTCTGCTTTTCCCACTAAACGATCCGGATCAACCAGGCCTCATTTCCACATTTAGACTCATCTCCCTCTCAATGTATAGATCCTTGTCAGACCCACCCACCGAGGCAGCGTCGCCTCCCAGCAGCAGAGTTGGAAGTTGTCAGCGACCCACAGCTGATGGCTTGCGACAGTTTCGGTGAATCAGAACCATCAAGACACTACTTCACCTCTCCGTGGTGCCTCTAGTAACCTGTCTAGTCTGGCCAGGCGAGTAGGGATCGAAGAGGAAAGACAACCCGGTACTCAAAATGTAATGCTGAAGTCGGATATGTTGGTCCGAAAGGCGCAAATATAACACTAACAGTTTTACTGCAGACCACAACGTAGACACGCCATTTAACGTCCTGTTAAGGGTGGATGATGAGAATGTGTATTCCTCTAGTCATTTGGCGAACGCAAGCAAGCAACACCCACGCATTCTCCTCTTCTTCTCCACGGAATGAATGAAGAACAAACTCGGTGATGTCCTCTTTGTCCAGAACAGGGCACAGTGCCCGATATGCCAGCGAACTTATCGGCTATCTCTTTGCCGTGTACACGAGCGTGCTCTTGATAGTACACCCCGGTTAGCACGCTCACTTTAGAGCCAGCCATACAGGAGTTGCACCCACTTCTGTCGCATAGACTGTCTCTCAAATATTCTGTAGCAGACTCAACAGAATTGATAAACAAATTTAGAGATAAAAAGCTGTGAAATAGAATACACAACAATAGAAATACAATAAAAATATAAATAGCCGTGTGAACAGAACTACAGTTAAGCGATTCCTAAATGGGGTATCAAGAAAAAAAAAGAGGATGTACTGACCTCTATTCACCTTAAAACGGCTAGCAGAAAAGACAACAGAACATAATCAAATTGTATACATAGCTTTCATTGACCAGGAAAAGCATTCCACCGAGTGAACAGAGAGCAACTGTGGGAGAATCTATAACAACATACGGAGTAAGCCAACATCTAACCAACCTAATTAAAAGTCTCTACTTAAACAGCAGCTGTAGTCAGAACAGCAGCAGGTTACGCAGACCTGCTTTCGAGGCTTTATAGATCAGGTGTAAGACTGGGGCGCGTACTATCCCCCCCCCCCCCCCCCACTGTTTATTACATACATGGACTATATATGTAAGTTAGCCGACCCATCAGAGACAGAGGAGATCAACGAGCTTTTATTTGCAGACGATCAGGCACTATAGCTCGTTTCAAAACATATGCCCAACTTCAAAACGCTATTACTCTCTAACCGTTTGTTAAATACTTTTGAAATTTTCCAAATGTTATTAGAATGCAAAAGACCCTTTAAATGTATATTTAACAAATATCTTGCAGCTGCAGTTTTCTTAAAGCGGCGATATTTCTTTGATGTTTGTCAAAATTGTAAATTGTGAAGCCCTAAAGAATAGAAATTACCGTAGTTGCTGGTCTACGATTAATTTTCACTAGGTAAAGGCGTGGCCGTAATGGGGAAATAACTGGATAAAACAAAACACCAGGATAATTATTGTCTGCTTAGTTCGAGGACGGACGATAATATCAAGGTATACCTGTATGTCCAATTTTCATAGTTGTGTGGTCCTGATAAGGACCGTTTGTTGAAATAATTTAAGGTAATATAGGGGCCAACATTGTGGGGGCTATATACTTTCATTCTGAATCAGACGAGTCTAAAAGATTAATAACTGTTTGGGGTTGAACATTCCACAAACCATCATTTTTCCAATATTCCTCTTCCTGTTTTAAGACGTGGTCTTCACATTTAGCCCAGTAATCTTTGTCTATATTTAATAAAGCGAGATTAGCAAGAGTCTTTACATCGCATATTTTGAATGTTGTATTTTCATCTGCCACTTGTCCTTTTAATTTTTCCCAGATTAGTTCTATTGGATTTAAATGAGCAGGGTAAGGTGGCAGCCTCAAACTTATATGACCGTGCTCTTGGATAATCTTATCTATTTGAAAAATCTTTGTCCTCTGTTTTTGCTTTACTAGAGATAGTAATTCAGGTTTTAAGTACATGTTATTAAATTGTATGTGCTCCTTTGTGAGCCATATCTTAATAGCATCTTTTGTACTGGATGACGTCGGGACTTTATCTTCAAGTGCAACAATGTTGTGGTACGCTGCATTGTCCATTATTAGGCAAGATGGTCGATCTAGTGATGGGAGAACAGAATTTTCAATCCAATGTCTAAATATGTGACCATTCATCTCAGAGT
This sequence comes from Megaustenia siamemsis, assembly GCA_032433765.1. NCBI lineage: Eukaryota > Metazoa > Mollusca > Gastropoda > Stylommatophora > Ariophantidae > Megaustenia > Megaustenia siamemsis. Next base: position 17,730,361 of record JAVIAB010000145.1, on the reverse strand, counting down.
GATAATCCGATTGTCTATGGATTTTGAAAGAAAAATGAGCTCTGCATTCTGTATTAGTCCATGTTGTCGACTACCTGCATGAGCAATTATCAAGCGCTGTCCTGTGCTGCTAGGTATTAATCTCTTAATCTTTCCATCTGATGACTGCCATTCCCTTTGGTTAGTGTGGTGAGCATTGATCCATGTTTCATCCAAGTACACAATATCATAACCTTGCTTGCGCACCTCTTTTACTTCACGTAAGTACTTGCTTCTCATGATTACTATATGTGGCTTCTCACAGATGATGTTTCGTCCATTGGAATACTTTCTGAATGTAAAGCCTGCAGCTCTCACATTCCTCCATAATGTAGACTTTGATATTTCAATACTGTTGTTCTTTTTCAGCGATACTTTTAATTTTCTTATTGTAACAGTTTCATTCATATCCAACATTTTGCGAATTTCACTTCTAATAAGTTCACTGTCGAAATTATCCAACATTTTTGCTCTTCCTTGTGATTTTGTATATTTGGAACATTGACGGTCACGTGCTTGAATCCAGCGATTAAATGACCGTTTAGATAAATCCAAAATGTGCCTTGTCCTATTCTCAGGGTTTTCTAAAGAATGAAATAATCTTCCTCGTTTAGCCTCATTGCAAAAATAGTCATACATTTTTATTGCGATGTTTTATAAACTGCAGAATTTCATTTTAAGACTCATGATAAATGTTAGCGTTCCACGTCTACACCTATGAATTAACGGAAATGGAACACACAATACCTCTGAAGTCGGAGTAAATCTGCCTGCATGGCGAGGGGCATCCTGTAATGGGATAAAACAGACTTTACACGCAAAATTCAGTCCCACAAAAATTGAGTGGGTGGGACTTCGTCAGAGGTCAAAGCTGACGAAAGCGAACGAACGAACGAACACACAATGCCTCGTGTTTTCTACAAGTGTCTAATTGTGTCAGATAGCTCACGTTTAAAGCGTGCAAAATCGTAAATTTGAGCGTGTATAGATTTGTAATCGCTATTTTTAACTTAAATACTGTAAACACTAAGTTTTTACCACATCAATGGGTCGTTATAAATTTATATAAATCAAATAAGCAATAATAATAACCAAATGTTTGTTTTTAATGAAATTAATTCCCTGTTGGGTTCTAATCATTATAACTTTACATGCAAATTTTGAAAAAAATACAAAAAGCGGTTTAAAAGATATTGATTTTAAAAGTTGGGCACGACTTATGAAACAAGCTATAATACACGGAAAAATAGAAGACCTACAAGAACACTTAAATGGACTCAGCAGCACAGACACAAATTACAACATGAAAATCAACAAATCAGGTCATGAATATCGCAAAAGATAAACAGACCACCAACATAACTATAGACGGCAGACAACTAAAACAAGTAGAGGAATTTAAATACCTAGGAAGTTTAGTGAGCAGAAATGGATTCAAGATGCAACAAAGCTTGTCAAATCATTGGACAGTTATCACCACTATTGCCCAAAAAGGAAATAACTCTAGAGGCAAAACGGGCATTCTACAATACAATCTTCATCCCAACGTTGTGCTACCAATGCATGTCTTGGACCCTAGATGCAAGAATAATTTTAAAAAAATAATTATCCATCCATCCATCCATCCATCCATCCATCCATCCATCCATCCATCTATCCATCCATCCATCCATCCATCCATCCATCCATCCATCCATCCATCCATCCATCCATCCATCTATCTATCCATCTATCTATCCATCCATCTATCTATCTATCCATCTATCTATCTATCTATCTATCTATCTATCTATCTATCTATCTATCTATCTATCTATCTATCTATCTATCTATCTATCTATCTATCTATCTATCTATCTATCTATCTATCTATCTATCTATCTATCTATCTATCTATCTATCTATCTATCTATCTATCTATCTATCTATCTATCTATCTATCTATCTATCTATCTATCTATCTATCTATCTATCTATCTATCTATCTATCTATCTATCTATCTATCTATCTATCTATCTATCTATCTATCTATCTATCTATCTATCTATCTATCTATCTATCTATCTATCTATCTATCTATCTATCTATCTATCTATCTATTGTCCTTTCAAGCCGAAGACGGCACATAGGGCAGAACCACAATTTCAAAAACAGAAACCTTACGTGTCAAAATGGCACATATTGCAGAGATCTTCTTCCTCTTCTATCCTTCCTCTGCTGTCGTTGGCGTCGAGGGGAGAAACAATCTGTGATTCTTTGCTCTTCTGTTGGCCTCTTCTGATGTTATTCCTCCTAGTGACTCTAGTATTCCCTTTATCCATTTCTTTCTCGGTCTTCCTCTTAATCTGGCGTTTTCGTAGCGTTTATTTAAGGCTATTTGAGTCATTGCAGAGTTCACTGCTCTAAAATATATGGCGCTATTTCCATAACAATACTTTTTACAATGACAGCTTGTCAAGCCATCGATCAATCTCCTTAGTCGCCTCTTACGACATGCCTGGAAGGTCATAGTGTCACTATTCTTTACCTCCCTCATAATGAGGACCCGGTAACACACGGGATAAAATAATATCTACTGAGATTAAATGTGTTGGACGAATGGCAGGAACATCCTGAGGTCTGAGAGATAAGATCAGAAATGAAGAATTGAGAAAAAAAAAGCTAGGAATAACCCCCGCCATAGAATATATAAAGAAACAACAGATAAAATGTTTTGGCCACAGGACAAGGTGGAAAGATCAAAACAACACGAGCCTTCAATAAACGTTGCAAGAATACCAGATCCAAGGGCCGACAACGAAAAAGATGAATTGATGGAACATTATAAATACTATGAAACATAACAGCAGCATTGGCGAACAGAAGAGCAAAAGACCGCGAATTATATCTCCCACTCGACGCTGAAAGGCAAATGAGGAAGGAAAGAAGATAATAAATTTGGGAACTCTTTAATTTTGGAAGTTAAGATCTACTCAATGTCCAACATGGCAGGTTGGTCGGGATTCACAGATGACGATCTGAGGAAAATGCGACAACTGTCGCAATCAGGTAAATGAATATGCAAATATTTTATAATTTCTGAAACGGCGGGTTGTTTGAAGTTCGTATTTGTTACAATATCTAACATAGCAGGGTTGCGAAAGAGATAATTCTGACACTTAATCTGATCCTGATCTGCCTAGCCTACTAACCAACCTACTTATAAAAAGTTATACTTACTACTTTTAACTTTTACTATATTATAAATAAAATATAGTAACTTAAGTAAGACTAAAGTCTTAAGTAACTAGTAACTATATTCTATAATAACTATAATATTGAACTATATACTATACAATCAAACAATCTGAATCTTTCCAATATTATATTAGGAAGAAACAATCATCATTTTTTGGCCATGTAATGAGAAGAGAACAGCTGGAATAATATATAAATATATTCATTCATTCATTTGTATAATAAATTTTGTAACAACTGGGGAAATTGAGGGACGAAGACTAGATAGATAGAGTTAGACTAGAGCCTATATAATATAGTAAGCAAAGAGAAAAAATACCAGACAGCTTAAGAGAATGGCTTGGCAGAAGGTCAACAACAGAAATGATAAATAACTGTCGAGATTGAAAGTCAAAATTGTGGAGAGTTGGAGAGACATGATGATCACCTACGCCAGTAGTAGGCTGAGTAGTCCGGTACTTGAGATGATGATGAACTATATACAATGAAATGAGAATATTATAACTATACTTAACTATACTATAAAAGAATAGTCAATAGTGAATCACTAAGACTAAAGTAAATAATATTCATTCATTGAATTTTTAATATTAATATTGATTCACTGATTCAGATTAGATAGAATTAGAATACACATTAATCATTAATACACTAATTCACTAATACAGATGCTGATCAGATCAAATGATGTAAATTATAAATAAAATAGTGTACACTCATGAGTGATACTATCAGACATCTGTTTAGTCAGTTTAAGTTTAGCAACACTACAGAGAGTTAGTTACTGAAGTCACGTACTGTTATTGTTATGATATTTTTTCCTGAAGTTAGATGATAATAATTAAGAGTCACAAAGACTCTCTAAGACATTAAGACAAGACTACTAAGAAAAAGATTTAAAACTTAAGTAGTTAAATGAACTGACTAATTTTAACTAACTACCCGCCAACCTTATTTTGTTGTAGTTGTTGGTTAGTTATGTTATTTTAATAATTTTTATTACAGTAGTTACACTGTTGTAATTGTAACACTACAACAACAGTAGTGAGTCAGTTCGTTCGTTCGTTCGTTCGCTTTCGTCAGCTTTTGACCTCTGACGAAGTCCCACCCACTCAATTTGTGGGACTGAATTTTGCGTGTAAAGTCTGTTTTATCCATTACAGGATGCCCCTCGCCATGCAGGCAGATTTACTCCGACTTCAGAGGTACTAATTTTTAGGGAATTAGTAAAACCCAGGTGTCCTCGCCAGGGTACGAACCCCGGCTGTTGCCGTGGTAAGCCAACCGCCTATCGATTGCGCTAACCGGACACCCTAGTGAGTCAGTGAGTCAACACGTCAGTCTGAAGTCGGAGATATAAATCAGAAATATTTTAGAAATTCTAATCTGTTTTAGGTTTGTGACTTGTGTTAACTTACTCTAGGAGTACTAGTAAACTAGGAAATCTTCTTCTTCTACCTCTCAGCTCATTCCTTGTGGAGCATAGGTCTTCAACAAACACTTTCCAAGCCGTTCTGTTTCTTGCTATTCTTTTAAGATCATTCGATGTCTTCTCCATCATCTCTATCTCTGCTTCCATCTGTATTCTCCAAGAATATTTTGGTCTTCCTCATTGTCTTTTTCCTTGGGGATTCCAAAAAGGGCCTGTTATGTAATACTATCAGTTGGCTTCCACAGTTTGTGTCCTATCCAGTGCCATTGTCTTCGCTGTGTCTCTTTATCCACTGGTATTTGACTGGTATTTTTCCATAATTCTATGTTAGTGATTTTGTCCTGCCATTTCTATCCTTTAATTCTGCGTAAGCATCCATTAATCATGGTCTATATCTTCTTGATTGTCATTTTTGTTGTTCTCCATGTTTCACAGCCATATAATAGGATTGATTTAGCATTCGAGTTGAAAATTTAATGTTGAGAGATTAAATGTCGTGAATTAAGTGGATTTTGAAAATTTAATGTCGAGAGATTAAATGTCGTGAATTAGGCAGATTGTAATATATTAATTATATCACTTAGGTCACTGGTGTGGTGAGCACAAAAGCATAAATATGGTCGTTCAATGTTAATATAATAGATTAAATGTCGTGAATTAGTGAATCGTAATATAAATTATATTTAAAAAAAAAAAGTAAAGTACCCCCGTCACGCCAAGTGGTGTATAGGGAATATGGTGTTAGTGACCATAAATTTTACAGACCTTCGGCACATGATTTTTGGGGGTAATGTGTTAGGTATTATGCCCGTGCCACTTTATTTTCCCAGAAAAAATTTATTTGGTACCCATTTAAGGCTGGGTGAACCTGGAAGCCGTCGGTTGGGATTGAACCCTACCTCTTGTCCTTTGTAGTCCAGTTCACTAACCACTGAGCTATTGCTGCTCCCTATAAATTATATAGTCCTAGTGTAATTTTTCTGGGAGTGGCGGCTAGCTAAACATTCAGGTCAGACTTTGTGGGAGGGAATTCTGTATTTTAAGTCAAGACTGTCTGAGATTAAGATAGACTTGAAGCAGGGTATACTATATAGGACATATGGTCCCCAATGGACTACAAGCTGCCATTGTGGCTAATGGGGGTCCTGATCACGGTCAGGGAGAAAAGAATAGAGCCACTATCAACATCGCTTATTTCGTAAGTGGCAACTAAAGAGGTTGGGGTCAAAGCCTTCATTGCTGCTATAGAGCCCCTACACCTGAGCTGAAGTCATCTTCAATGCTTTGACCAGTGTGTGACAGTGGACATGCTTCATGCTGGAGCGTGTTGAGGAGGAGATCTGAATATTATGGAGTTGCCTGTTGTTGGAGACAATCTGTCGAATAAACTAAACTGCAAACATTTCTTTCTGGTGATTGTAGATTTGTACATTTTTGTTGAGGTTTTAAAATGGCAGTATGTGTATATAGATGATATTTATTTTGATTATATCAGAATTGTAAGTAATAATTGATTTATGATATTTATTTTGATTATATCAGAATTGTAAGTAATAATTAAATAACTCAAACAACAGAAATGGAATCCAGTGGTCACTGACCAAACAACTTGATGATTTAGACTTTGCTGATGACATAGCTCTCCTATCACACAGCCATCAACAGATGCAGGATAAAATGAACATACTTGATGAGAGATCACAACAGCTAGGACTGAAGATTAATAGAGATAAGACTAACATTATGAGAATTAATACAGTTGGCAATAACCAAATAAAACTAGGAGAATTACCTCTATTAGATGTACAATCTTACATATATCTGGGCAGTAATATAGATAAAGAGGGAGGAACAGAAAATGATACCAAAATAAGGATATCAAAAGCAAGAGGAGCTTTCATTGCACTGAGAAACATATGGAAATCCAAAGAAATTAGGTTAAATACAAAAATAAAAATTTTCAACTCAAATGTTAAGGTTGTCCTATAATATGGTTGTGAAACATGGAGAACAACAAAATTGACAATCACGAAGATACAGACTTTCATTAATGGATGTTTACGCAGGATAAAAGGATGGAAATGGCAGGACAAAATCACTAACATAGAATTATGAAATGTACCAGTCAAACACCAGTGGATAAAGAGATACAGCGAAGACAATGGCGCTGGATAGGGGACATACTACGGAAGCCAACTGAGAGTATTACACAACAGACCCTTTTTTGGAATCCCCAGGGGAAAAGACAAAGAGGAAGACCAAGGAATTCTTGGAGAAGACAGATAGAAGCAGAGATGAAGATGATGGGGAAGACATGGAATTATCTTAAAAGAATAGCAAAAAAACAGAACTACTTGGAAAGTGTTTGTTGAAGACATATGCTCCACAGGGAGCTAAAAGGGTAGAAGAAGAAGAAGTAATAATTGATTTATGATATTTATTTTGATTATATCAGAATTGTAAGTAATAATTGATTTATGATATTTATTTTGGTTATATCGGAATTGTAAGTATAATTGATTTATGATATTTATTTTGATTATATCAGAATTGTAAGTAATAATTGATTTATGATATTTATTTTGATTATATCAGAATTGTAAGTAATATTGATTTATCTTTATGTACCAGATGATAAAAAACCTGCAGCTAATTCAAACAGAAAGGTAGCCACAGCCATGCAGCAAAAAAGGAAGGTGAATCCTGTGAGGTCATCACTGTCAGAGATCAATGCTGAATCAACAGCAGGAAAACAAAAGACAGCAGACACTATTGACCCTTCTATGAAACTCTCATCAAATGCAGGGCCAAAAGAAGCTATTTCAGCTCCAAAAACATCCAGGTCGAACTCTCAACCTCCTGAGACTGAACCACTCAAAGATGCCAAACGTCATCATGCTGGGCGCACAAAAAGCTCTTCTGATGAACTGGTTGAAAATGACCAGAAAAACATTAAAACTGGGGAAGAAAGCCAAAGTGGATATAACGAGCAGAAACAACCCAAGGGTGTTGATGTTAAAGAACTTGATGAATGCCAGGCAATAAGGCAAGTCATTATTTTATTTTCCAATTTTACTTTGTTCCAATAATTGGAAGGATTGCAAGGAATTACAAAGATTGAAAACTGCTAGAATAAAAATTTAGATAAGAGGAGTATCTGGTCTATGCCCTATGGACCGGCTACGGTTCAAAATATCAATAGATAGATTAATTGGATAATATTGAAAAAAAATAGATCTTTGATTTTAGCACTAATTTAAAGTTAAATATAACACAAATGCCAAATTTGAAAGAAATCTGATGATAATGGTGACGATGTTGTGCCAAGTCGGAACTTCTTGCAGAAACTATTAAATATTATTATTCATAATATCTATTATTTATAAATTAACACTTAAAATTAACATGTACGTTTTTTTCTCATTTGTATGGATTTTTTTGGTCTGGTGTACATGCTCACCTAAAAATATATGTAGGTAGGTATGCTTACTTTGCTGGTGTTGTTGTCATATAAGCTTCGGGACATATTGATCAAATGTTGGTAATCACTGTATGTTGTATGTCCCACAGTTGTTCTCTTTGTACGTGATCGAAAGATCCCTCTTGGTCTAGGAATGTTATGCACAGTCTTTGATTGTATTCCATTGCTTTTTCTGTTAGTTGTTTCAAAGAAAATAGGGCACCAGTACGCCCTCTGTTCCTTCTGAAACCCAATTGTGTGTTCCTTATTTGAGGTTCTATTATCGGTCTTAACCTCTTCCCTATTACTTTGTCAGCTCAGTGGTTAGTGAACTGGACTACAAAGACAAGAGGTAGGGCTCAATCCCAACCGACGGCTTCCAGGTTCACCCAGCCTTTAATGGGTACCTGATTTTTTTCTGGGAGAGTAAAGCAGCACGGATGTAATACTGACCACATTACCCCAAAAATCATGTACCGAAGGTCTGTAAAATTTATAGTCACTAACACCATATTCCCTATACACCACTTGGTGTGGCAGGGGTACTTTACTTTACTTTTTATTACTTTGTCATACAATTTGGCTGTATGGCCTGGTAGGGAGATTGTAATGATTGTAATCTCTCTTACTGCCTTTCCTTTTCTGTATTGGAATTATGGTGGCTTGTTTCCAGTCTTTTGGTGTTTCCTGTTGTTGCCAAGCTATATTAAATATTCTATTTCCCAATTATCTAATCTACTTCTGTTGTTGCCAAGCTATATTGAATATTCTCATTACCCAATAATCTAATCTACTTCTGTTGTTGCCAAGCTATATTGAATATTCTCATTACCCAATTATCTAATCTACTTCTGTTGTTGTCACGCTATACTGAATATTCTCATTACCCAATCATCTAATCTACTTCAATTGTTGCCAAGCTATACTGAATATTCTCATTACCCAATCATCTAATCTACTTCAGATGTTGCCAAACTATACTGAATATTCTCATTACCCAATCATCTAATCAACTTCTGCTATTGCCAGGCTATGTTGAATATTCTCATTACCCAATCATCTAATCTACTTCAGTTGTTGCCAAGCTATACTGAATATTCACATTACCCAATCATCTAATCTATTCCTGTTGTTGCCAAGCTATACTGAATATTCTCATTACCCAATCATCTAATCTATTTCTGTTGTTGCCAAGCTATACTGAATATTCTCATTACCCAATCATCTAATCTACTTCAGTTGTTGCCAAGCTATACTGAATATTCTCATTACCCAATCATCTAATCTACTTCAGTTGTTGCCAAGCTATACTGAATATTCTCATTACCCAATCATCTAATCAACTTCTGCTGTTGCCAGGCTATGTTGAATATTCTCATTACCCAATCATCTAATCTACTTCAGTTGTTGCCAAGCTATACTGAATATTCACATTACCCAATCATCTAATCTATTCCTGTTGTTGCCAAGCTATACTGAATATTCTCATTACCCAATCATCTAATCTACTTCAGTTGTTGCCAAGCTATACTGAATATTCTCATTACCCAATCATCTAATCTACTTCAGTTGTTGCCAAGCTATACTGAATATTCTCATTACCCAATCATCTAATCAACTTCTGCTGTTGCCAGGCTATGTTGAATATTCTCATTACCCAATCATCTAATCTACTTCAGTTGTTGCCAAGCTATACTGAATATTCACATTACCCAATCATCTAATCTATTCCTGTTGTTGCCAAGCTATACTGAATATTCTCATTACCCAATCATCTAATCTATTCCTGTTGTTGCCAAGCTATACTGAATATTCTCATTACCCAATCATCTAATCTACTTCAGTTGTTGCCAAGCTATACTGAATATTCTCATTACCCAATCATAATCTATTCCTGTTGTTGCCAAGGTATACTGAATATTCTCATTACACAATCATCTAATCTACTTCAGTTGTTGCCAAGCTATACTGAATATTCTCATTACCCAATCATTTAATCTATTCCTGTTGTTGCCAGCTATACTGAATATTCTCATTACCCAATTATCTAATCTACTCCTGCTTTTGCCAGGCTATGTTGAATATTCTCATTACCCAATCATCTAATCTACTTCTGTTGTTGCCAGGCTATGTTGAATATTCTCATTACCCAATCATCTAATCTACTCCTGTTGTTGCCAGGCTATGTTGAATATTCTCATTACCCAATCATCTAATCTACTCCTGTTGTTGCCAGACTATGTTGAATATTCTCATTGCCCAATCATCTAATCTACTTCTGTTGTTGCCAAGCTATGTTGAATATTCTCATTATCCAGTCTAATCTACTCCTATTGTTCCTGCGGCTTATAATTATCTCTAGTGGTAGGTTGTTTACTCCTGGGGCTTTGTTTCTTGGTGCTTGTCTTATGGCTTCTGCAATCTCATCTCTTACGATGGTTGGTTCCAGATCTTGACATTTGTGTATACTTTTATGGGTGTCAGTGGATTTGGTTGTCGTGTTTAGTCATCATCAGATCGCATGTCCGGGGGACTGGTTGGTTTCAAGGCAAGACGCCGGCCTTGAGACAGAGAGGTTGTGAGTTCAAATCCTGGCTGCACCAGTTGGGATTTTTATTTATAATTTCTCTCTGCAGTAACCACCTCTGGTCTCAGCAGGGAGACCCGGCTTGAAACATCAATTACTCATCGACAAAAAAAATATGAGTACCTCCGAAGACAGAGTTATCTGCCGTATGGCGAGGGACACCTGTGCACACAGCTGCCAGGGAAAAAATAGATTAACACGCAAAATTCAGTTCCTAGTCTCTAGGGACTTCGCCAGCTCCAGAGGTGAAAGATGGTGAATGCAAAAAAAAAAAAAAGGAAAAAAGAAAGGTGATGTATGTTCTTTGCAGAATGTTGCATTCACCTCAGCCCGACTGAAAGAATCTCTGTCTCTAGCCAGATCTCCCACTCTTTCCTGTCTCCTGCCTGTCATGTTTCATCATCATCATCAAGTACCGGGCCTAGTGGCGTAAGTGATCATGTCTCTCCATAACATTCGATTTTGGCAGCTATTTATCATTTCTGTTGTTGACCTTCTGCCGAGCCATTCTCTTAAGCTGTATGTTATTTTTTCTCTTTCCTTCCCTCTATCTCTTCGTCCCTCAATTTTTCCAGTTGTTACAATATATTCAAGTTGTTCTCTTCTCATTAGATGGCCAAAAAATGATGATTGTCTCTTCCTAACATTGGAAATTAGCTTTCTTTTTGCTTTGACCTTTCTCAGAACCTCTTCATTACTCTTCTTAGCTGTCCATGGTATTCTCAACATTCTTCTGTAAAACCACATTTCTACAGACTCCAGTGATTTTCTTGTCTGTTGTCCTATTGTCCATGATTCGCATCCGTATGTTAAGACTGGCTCTACGTAACATTTAAAACTCTTTTTATTTTTTCTATTGTCAAAAATGGATTGCATAGTATTTTCCTCATTTTTTGGAAAGCTGCTTTTGCCTTAGCCATTCTACATCTCACCTCTTTTTTTACATCTTCCGTCTGAGGTTAACAAAGTTCCCAAATATTTAAATTCATTTACCTGTTTTAATAGTGTTCCACTTGTCTTTATTTTGCACTGAGGTGATGTCTTTTTCTTTGTTGTTACCATTACCTCTGTCTTTTTGCTATTAAGGCTGAGTCCTTTATTTTTGCTTTCCTTCACTACAATGTCCAACATTTCTTGTAACTCATTTTCACTCTTAGCGATTAAGACTGTATCATCAGCATACCTTAGATTATTTATTTTATGACCTCCAATTGTTATTCCAGGCATGCCCCTAATGGATCTTAAAATAATCTCACTATAAATATTAAACAAATCTGGTGACAGCACACAACCTTGTCTAACACCCTGTTTTATTTGTTGAAACATTCCCAATTGGTTTCCAGTCCTTATGGCCGCTGTTTGTTGTCAGTACATGTTCTTTATTATTCTTAGATCTTTGCTGTCTATGTTTATGCTTTCTAAAATGTTGATTATTTCTTGGTGCTTTACTTTGTCAAATGCCTTGGTGTAATCTATGAAACATAGGTATAGATCTGTTTTCACCTCTATGGCTCTTTCTATCTTATGATATAAATGGCATTGCTTGTTCCTTTATCTCTAACAAAACCACACTGTTCATCGCTAATTTCTGGACTGATTTTGTTTCGCACTCTTCGCATGATGATTCTTAGTTATATCTTAGTCATATGACTCATAAGGCTTATTGTGCAATGATCATCACATTCATCGCACCTGATTTCTTTGGTAGGGCTATGAATATTGATTTGAGCATGTCGTCTGGTATATATCCGCTGTTGTAGATATCATTCAATATTTTTGTTATTATTCCTATTCCAAAATCACCCATGGCTTCAATCTCTTCTTTAGTTATATTATCTTGTCCAGGAGCTTTGCCTGCTTTCATATTGCACAAGGCGTCTTCCACTTCTTCTTTTAGTATTTCTGGTCCTTCTCCATTATCCTTAATATTTACTTCCGTTCGTTCATCATTATAAAGATCCTTAATGTATTCTGTCCATCGTTCCCTTATGTCATGTTTAGTAGTCTTAAAATATTCTTTCCACCTCTGTAGTGATTTTTGTTGTTGTCTTTTATTACAGTGTTGAACTTGACAACATGCAGAAGTTTCAGCAAAGACAGAAAGTGATTGAAGAAGCAAATAAGCACAAGCGAGCATTGTTGGCTAAAGCTATAATTGACAGGTATTTTTGGCTCTTTTACGGTGAAAAAATAATTAATGACGTATTAAAGAAAATATAGACTCCTTCAACGGCTCAGTGTGTATGGGGAATATGATGCTAGCATCCATATATTTCTATGACTAACAGCACAATATATGGGAAATATGATGTTAGCCTCCATATATTTCTATGACTAACATGCTAGTGTCAATATATTTCTATGACTAATGACACAATATATGGGAAATATGATGCTTGAGTCAATATATACACTGAGCAAATCTTAAAAAACATGACAGAGATGCCAGGCCTAAACATGGAAAGATAATCAATAACCTAAGATATGCTGATGATACTGTACTACTAGCAGAAAATCCTAAAGATCTACAATTACTTAATGTAATAAACATGACAAACAAAAAATATGGACTAGATATGAATATCAAAAAGACTAAAACTATGATCATAAACAAAGAAAATTCTCAAGACCTACAATTAAATATCAAAGTGGAAGGAATACATCTAGAGACAGTTCAGAGCTACAACTACCTTGGACATACTATAACCAGTGAAGGAAAATGTATAACTGAAAGAAACAAAAGAATAGGTATGGCTAAAAAGTAATTTTAATGTCATGAAAAATATGCTAACATCAAAACAAATAACACCAGGGCTAAAACTAAGAATAGCAAAATGTTACATCTTCTCAATATTCCTGTATGGTGCAGAAACATGGACATTAGACAAGAAAACAGAACAGAAATTGAAGCCTTTGAAATATAGATTTATAGATAGAATTGGATGGAAAGAAAAGAAAACAAACGATAAAGTTTTAAAACAACTAAAAATGAAAAGAGAACTACTAAACACAATCCGAACAAGACAAATGAAATTTTTGTGGCATGTTAAAAGACACAACAGCTTAATAAAAGTAATATTGGAAGGGAAAATACAAGGTAAAAGAGGCAGACCAAAACTAACATGGACGAGTAATATCAAAAGATGGACAAGTCAACCTATGGACAGAGTGGAATGACACTCCATGGTAGCCAACCTTTGATGCGGAGACGGCACATGATGATGATGATGATGAGTCAACATGTCTATGGCCAACAGCACAACATACGGCACAACTGTTTGTGGCATGCTCTTTAGTTGGGACAACCTAGGTCATGATAACCCAAATGCAGCACTTCTGCTGCCAGCCTAGAAATTCACTAGGCTGGTGTTTCTAACCTACACTCAAGAGTGCATGTCTACACATGCTATAGTTGACTTTCCCTGCCTTGACGTACATCAAAACAATTACTGCTTATATATGATGCCGGGTAATCTTAACTAGTTATATATTCCAATGCAATCTATTGTTTGTGTTTCTGTCCCTGTTGTTTCAGTTTATCTTGGAAATTTACTAAAATAACAATGAATAACATGCTTTGCCCAGTGTTATAGGAGCCAATCACATCAATATCTAGTTCTAATTAATAACTCACCAGTTTTTGTGAATAATTTAATTACTGCAGGCAATTTGAATGAAAGTTGTATATGTCCACAAAATAAATTGCTGGACACATCCTTATTTGAAGCTACATAACTAATTTTTTATGCATATTTCAATCTGTTTGTTATCTTCTCTGAGTATTAACTAAGTTCAGAGAATGTTCCCATTAATTTTTCTCCTTGATGGGACATTTATCCTGCTTTGAGGTTCTTGATAACAAACAAGAAAACAATTGAGGTGATGAAACAAATATGTGACATTCACTTTTACTCTCAGAAAATATTAAATTGTATTGTTTATATATATGAATATATATATATATGGCCCTTTTCATCTTGTCAGATGGTCTAGTGGAGGCTATTGTGTATTTTTTTAGGTTTTGATTTTGTTGAAAAGCTTCTCTCGTGGCTAATTCTACCAATGTTTGACAAACACACACGGCCACAGAATGAACAAGTCAGGCCCACTGATCCATGGGTTTTCCATCCCTTTTCATGAGTCTTTTCTTTTCTAAGTTTTGCCTTAGCACAGTCTCAAGTGATGTTATACCGTTCCTTATACATGCTCTCCATGATGTGCGATCACTAGCCAGATGTTCTCATTCATTTTCACAGATGGAGAAGTCATTCAGAGATGATTTACAGATATCTCTATATTGTAGTTTAGGTCTGCCGATTTGTCTTTTTCCATGTATTACTTCACCATATAGTATTTGCTTGGGATGCATTTTTCTTTCATTCACTGGACGTGGCCCAGCCATCATAGTCTTTGACATCTGAGCATTAACATGACTGTTGGGGGTCTTAGCACGTTGCAGTACAGTTAAGTTGGTTATTTTGTCCTGCAATTTGATGTGCATTATTCTGCGGAGACATTACATGTGGAAGACATTTAGTCTTTTTTCGTAATTTGAGTATGTTGTCCAGGTTTCAGATCCATATAATAGTGTGCTAAGCACACACAAAATTGTATTGTTGTATAAATAAATATAGTTTCTCATGATAATACAAAGAGCTTAAATGTTGTGAATTAAGCAGATCATAATATGAATAGTCCTGGTGTAATCTTTTTTTGCATTGGCGGGCTAGATAAACACTCAGGTCAGACTTTGCACGAGGGAATTCCATATTTGACGGCCTGACACTAAGATAGATTTAAGAGGACTTGTGGTCCCATGATGAGTAATATGGCCAGTATCTCTTCTGGCAGCACTACTTTCACAAATAAACACCTCAGGTACCCATTTTCAGTAATGAGGTTAACCTTGTAGCAGCACCAGTCTGAAACATTTTTTTCACATTTTGTAATTGAACCCACATCCTTCTGGTTAGTAGTGAGTGCTTTAATTACTCATGATTGTTCTAATTGCAGCAAACCAAAATGGAAGCTTTATCAATTTCTGTAGCCTTATCAAGAGTACATTGATGAGTTACTGTACTATTTTGTAGTTAAAATAAACACACAAATATAGTTGGTACTGCTTCAAAGCTGATATATACAATAAAATAACAATTAATTAATGTTTCAGTCTTGTATCTGTTTTGTTTGTGCTTTTTTCCCTGTTTGAAATGTTTTAAGAGTCTAAATGTTGGATCATATTGTTCCAGCAATGATATATTGAATATATCACTTGTGTTTTTTGTATCATTCATTCATTGAGTGCCGTTTCCGCATCTAAGGTTGGCTACCATGGAGCATCATTCCGCTGTGTCTCTTGTTTTGATTGTGCAAATTGTCATAGGCTGATTTGTCCATCTTTTGATGTTACTCGTCCATGTTATTCTTGGTCTGCCTCTGCCTCTTCTACCTTGTATTTTTCCTTCCAAGATCACTTTTAGTAGGCTGTTGTGTCTTTTAACTTGCTCCAAAAATCTCATTTGTCTTGTTCGGATTGTGTTTAGTAGTTCTCTTTTCATTTTTAGTTGTTTTAAGACTTCATCGTTTTTCTTTTTTTTTCTTTCCTATTCTTCTATAAATCCACATTTCAATGGCCTCAATTTTTGTGTATTATAAAGAAAGTAATATAGTTTTCTTTTTCCTTATGTTGTTATTTGTCTTATCTTTTCATCATTTTGATCACCTTTTATATGTCACTACCCCCCCCCCCCCCTTATTCATCATATGAATCATCATATCATCCAGCAGTAAGAATGACATTGTTTGTATAATTTTGTAAAACTAATTACCAGACAGAAGAAAGCAAAAGCTGAGGCAGTAAAGTTAATGAAAGTGCAACAGGAGCTCAATCATTTGGATACATTACTGACTGCTGATGTTAATATCATACGAGACAAGATAGAAGTGG
This sequence comes from Megaustenia siamemsis, assembly GCA_032433765.1. Taxonomy (NCBI): domain Eukaryota; kingdom Metazoa; phylum Mollusca; class Gastropoda; order Stylommatophora; family Ariophantidae; genus Megaustenia; species Megaustenia siamemsis. The sequence goes on along the minus strand of JAVIAB010000145.1, from coordinate 17,713,679 downwards.
CTAGTTTGGAGTACATGGATGCTCAGTAAGTGCCCTTGTTTGAATACACTTGGCATGTTAAAAATCTTGCATCAATAGAAACAAATCCAACACACAAATAAAAAAAAATTATAATAACTAGTAATTACTAACGTTCACAGAAGAGTAATGTCTGACCACAGCAAACTCAAATTTGGAAGAATTTATGTTTTAATGCAGTAATTTTTATGAACGTATTATAATCTAGAGTTAAATCATGTGACTTACTCTCCTTTTCTATAACAAGTACAGAAGACTGTTTTTCTTCCAAGTCCGGCTTGTTGCAGGAGCTACTGAGTTAAGTGCTCTGTGCACACCGTGAGCTGTGTTTTTCATCCGTTTTGATCGTGCTTCGATATTCCAATTGTTTATGATGAACAATGATATCGTATGACAGGGAACAGTTGTCTGTATTCACTTTCTGTACGGTTTCGTCTTATGTCTTTTAGCGTGTGCTGAGACTGCTATGACGGGGACTCATCATCATCATCGAGTACCCTCTCCGCAACGAAGGTTGGCTACCATGGATCACCATTCTACTCTGTTTCTTGCTTTGATGGTGCAGGCTGTCATAGATTGACTTGTCCATCTTTTGATTACTCGTCCATATTAGTCTTGGTCTGCCTCTGCCTCTTTTACCTTGTATTTTCATTTCTAATATTACTTTCAGTAGGCTGTTGTGTCTTTTAACATGCCCCAAAATTTCATTTGTCTTGTCTTAATTGTATATTGTCTGTAGATGTGGACTACAGCTACCTTTCTTTGTTTGGGAGATGAGCTAGTAATTCGGATGATTCCACTGGCATCGCGGTTGAGCAATTATGGATTTGTTTGCAGTGATACCAGGGCCTTCCATAACCATAAATGTGTTTCTCCAACAGGGTGAAGCGAGACCCACAACTATTACACTTAATAATACACCACTTGAAACTGGACCCTACCTGTCCAGAACCTGATGTTGAACCTCTATACTACCCAGCCCCACCTTGATTGCTTGCTACCAACCATCTGTCAAAATGCCAAAGACCATATATATAGAGTTTATTTTTTTTATTTTATTTATGTGGGAAACATGTTTTAAAAGATTTATCTATTTGGTTACATTCATCATCAGGTCACTTGTTTTTTAAAGAACGTTGCATTCACCCCACCATTCAGCCTTCTCCCACAGAACGTTGCATTCACCACAGCTCGTTTGAAAGAATCTCTGTCTCTAGCCATATCTCCCACAGAATGTTGCATTCACCACAGCCCATCTGAAAGAATCTCGGTCTGTAGCCAGATCTCCCACAGAACATTGCATTAACCAAAGCCCGTCTGAAAACATTTCTGTCTCTAGCCAGATCTCCCACAGAACGTTGCATTCACCACAACCCATCTGACCCACTTCTTCTGTTGTCATGTTGAAGGTCTCTTTGATGTCTTAAAGCCACTTTCTTCTTAGTCTGCCCCGATGTGTCGCCCAGGAACCATGCCGTCTGTTATTGTTCTTTCCAACCCATTGTGTCTTTTGACGTGGCCGTAGTATTTTAATTTCCTCTGTAGAATGGTGTTTGTAAGTCAGTTCTTTTTATTATTTCAATCTTGTCATGTGTCTTCATTGTTAGTTTTCATCATCCAATGTATCTTAATGAGTTTTCTGCAGCCTTTGTTTTAAATGAATCGATTGACCATTGCTATTGCGAAGATACATATCCTCAGTAATTTTTAATTTTACTGTCTTGCTGGTGTTGTGTATATGTTCTTTATGGCATATAATTTTTGTGTTGCTATTGCTAATATTCTTTTGATCTCATTCAGGCAGCCTACATTGTTAGTTACTACAGATCCCAGATATTCATAGTTTGTTACATTTTCAAGTTTTTCACTGTTGATGATGATTTTGGTTGACTTTTTGTTTTGTCAATTACATTATCTTAGTTTTCTGTATGTCTAGATTGGGGTTTTGTTTTCACTTGGTTACATTAGTTTGATAATATTCAGGGGGTCTCATGTTAGAGAATCACCTAATTTCATACATTAGTTTGATAATATTCAGGGGTCTCATGTTAGAGAATCACCTAATTTCATACATTAGTTTGATAATATTCAGGGGTCTCATGTTAGAGAATCACCTAATTTCATACATTAATTTGATAATATTCAGGGGATCTCATGTTAGAGAATCACTAATTTCATACATTATTTGATAATATTCAGGCGGGTCTCATGTTAGAAAATCACCTAATTTCATACATTAATTTGATAATATTCAGGCGGGTCTCATGTTAGAGAATAACCTAATTTCATACATTAATTTGATAATATTCAGGTGGGTCTCATGTTAGAGAATCACCTAATTTCATACATTATTTGATAATATTCAGGGGGCTCATGTTAGAGATTCACCTAATTTCATACATTAATTTGATAATATTCAGGGAATCTCATGTTAGAGAATCACCTAATTTCATACATTAATTTGATAATATTCAGGTGGGTCTCATGTTAGAGAATCACCTAATTTCATACATTAATTTGATAATATCAGGGGTCTCATGTTAGAGAATCACCTAATTTCATACATTAATTTGATACTATTCAGGGGGTCTCATGTTAGAGAATCACCTAATTTCATACATTAATTTGATAATATTCAGGGGATCTCATGTTAGAGAATCACCTAATTTCATACATTAATTTGATAATATTCAGGTGGGTCTCATATTAGAGAATCACCTAATTTCATACATTAGTTTGATAATATTCAGGGGGTCTCATGTTAGAGATTCACATAATTTCATACATTAATTTGATAATATTCAGGGAATCTCATGTTAGAGAATCACCTAATTTCATACATTAATTTGATAATATTCAGGCGGGTCTCATGTTAGAAAATCACCTAATTTCATACATTAATTTGATAATATTCAGGCGGGTCTCATGTTAGAAAATCACCTAATTTCATACATTAATTTGATAATATTCAGGCGGGTCTCATGTTAGAGAATCACCTAATTTCATACATTAGCTTCACAATAATCATTAAATGTTATATCAGAAATTCACCTTTACATTAATTTAACAACACTCATTGGATGTCACGTCAGAGTACGAATACATCCATTCTTAAAAAGGTAACCAAGTTATCTATACTCTTCTAGTAGTAAATTGAATGAATTGTAAACTTTGATAATATTAGGGTAATTTAACTCCACAGTTTATTTAAATGAACCGCAGAAATAATCAAGAAAATTATTATCTGAATAAGCAAAGTATGAACTAGATTTTTTGTTCTTCATAAAGAATCAATGATCTCCCAAAGATGTTCTTTTTCTTAAGGGGAGACTAACACATTTAATTATTTGTTTGAATTTATTTCTGCAGAAAACGTTACGAAAAAGCAGAGAAGGAGTTTATATCGGCCAAAATGGATTTGTTTGCCAAAGGAGAAGCCAAAGAGCAACTGACGGAGCATCTGTACACAATCATCCATCAAAATGAGGTCAGAAAAGCCAAGAAGCTCGTTGAATTGATGGAGAAACTTGCAATGGAGGTCACGCCAGAGGAGATGGAGTTGACTATACCTGCAATTCCACAGCTGACAAACTTTACAGCTGTTTCCACGATCCATGACCCGTTTCATACCAAGAACAGCCAAACCACTACTGACAAAGACATCGCAAAATCTGTTGCTGTTGGAGCTCCATCAAGCAATGAGGACAAAAAGCCAGAATTAAATGATTCAACGTCTAACAATTCAACCACAAACACAGAAGAGATTAGCCATACCATAACAGCAACCATGGACATAGTTGGTAACAGTGAGAGGAATATCCCAGAAATAAACAGTTCATTTTTGGAGATTGATTCTTCAGCCATATATTGCAGCCAAACCAGAACATCCAAAATACAGATTTCAATCAGAACATAGAAGCATTGCCCAAATCTCTAATAATTGATAGATCTGATAGCGTGGAAGTTTCGCCAGGTGCTCACCAGTATTTGTTTCCAAATGATGTTGTGGATAAAGTGAACAACACCCATCAACAGATTTAACTGATGCATCACAAACGTTTAAAGATGTTGGGGACATTGCCTTGTCACAAGGGACAATTCCTTTAAGTATGGACAATACACTATCTCAGTCAGGCATTGAGGTACTTGATGAGAAAAGTGCTCCAGTAAGCAAAGCAACAATAACACCAGACACATCTACAAATGTCAGTTCTGGCAATGGCTGGACGCTTCCATTTTCGTAGGTTCTCATCACACATTTTTACTGATTCATCAAAGTATTTATGGCTTGAATGTAATTTATTGACCATTGGTTGGTTATTAATCCAGCAGCCTTTGGACTTTTCCCCTTTATTTTAGTGCCATGCAACAACTTTATTAACCGGGGGGCGTGAATAGCTTCTTTTTTTTTATTGTTTAATTGAGGGGGAAAAAAATTGTAGTTGGTTGTGTCATGGCTTAATGCATTGACAGCTATTTCTTTCCACAACATTATTCCAAGTTCATATTTTAACTATTTATCATTAGAACATACGTATTATTATGTTTTGTTATTTGCATATGCCAGCTTTATATGTCTAGTGAAGTCCCATGGGACTTAATTTTGTGTGAAAATCACTTTTTTCCCTGAATTCCACCAGCAGATATGTGTTAAGGTGTCCCTCGCCAATATGCAGATATTCTTTTCCTATATTCGATTTTTTTCCTATAAATTTTGGCCAACTATTTTAGATTTACAACTGCCAAAGGTTCTTTAACAGAATGCATATGGAACCACCTGTTTTTCATCATTATCTGAGAGGGCTAGGCATCAGATCTCACTACCAAGAGATTGGAGAAGGGTGAAACCACAAAGAAACTCCATATTCGAATAGAAAATTTTCCACCACCTATGGCAAGATTTGAACCTCAGACCTTATTGTCAAGAGGTATATAACTTACCTCTATACCATCCACTCCTGTGTGTTACCGGGGCCTCATTATGAGGGAAGTAAAGAATAGTGACACTGTGACCTTCCAGGCATGTTGTAAGAGGCGACTAAGGAGGTTGATCGATGGCTTGACAAGCTGTCATTGTAAAAAGTATTGTTATGGAAACAGCGCCATATATTTTAGAACAGTGCTCTCTGCAATATGTGCCATTTTAGCACGCAAGGTTTCTAGTTTTGAGATTGTGGTTCTGCCTTATGTGCCGTCTTCGGCTCGAAAGGACAATAGATAGATAGATACATACCATCCAGATCATAGTACATGTTATACAATATTTAGTGTTTGCTTCATTGTTTCTTGTCCTTCACAACTGTTGTCAGAAAAGGTATAATTCTCAGCACCTCTTATATCTTCTTTCCTTGAATTAGAGAGTGACAAGCAGTTAGTGGTTTACATTTCTTGTGGTGTCTTGTAAGACAACAGAAAAGTTTCCCCACTTCTCACCAGTAGCTCTAAGTCTGGCTCAAACTGTTCATCTTCTACTGCCCTTCATCATGTTGTTCTTGGCTCCTGTTCTCAACACTGCCAGTTATGCAAGCTCTAAGTTCCCTGTGTCTATCTTGTTGCAAAATATGCTACTCTCACTGCTGTTTGTTGATGATATTTTAGTAGTTTTGCTGATTTTCTCAATTCTAAATGATAACTTGAGTATAAGTCTTCTATGGGACATTAAAAGTGATCATAAGAGATGCTATAACTTACATTTTTACAATTTTCGTGGTTAAATTATGATTATTTTACATCAGAAAGGGTCAAATTTATAAAATTTGTAAATATTAATTTTTATGAACATTCATCATCATCATCAAGTACCGGGCCTGCTGGCATAGGTGATCATGTCTCTCCACAACTTTCGATCTGGACAGTTATTTATCATTTCTGTTGTTGACCTTCTGCCAAGCCATTCTCTTTAGCTGTCTTGTATCTTTTCTCTTTGCTTCCCTCTATCTCTTCATTCCTCAATTTTCCCAGTTGTCACAATATATTCCAGCTGTTTTCTTCTCAATATGTGGCCAAAAAATTATGATTGTTTCTTCCTAATATTGGAAATTAGCTATCTTTTTGCTCTGGCCTCTTTCAGAACATTTTCATTACTCTTCTTAGCTATCCATGGTATTCTCAACATTCTTCTGTAAAACCATATTTCTACAGACTCCAGTGATTTTCTTGTCTGTTGTCCTATTGTCCATGATTCACATCCATATGTTAAGACTGGCTCTACATAACATTTAAGAACTCTTTTTTTCATGAACATTAAGAAGCTAAAATATCAGTACCCTATAAATTAACGAAGCTAGAATAGTCATATTATTGCAACAGTGCCACAAGTTTGAACCACATCAATAAAATATCAAACTCAAGCACGAGTGGAGGGTAAGTTCCTGAGGACATCTTCATTCATAAATATAGAAACAATTTAGGATTAAAACTAAAATGCCACTTTGAGATTGAAACAAGCAGCTGTGTCCTATTTTTTTCCTCTGCAACATCTTTATTCAAATTCAGTTGTGTTGTCACTGCTATAAATATAATACAACATCACATCTGGTGCACCAGCATGTCCCTTTGGTCTCTCTTCTACTCAAACATGCCAGAAGTAAAACTTCTGCTGGTGTATCATTATAAGGTTTATATTGCCTGTTTGGTTTTAAGTTCCATTTTGGTTGAAGGGATCAGACTGATCAAACGGTTATCGGAACCTGACCATAGTCAGGGAAGAGTATTGAGCCACTGTTACCTGCTGTGCATGTTGTAAGAAGCGACTAAAAAGATTGGGGTCAAGCACTTCGCCAGTGCTATGAGTTTATGCGTCTGAGCTGAAACCATTTGCAGGGCTTTTGCTAGTGCGTGATGACATCACAGGCGTACTTCATATTGGGAGATGTACTGAGGAGGGGATCTGAACACTATGGAGTTTTCTGATGTGCAGTGAAGATGATAGGTTGACTAAAATTCTTCTTCAGAGATCAGCTGTTGCTATCCATTAAGTACGCTCACTCCCTGTTCAGAATGATCTGGAATAAATTTGCAGAATGGTGGATTTTTTTTTTTTGGACCGACCGGGACCTGTGGTTCACTCAGTCTCTAAAAATTGGGTTCCAAAGATTTTTCTGGGAAGTAAAGGCAGCCTGGTGTGATACTGACCACATCACCCAAAAATGTGCTGTGGTTACAGAAAAATATGGCCACTAACACCATATTCCCCATATGACTTCCAAGACATATAGGGAACCTTTACTTCTTGCATCAGATTAAGAAGGCATCACAGCCTATTTTTAGTTGACTTTTATTGTATGTTAGGGAGTGTAGTATGTACATATTTATCTAGCACCAACTAGAGGTAATTTAGAGATACAAATTGGATGATGTCATATGAGATAGAAACTTTAAGAATATATGTCTGTTAAGACGGACAGAATAGAACTTAAGAAAACTCTATTAAGACAGGCAGAATAGAACTTACGAATACGAGTCATGCTCGTGTGACATGTATGTCATAATATTCAATACGGGGAAATGAAAGAGCAGACAGGTTGGCTAGCTGCGCTGTCATTGAGGACAGTCAACCAATGGATTGGGCGGGCTCATAAATGCTCTCCAAGATGTGGGAAGGGCACAGGACTTCGACAATCATGATTCCACATCACTCCTTCGGATAAAAGGGATGGGAGTTAAGATGAGCACAGCCAGAAATGAGAAACTTAGTGGGCGTATAAGAAGACTTATCAATCAGCACAGAACTGGAGTTGTCAGTCGCTGGACACCGCAAGACTTACTGAGGAGGGGATCTGAGTACCTATGGACATGTTCAGAGTGCAATGATGATGACCCGCAATTACTCAATGTCGTAATATATATATGGTAACATAGGAAGAAGATGAAGATTTGGGACACTACATACATACATACATACATATACATACATACATACATACATAGTGATTGTTGTGTTTGTGGGTAAATTTTCAGACACTGCAAATGTTTTCTTTCATTCTCTTTCTATCATTCACCAGATGACTACTAAAGTAATGGATAGCCCTCTTTGTCATTCATCCTTAAAAGGGTGTTCACAGGGCCTTGTTTTCTATATAACGATAACTATTTTAGTTCCCCTTTCGAGGATAACTCTGCATGCACATTGTGAGACAAATTATTACACGACGTGTGGCAATATTGAGGGTGGGGGTTGTGTTTGTCATAAAAACAACATCAGAATTCCCTATTACTTTTGCATGTTTTGCTTTTTTAACATGAAAGAAACTATCTATTAGTAATAATTTAATAAACCGTTCATCTTTCTGTGAAGTTTCACCACTAACAATATTCATTTGGATTAAGAAAAATAAATTTTTTATCAAGTCCCCATCGATCGTGACCAAAGGTGGTTAAAAAGTAAGAAGTGACCTACTTATTTAAACATGATTATGAAAAAAATTACATTTTGTCGAGAGATTTTAAAGTAACATCTGTAATAACTATGTAGGTCACAATTTATTAATGTGTATTAAGATGTTTCTGCAGCACGTAATTTTTTTAAAGCATTAATCCTTTTTTCCAATAACAGTAGGAATACTAGATATCTATCTATCTATTGACCTTTTGAGCCGTAGCCGGCCCATGGGCATAGACCAAGATACTCCCTCTCTTTTCTGAATTTTTTTTCTAGCAGTTTTCAATTTTTTTAAAGATATTTTATCAAATCTCGCCATTTGTCTCTGTTCTGTGCAAGCAGCTCTATCTCATTGAGGGAGCCGACTCCTGCTGCTCTTGCCTCTCTCATCAATGTTCTTCTCAGTGTTTCTCTGGGTCTTCCTCTTTTCCTCTTACCTGTTGTTTCCCACTTGAGGGCTTGCTTTGCTATTCGGTTATTATCTCTTCTCATCACATGTCCAACATATGACCATCGTCTTTTCTTTATTACCGATGATATTAGTGGTTGATTGGCAATTTCTCTAATTTCCTCGTATGTTTAGAATTCGTTCCATGCTATACCAAGTATACTAGATATCTAGGTCAGGTTAATTGTGCACATGGGACAAAATTACAGATCAGCTGCTCTATAAATCCCCCCCGATGATGATGATGCTCTATAAAAGTGCCATTGTAAATTATTACTAATTTATTTTATATGTTATAAAAGATAATATTTAAGAGAATAACATAAAATTGCCAAATTAATTTAGTTAAATTCTGTTGTAAGTGCTTGCAGAAGATGCATTAAAAAAGATTTAGGAACTATATTTTACTGAGATATAATGATCATTGATCAATTGTGTAGTGTGCTAAATCAAGGGACACAACTAAATGTTTGGTAACAAGGCCCCGTGCGTTATGTGGGTGTAGATGAGTTGTGTTTGAGTGTTCTGCACTATACATTTGATTTCAGCATGGTATTTTTGAGGGAGCCGCGATAGCTCATTGGTTAGTGAACTGTACTACAAAGGACAAGAGGTAGGGTTTGATCCCAACCGACGGCTTCCGATTCACCCAGCCTTTAATGGGTACCAGATTTTTTTCTGGAAAAGTAAAGCGACATGGGCGTAATACCGACCACATTATCCCAAAAATCATGTGCCAAAGGTCTGTAAAATTTATGGTTACTAACACCATATTCCCTATACACCGCGTGGCGTGACGGGGGGTACTTTACTTTTTTTTAAAATGGTATTTTTGAGTACCGTGTTACCTCCCCTCTCGATCCCTACACGCTTGACCAGACTAGACTGGTTAGTCTGTTACCAGAGGAACTACAAAGAGGTGGAGTAGTGATAGTTCTGGTTCACCAATCCTGGCGCAAGCCATGAACCACTGGCAGCTTACAGCTCTGTTGTGGCCAGACACCACTGCCCTCCCACACGTTTAATGTGACATATCACGGTATATCTTCTCATTCATATAGTGAGTCATAATGCACCGTGTTTGCGCCTTGTGATATAGTGCAATATTTTGCATAATGCTGGAGTTCTTTCAGGATTTTTAACAACGAAAATAAGCACTTGTTTTATCTGAAGTTGAGAGGTTAAGAGTATTGTTACTGTTCAGATGATTACACAAACTTTACTTGTTGAAATGAAATTATTGTTAGAGCTTTAACATAATGAGTTGAAATTAAATTATTGTTAGAGCTTTAACATAATGAGTTGAAATTAAATTATTGTTAGAGCTTTAACATGAGTTGAAATTCAATTATTGTTAAAGCTTTAACCTAATGAGTTGAAATTAAATTATTGTTAGAGCTTTAACATGAGTTGAAATTAAATTATTGTTAAAACTTTAACCTAATGAGTTGAAATTAAATTATTGTTAGAGCTTTAACATAATGAGTTGAAATGAAATTATTGTTAGAGCTTTAACATGAGAGTTGAAATGAGATTACTGTTAGAGCTTTAACATAATGAGTTGAAATGAAATTATTGTTAGAGCTTTAACATAATCATTTGAAATGATCCCGTTTTTTTTAACATAATGAGTTGAAATTATTATAATAACTTGCTACATGTTCAACTTTCTAATTGAGATGATTGTATGAACTTGATAATGTGTTCATTTATAATGATAGCTTGTTGTAAATGGTATTATTGTAGTAGCTATGAAATTATGTTGATCTATATATAGAAATATTTTGTATTATATAACTATGAAACAATTGTGGGAATTCATAGTGGTTTGTTTCTTTCTAATTTTGTAAAGTATATGGTGAGATGGGAGCCGCGATAGCTGAGTGGTTAGTGAACTGGACTACAAAGGACAAGAGGTAGGGTTCGATCCCAACCGACGGCTTCCGGTTCACCCAGCCTTTAATGGGTACCAGATTTTTTTCTGGGAAAGTAAAGCGACACGGGCGTAAAACCGACCACATTACCCCAAAAATCATGTGCCAAAGATCTGTAAAATTTATGGTCACTAACACCATATTCCCTATACGCCACTTGGCGTGACGGGGGTACTTTACTTTTTTTTTATATGGTGAGATTTGATTATGTATATGTTTTATTGAAATGTTAAGAAGCACTGTATGTGGGATATTTTTTTAAACTGGTTCTTCAAGCCGGAGTTTTTTTTTTTTCTTTTGCCTTTAATGTGTTTTTTTTCCCTCAATCTTTTATTTCTCTTTCTTTCTCTTTTCTCTCTATCTCTTCTCCTCTTCCCCCCCCCCCCCCCCCCCCCGTACATTTTAGAATGAGCAAAATATACTGTGTGCATATGTGTATGTTTTTGCCCTTAATAGAACAATTTGTTTTCTTGATTTTTTCATACTGATTTAGACATACATTATACTCTCTCTCTCTGTCAGACCGTGTCCAGTAATCTTTTTTTGGGTCATGCTATGCGTGTGAAAGCTGGAAAACAGCAAGATATATAGAAACAAAGTTGAACGCATTCGAAAATAAATGTCTAAGGAAAATACTTGGTATAGCATGGAACGAATTCAAAACAAATAAAGAAATTAGAGAAATCGCCTATCAACCACTAATATCTTCAGTAATAAAGAAAAGACGATGGTCATACGTTGGACATGTGATGAGAAGAGATAATAACCGAATAGCAAAGCAAGCCCTCATATGGGAAACAACAGGTAAGAGAAAAAGAGGAAGACCCAGAGAGACACTGAGAAGAACATTGATGAGAGAGGCAAGAGCAGCAGGGTTCAGCTCCCTCAATGAGATAGAGCTGCTTGCACAGAACAGAGACAAATGGCTAGATTTGATAAAATATCTTTAAAAGAATTGAAAACTGCTAGAGCAAAAATTCAGATTAGAGGAGTATCTTGGTCTACGCCCTATGGGCCGGCTACGGCTCGAAAGGTTGGCATTATGTCTTCTGTCACCAAAATGGAAAACTGACAGCCCTCTCTAGACCATTGAAGTGTTATATGTTGTACGATTTCATAATCCCATAAACGAATCATTTATGAGGACTGGATGGCTGTGAAACATGGAGAACAACAAAATTGACAATCACGAAGATACACACTTCCATTAATGGATGTTTACGCAGAATAAAAGGATGGAAATGACAGGACAAAATCACTAACACAGAATTATGGAAATGTACCAGTCAAATACCAGTGGATAAAGAGATACAGAGAAGACGAAGACGATGGCGCTGGATAGGACACACACTGCGGAAGCCAACTGAGAGTATTACACAACAGGCCCTTTTTTGGAATCCCCAGCCAGGGGAAAAGACAAAGGGGAAGACCAAGGAATTCTTGGAGAAGACAGATAGAAGCAGAGATGAAGATGATGGGGAAGACATGGAATGATCTTAAAAGAATGGCAAGAAACAGAACGACTTGGAAAGTGTTTGTTGAAGACCTATCTTCCACAGGGAGCTGAAAGGTAAAAGAAGAAGATAGCCTAAAGTAGAGACATCAGCCTCTGGACAGAACAATTCTGGGTTCAGATTCCGCCACAGACAGAAATATTTTACACCAATCCCGTTTTTTCTTCATGACTTTACCCTCCCCTGGGTAGTCAATTTTTATGTCTGGTCCTCTCAGATAATAGAGAAGAACAGGGGGTCCACTATGCATTCTTGCACATTAAAGAACCCTTGGCAGTTAAAAGTTGAAAAAAATGGGCTAAAATGGCTGCCTGGGAAATAATTTTAAGCAAATATACCCTTCTCAAAGACAGATATGTTGGGTCGAAAGGTACATATATCACGGTTTCTCTGTAAACTGGTGATACAATGCATCAACTCATTTTGATCCAACATGTCTCAGTTTTGGAGACAGTTTATTTACTTTACATAATGAAGATGCCAGTCCTTGTGCAATCTTCTTTAGTCACATTTTTTAACATTCTAAGGGATGTAGCCAGGAAATTCAGATCTGAGACACATTTTACATAATAAATCAATAATATAGAAGAGAATGTGAAGAGAACGTTTTACAATTTAAACACAAATATTGTATAGATTTAGTTCCTGCCGTTCTAATTTCCTTCCTGATATCTTTTGTCAAACTATATGAGAGGTTAAGAAGAGTAATGAAAATGTTCTGAAAGAGGTCATAGCGAAAAGAGAGCTAATTTCCAATATTAGGAAGAAACAATCATCATTTTTTGGCCATGTAATGAGAAGAGAATAACTGGAATATATTGTAACAACTAGAAAAATCGAGGGACGAAAAGATAGAGGGAAGCAAAGAGAAAAAATACTAGACAGCTTAAGAGAAAAGCTTGGCAGAAGGTCAACAACAGAAATGATAAATAACTGTCGAGATCGAAAGTTGTGCAGAGACACGATCACCTGCGCTAGCAGGCTCGGCACTTGATGTTGATGATATAAGAGGTAATGACCATGTTGACAGACTTGCCAGATTGGCTGATGTTGAGTGCAGAAGGGCAATTGACTGCATTGACATTCTGAATCCCCTCATTGGTGCTGGATTAAAAGAACAACTCAAAGAATCATCCTTGTTCATGAATAGACTGTGAGAGTATTATGTCAGGGTGGTAGATACAAGATGAGAGCGGTATGCAGGAATCCAAAGAAGACATATCAACTAACATAACAATTATTTTATAAGTTGCTACATGTTGAGGGATATACTTCGGAGGAGATCCAGCCATTTATGAACTTGTTCAATGTCAAAAAAGATGTCCTGTTGACTAAACTAAACTTTTATAAATCTTTTTTTTTTATTGTTGAGAAAATTCAGTTAACAAAGTCAATGTTTGACATTAGCTTATTTTTAACTAGAGCTTAGTGAAGACCATTTTGCAAGGAACTGTGTCATCCGAATATCTCATCTCCCAAACAAAGAAAGGTAACAATAGTCCCCATTGTAGCAGTCTCAGCACACGCCAAAAGACATAAGGCGAAACCGCGCAAAAAGTGAACACAGCCAACTGTTCCCTGTCATACGATATCATCATTCATCGTAAACAATTGGAATATCGAAACATGATCAAAATGGATGAGACACACAGCTCACGGTGTGCACAGAGCACTTAACTCAGTAGCTCCTGCAATAAGCCGGACTTGGAATATGAGGAAACTGCAACAAGGAACACTTTTCATGCATAGCCTTCAATTGTTCCCGCCGCCTATCCACCATATACCGGGAGTTCACATCCTCTTGAAAATGATGATCATCATATTTTTTAAAAATGTATAGCGCTTGATGATATTAGGCCATCATTGTTGACTCCAATTCCGAACATATAGACACACAGTCATCCGATTATCCTTGTCGCATATCAAACAACAGACCGTAAGATTAGCGTGTTGCCGGTCTAGGGATGTACAATGAGCCATTACTATGATGTAGCACACAAAAATTGTCTGTCAATGGTGACCCAATGATTCCCAGGTTGACAAAGTCTGTCAATGGTGCCTCAATGATAACCAGGTTGACAAAGTCTGTCAATGGTGCCTCAACGATCCCCAGGTTGACAAAGTCTGTCAGTGGTGACCAAATGATTCCCAGGTTGACAAAGTCTGTCAATGGTGCCTCAACGATCCCCAGGTTGACAAAGTCTGTCAGTGGTGACCAAATGATTCCCAGGTTGACAAAGTCTGTCAATGGTGCCTCAACGATCTCCAGGTTGACAAAGTCTGTCAGTGGTGCCTCAATGATCTCCAGGTTGACAAAGTCTGTCAGTGGTGACCCAATGATTCCCAGGTTGACAAAGTCTGTCAGTGGTGCCCCAACGATCCCCAGGTTGATAAAGTCTGTCAGTGGTGCCCCAACGATCCCCAGGTTGATAAAGTCTGTCAGTGGTGCCCCAACGATCCCCAGGTTTATGAGATGAAGGAGAAACAAATTCTTAATTTCTTTCTGGACATTTTGTTAATCTCTGTACAGGAGATCACCCACTTTCTGTTTGTTGTTGTTGCATATAGTTTGTTAATGCCTCTAATAGCATGCTGTAGATACGTTAAATGTCCAGATAATTTACAGTTTAAAGATTTAACTTATGCATGTTACCACATCTATTCTTCTTCTAATATCTTAATTCCTGATTTTGTCTTTGTCTCTTCTTGTTCTGTCTATCTATCTGTCCATCCATCTATTGTCCTTTTGAGCTGAAGACAGCATGTAGGACAGAATTTCTAGACTCCCCATGTGTGATAGTCTTTGTTATCAAATGTTAGACCTTATAAAGGGCCCACATTGTATCTTGCCAAACTTCCCTGTACTTGTTACATTTAGTATAAGATGTCTCATTTCCAATTTGTGATTTTTCATGCATTTTTTACCGTTAATGTCCTTGTTTGACAATGATGGCATAACATTGGTAGAAAGACTCTCCTCTTATCTTTCGTTTATTTGAAGTACTGTCTATATCTGCAATGTCATTTCTTGTATAAGTTTTACTACTCTCTTATTGTTACTTATTTATCAATGGTATATTTTTTCAGTGACTATAAATTATTCACAAATGTAGATTTTATTTTAATTTACCTTTATTATTTATTTATTGATATAAATATATTTATTTTTACCAGTAATTTTCAGTGTCCACATTTAATTGAAATAATATATATTCTTTAACAATTTAATAAACTTAACAATATTTTATTCTAATGTCATAAATAATTTTTTTTATTAACAATATTATATTGAGAATAAATAGCACACACGTTACGTGCCATCTCCACAACACAGGCTGACTACGAATGATGCATGTTATGTCTTTTTATACAGATTAGGACATATAGAACAGAGACCACTTGTTCTGTTGTGTTAAAAGAGTAAGTAAAGATTCCCTCCCCTGCCTTGCTAGGGATATGGCATTAGTGATCATATTTGGCCATGGCCACAGCACATTTTCTGGTGATGTGATCTCATGACAGGCCAACTTTTTTTAATAAAAAAATTATAAGTATTATATATTTTTTATAAGGATAAAACACCTTATTGGTTTCTGGAAAGGGGGCTGAGCAGATATGTGAATGTCTTGCCTACAGTGATGCCTTTCCATTCTAAAAGTCTAAACTTGGCACATTATAAAATAAATGTTTCAGGAAAATGTTTTGTAAACGATGGAATGATTAGAACTAAAATGTCACTTTGAGATAAAAACAAACAGCTGTGAAAAGTACATAATGTCAATATATATATTTTTGTACATACTAATGTCAAAACAAATAACACCAGGGCTAAAAATAAGAATAGCAAAATGTTATGTCTTCTCAACATTCCTATATGGTGCAGAAACATGGACATTAGACAAGAAAACAGAACAAAGAATTGAAGCCTTTGAAATGTGGATTTATAGAAGAATAGGTAGAATTGGATGGAAGGAAAAGAAAACAAACGATGAAGTCTTAAAACAACTAAAAATGAAAAGAGAACTACTAAACACAATTCAAACAAGACAAATGCGATTTTTGGGGCATGTTAAAAGACACAACAGCCTACTAAAAGTAATGCTGGAGTGGAAAATACAAGGCAAAAGAGGCAGACCAAGACTAAAATGGACGAGTAACATCAAAAGATGGACAAACGACAACCTGCACCACCAAGGCAAGAGACAGAGCAGAATGGCGCTCCATGGTAGCCAACCATCGTTGTGGAGATGACACTCAATAATGATATTTTTGTATAAATGTTTGACTGGTATAGATTCATTTGAGAATAATACCCCAGAAAATGGTATATTGTTACAGCATTATGGATATATGGGAGCCGCGATAGCTCAGTGGTTAGTGAACTGGACTAGCACGGACAAGGGGTAGGGTTCGATCCCAACCGATGGCTTCCGGGTTCACCCAGCCTTAAATGGGTACCTGATTTTTTTCTGGGAAAGTAATGCAGCACGGGCGTAATACTGACCACATTACCCCAAATATCATGTGCTGAAGGTCTGTAAAATATAGGGTCACTAACACCATATTTCCCTATACGCCACTTGGCGTGACGGGGGTACTTTACTTTTTTTTTTTTTTATGAATATATGAGTAAACTAAATAATGCCATGATTCCTCTGTGGGAAAGCATATGCCATGTTATATAAAGGATTTTGTTATTATTATTATTGTTTTCCCCCATAATAATTGTTTTAAGGGACTAATATGAAAGTATGTGCTTGTAAATTAATGTGGTGATAATTTACAGTTGTTGAACTTAATTCTGCTGGAATATATCTATCTTTGCAAAGTTTTGCATTAACTTGATTTGTAAACATTGTTGTACTTTAGCATGCATAGATAATTGTACAGTGTACAAGTATTGGGAAAATGTATACTTGCTATCATATGCAAGATTAAATACTGCTGAAATATATGTATATATATTTGTGGGTATATTTTTAAACTATACATTTGATTTGCTTTTGATAAAATGTATGTTGAACTTTTTATTGAAATGAATATTTGAATATATACGTTACTGAGGGAAGTTCATTATGGTGTATATACTTATTTTGTATTTGATCAAACAGGTGTGATGGAGTAGTGTGAGTTTCATGAGCAAGAATGAAGAAAGCTGTCCCATAGACAAATTCATTTTTCTATTGGGCCAAAGGACGAAAATTATAGTTCTCCACAATTGACGATTTGGTGCTAGTTCTTGTAGTTTCAGCCCCTGTTTTCTTAGTCCCATGGTTGAGACTTTCCTAGTAATTGTTCTGGTGAGATTTGGTGCTAGTTCTTGTAGTTCTTGGCTGTTTTCTTAGTCCCATGGTTGAGAATTTCCTAGTAATTGTTCTGGTGAGATTTGGTGCTAGTTCTTGTAGTTCTTGGCTGTTTTCTTAGTCCCATGGTTGAGAATTTCCTAGTAATTGTTCGGGTGAGATTTGGTGCTAGTTCTTGTAGTTCTTGGCTGTTTTCTTAGTCCCATGGTTGAGACTTTCCTAGTAATTTTCTGGTGAGATTTGGTGCTAGTTCTTGTAGTTCTTGGCTGTTTTCTTAGTCCCATGGTTGAGAATTTCCTAGTAATTGTTCTGTTGAGATTTGGTGCTAGTTCTTGTAGTTCTTGGCTGTTTTCTTAGTCCCATGGTTGAGACTTTCCTAGTAATTGTTCTGGTGAGATTTGGTGCTAGTTCTTGGCTGTTTTCTTAGTCCCATGGTTGAGACTTTCCTAGTAATTGTTCTGGTGAGATTTGGTGCTAGTTCTTGTAGTTCTTGGCTGTTTTCTTAGTCCCATGGTTAAGACTTTCCTAGTAATTGTTCTTCTGAGATTTGGTGCTAGTTCTTGTAGTTCTTGGCTGTTTTCTTAGTCCCATGGTTGAGACTTTCCTAGTAATTGTTCTGGTGAGATTTGGTGCTAGTTCTTGTAGTTCTTGGCTGTTTTCTTAGTCCCATGGTTGAGACTTTCCTAGTAATTGTTCTGGTGAGATTTGGTGCTAGTTCTTGTAGTTCTTGGCTGTTTTCTTAGTCCAATGGTTGAGACTTTCCTAGTAATTGTTCTGGTGAGATTTGGTGCTAGTTCTTGTTGTTTCAGCCCCTGTTTTCTTAGTCCCATGGTTGAGACTTCCCTAGTAATTGTTCTGGTGAGATTTGGTGCTAGTTCTTGTAGTTCTTGGCTGTTTTCTTAGTCCCATGGTTGAGACTTTCCTAGTAATTGTTCTGGTGAGATTTGGTGCTAGTTCTTGTAGTTCTTGGCAGTTCTCTTAGTCCCATGGTTGAGACTTTCCTAGTAATTGTTCTGGCGAGATTTGGTGCTAGTTCTTGTTGTTTCAGCCCTGTTTTCTTAGTCCCATGGTTGAGACTTTCCTAGTAATTGTTCTGTTGAGATTTGGTGCTAGTTCTTGTAGTTCTTGGCTGTTTTCTTAGTCCCATGGTTGAGAATTTCCTAGTAATTGTTCTGGTGAGATTTGGTGCTAGTTCTTGTAGTTCTTGGCTGTTTTCTTAGTCCCATGGTTGAGACTTTCCTAGTAATTTTCTGGTGAGATTTGGTGCTAGTTCTTGTAGTTCTTGGCTGTTTTCTTAGTCCCATGGTTGAGACTTTCCTAGTAATTGTTCTGGTGAGATTTGGTGCTAGTTCTTGGCTGTTTTCTTAGTCCCATGGTTGAGACTTTCCTAGTAATTGTTCTGTTGAGATTTGGTGCTAGTTCTTGTAGTTCTTGGCTGTTTTCTTAGTCCCATGGTTGAGACTTTCCTAGTAATTGTTCTGGTGAGATTTGGTGCTAGTTCTTGTAGTTCTTGGCTGTTTTCTTAGTCCCATGGTTGAGACTTTCCTAGTAATTGTTCTGGTGAGATTTGGTGCTAGTTCTTGTAGTTCTTGGCAGTTCTCTTAGTCCCATGGTTGAGACTTTCCTAGTAATTGTTCTGGTGAGATTTGGTGCTAGTTCTTGTTGTTTCAGCCCCTGTTTCTTAGTCCCATGGTTGAGAATTTCCTAGTAATTGTTCTGGTGAGATTTGGTGCTAGTTCTTGTAGTTCTTGGCTGTTTTCTTAGTCCCATGGTTAAGACTTTCCTAGTAATTGTTCTGGTGAGATTTGGTGCTAGTTCTTGTTGTTTCAGCCCCTGTTTTCTTAGTCCCATGGTTGAGACTTTCCTAGTAATTGTTCTGGTGAGATTTGGTGCTAGTTCTTGTAGTTCTTGGCTGTTTTCTTAGTCCCATGGTTGAGACTTCCCTAGTAATTGTTCTGGTGAGATTTGGTGCTAGTTCTTGTAGTTCTTGGCTGTTTTCTTAGTCCCATGGTTAAGACTTTCCTAGTAATTGTTCTTCTGAGATTTGGTGCTAGTTCTTGTAGTTCTTGGCTGTTTTCTTAGTCCCATGGTTGAGACTTTCCTAGTAATTGTTCTGGTGAGATTTGGTGCTAGTTCTTGTAGTTCTTGGCTGTTTTCTTAGTCCCATGGTTGAGAATTTCCTAGTAATTGTTCTGGTGAGATTTGGTGCTAGTTCTTGTAGTTCTTGGCTGTTTTCTTAGTCCCATGGTTGAGACTTTCCTAGTAATTGTTCTGGTGAGATTTGGTGCTAGTTCTTGTAGTTCTTGGCTGTTTTCTTAGTCCCATGGTTGAGACTTTCCTAGTAATTGTTCTGGTGAGATTTGGTGCTAGTTCTTGTAGTTCTTGGCTGTTTTCTTAGTCCCATGATTGAGACTTCCCTAGTAATTGTTCTTCTGAGATTTGGTGCTAGTTCTTGTAGTTCTTGGCTGTTTTCTTAGTCCCATGGTTGAGACTTTCCTAGTAATTGTTCTGGTGAGATTTGGTGCTAGTTCTTGGCTGTTTTCTTAGTCCCATGGTTGAGACTTTCCTAGTAATTGTTCTGGTGAGATTTGATGCTAGTTCTTGTAGTTCTTGGCTGTTTTCTTAGTCCCATGGTTGAGACTTCCCTAGTAATTGTTCTGGTGAGATTTGGTGCTAGTTCTTGTAGTTCTTGGCTGTTTTCTTAGTCCCATGGTTGAGACTTTCCTAGTAATTGTTCTGGTGAGATTTGGTGCTAGTTCTTGTAGTTCTTGGCTGTTTTCTTAGTCCCATGGTTGAGACTTCCCTAGTAATTGTTCTGGTGAGATTTGGTGCTAGTTCTTGTAGTTCTTGGCTGTTTTCTTAGTCCCATGGTTGAGACTTCCCTGGTAATTATTCTGGTGAGATTTAGTGCTAGTTCTTGTAGTTCTTGGCTGTTTTCTTAGTCCCATGGTTGAGACTTCCCTGGTAATTGTTCTGGTGAGATTTGGTGCTAGTTCTTGTAGTTCTTGGCTGTTTTCTTAGTCCCATGGTTGAGACTTCCCTGGTAATTGTTCTGGTGAGATTTGGTGCTAGTTCTTGTAGTTCTTGGCTGTTTTCTTAGTCCCATGGTTGAGACTTCCCTGGTAATTGTTCTGGTGAGATTTGGTGCTAGTTCTTGTAGTTCTTGGCTGTTTTCTTAGTCCCATGGTTGAGACTTCCCTGGTAATTGTTCTGGTGAGATTTAGTGCTAGTTCTTGTAGTTCTTGGCTGTTTTCTTAGTCCCATGGTTGAGACTTCCCTAGTAATTGTTCTGCGTAGAGATTCTTTTGGCCTACCTTGTTTTCATTTTTCCGCATGAATTCCTGATAGGGAGGTCTTTCTTCATTCATTCTCAGCACATGACTGATGAATTTCCAATGCCTTATTATAAAGCTTGACATGTATTCTTGTTTAGATTAGTTTCTTATCAGTTCGTATGAAATATATTATTTCCAGCTTATGTTTGAGATCCCATGTAGACATTTTTAGTAGACAAATAGCCATAATTTATTTATTTTTTTTTGCTGTCTCTGGAACAATGAGTGGATGCTGGCACACTTTTGTAGATGTTATATTGTGCCTGCTTCTTCAGCCACTTAAGTGATCTTTCGTATGTTTTCTCATTTCCTTGATTTTTTATTAAGTTGTTTCTGTATGTAATTATTTTCATCCCCACCTTGTGCTATCACTGCCAAACATGGTTGCTAACGAATAAACTGAAAAGGAAGCTAGTCACCGTAAGATGAGAATATTTGAGAAATGTGCTTTGAGTGACCAGTAGAGACAGAATTAGAAATGATGTCGTAAGAGTGGGATTGGGCATTGAATCAATTCTAAACTACATACAGAGACAACATATGTAATGGTTTCCTTGTCTGGAAAGAATGCCAAGAGATTCAATAACATACTAAGCATATATTAAAAGAGGGGATAGAAGAAGTCTTCAGATGGACTGATATCTGAACATTTCACATTGGTTGAGGCCGCCAGAAGAGCAAGAACTAGAATTTTGTATCTCCCTCGACACCTGAAGGAGAAGTGAAGAGATATGGAGAGAGGGAGGGAGAGAGAAAGAATGAGAGAGAGTTTCTGTCTGCATTATTCTACTCATTTCAGATGCGAGTTGCATCTCAAAAATATAATAATGAATAGACCAGGTATAAGCAGCATTACGAATATGCAGTATTACGAATAGACCAGGTATAAGCAGCATTACGAATAGACCAGGTATAAGCAGCATTATGAATAGACCAGGTATAAGCAGCATTGTGAATATGCAGATTTACGAATAGGTCAGGTATAAGCAGCATTATGAATATGCAGCATTACGAATAGACCAGGTATAAGCAGCATTGCGAATAGACCAGGTATAAGCAGCATTGCGAATAGACCAGGTATACGCAGCATTGCGAAAGACCAGGTATATGTAGCATTAAGAATAGACCAGGTATATGCAGCATTACAAATAGACCAGGCATATGTAGCATTACAAATAGACCAGCCATATGTAGCATTACAAATAGACCAGACATATGTAGCAATACAAATAGACCAGACATATGTAGCATTAAGAATAGACCAGGTATATGCAGCATAACGAATAGACCAGGCATATGTAGCATTACAAATAGACCAGGCATATGTAGCATTACAAATAGACCAGACATATGTAGCATTACAAATAGACCCGGTGTATGTAGCATTACAAATAGACCAGACATATGTAGCATTACAAATAGACCAGGTGTATGTAGCATTACAAATAGACCCGGTGTATGTAGCATTACAAATAGACCAGACATATGTAGCATTACAAATAGACCAGGTGTATGTAGCATTACAAATAGACCAGGTATATGTAGCATTACGAATAGATCAGGCATATGCAGCATTACAAATAGACCAGACATATGCAGCATTGCGAATAGACCAGGTATATGCAACATTACGAATAGACCAGGCATATGTAGCATTACGAATAGACCAGGTATATGCAGCATTATGAATAGACCAGGCATATGTAGCATTACGAATAGACCAGGCATATGTAGCATTACGAATAGACCAGGTATATGTAGCATTACGAATAGACCAGGCATATGTAGCATTACGAATAGATCAGGTATATGCAGCATTACGAATAGACCAAGCATATGTAGCATTATGAATAGACCAAGCATATGTAGCATTACGAATAGACCAGGCATATGTAGCATTACGAATAGACCAGACATATGCAACATTACAAATAGACCAGGCATATGCAACATTACACAAAATGAAAAGTACTTTCTGCAACAAGTCACTGTGTTAACAGTGAAAGTTAAAAAAAGTGTTCTTCATTGTTGCTTAGATCCCGCCCTCTCACACTTGAGTCATGTACAGTTAATGAACAAACGAGAAGAGCATTGGAGACAACAGACGAATGTTGCAAATATTTTTTAAACAATACTATACACCTTAAAATGGACTGGCGTGAAACATTCCCATATGTACTGCATGCCTGATCCAGCAACAAAGTGTACACCGGATCACTCATACTTTTCTATTGAACGTATTACGGTTAGTTAAAAAAAAAAAAGAAGTGCGCAGCTCATGATGCGCACTTCCAGGTTGCTGTAATGGTCATCGCCTGCGGCACGATCACCATGCGCCAGCACCAAATCTTATTGTACTTTGTGGTCAACGAGTGTTCCTCAAGAAACGCTGTCCCAACAAAGTCAGGCTTCCATTTCGGTGATACAAGCGACCCAACCGCAGTGCAACTGGTGGCGAATTTGCAGCCACACAGTTCACTCATACCATTCCTCGAGGGACTGGTTGGTCTTGAGGCAAGACGCCGGCCTCGAGACAGAGAGGTGTTGGGTTCAAATCCCGGCTACGCTAGTTTGGATTTTTATTTATTATTTCTCTCAGCGGCAACCACCCCTGTACTCATCGACGGGAAAAATGAGTACCTCCGAAGACGGAGTTATCTGCCTGTGCGGCGAGGGACCCCTGTGCACACGGCTGCCAGGAAAAAAATGGATTAACACGCAAAATTCAGGTCCTGGTCTCTAGGGTTGGCGAACAAAAAAAAAAAAAGATACAATTCCACTTCGCTCAACCACCATCATCTGCGTCAATACTTCAAACAAAAGGTTAAGTTGTTACTGATTGGTTTCCCCAACACGACACCTGACACATATACATAATATACGCAATGTGTTACAGTCATCCAATTTCAATAAGTTAAAATGAAAGTCGGATTCCTCCCATGCGTTAATTTAACCTGTTAAAATGAGATCTTATGGTAATCTAGGCCAGTAAGAACGTCTAAAGTTGGCTTTTATGATCTAGTGAAGATATGAGTGCATTTTGGTATGCCACAAAGTCTCTCTTTCTCTCTCTCTCTCTCTCTCTCTCTGCGATCAAGACTCAATCAGAGTAGGATTCCAAACTCTCTCATGAAGTCAGCTGTCTGTTTAAGCGAATCGATTGCCCCATATAGTTTCTCCTCCAGGGAGGTGGGCGTGGACCACATTGCTCTTCTCAGGTCTGCGTACTGGGGGCAATCCTGTAGAACATGTTTTGTAGTCATATTGTACAGTGGCATAAGCTGGTTGTACCTATTTTGAATTTGGTGAACATGTGATTCCTCATTCTATTGTGGCCAGTGCGTAGGCAAAGTATGGTGACTTGATCCCTCCTTGATAGTTGGTGGTATCCGTCACTCTCGTTATGCTTTGGGTGTTCTCGTTTCCATTTTTCATGGAACTGACCTTAGAGGATGGATTTGGCTTCATCATAACTGAGCGGATGGTTCTCTTGTGGTAATCTCCCTCCCTCCTTAGCTAATTTGTCTGCGCGTTCGTTCCCGTGTATATTACAGTGTGTTGGTATCCACTGAATGACTACTCTCTGGAAGTTATTGCATAGTTGGTCCAGGGTTGTTCTCAAGTCATCTAGATCATTGTTCTGGGGCTTTTTGGAGCTGTTAGTACTGACAGAGCATCAGTCAGAATCACCAATTTCTTGTGCATGTTATTTTTGTGTTGAGTAGCCAGTGTTGCAGCATCTCTGATGGCCTCGGTTTCTGCTTTAAAGTTGTTTGAGAATTTTCCAGTTGCTATTGACTTGGTGATCTCGTCCTGATTATTCAGCATCAAGAACACACGTCCCCCTCCATTTCTGGTGGCATTTGTAGCAGAGCCGTCTGTGTATTTGTGGGACCAAGAGTCCTGTGGGTAGTTATCATGTATGTGTTCTTTTTGAAAAGTTTATCTTGAAAAAAAAAAATGAGAAAAATGTCTCCAAATGGAAAAGTTGTACTACTTTGTGTCTATAAAGTCGCTGTGCAGCGACTTGAACAAAATTATTTGTGAAATTACGTCAGCGATTGATGAAGTTTCATCATCATCAAGTTCCGGGCCTGCTAGCGTAGGTGGTCATGTCTCTCCACAACTTTCAATCTCGACAGTTATTTATCATTTCTGTTGTTGACCTTCTGCCAAGCCATTCTCTTAAGCTGTCAGGTATCTTTTCTCTTTGCTTCCCTCTATCTCTTCGTCCCTCAATTTTCCCAGTTACAATATATTCCAGTTGTTCTAGATGAAAGTTTACGTCATGATATTCTGTGTCCACAATCCCGTCATAGCACAACAAGCCGTTGTTATATTCACGGTTTCATTGCTGAAAGCAAATGACGTTAAACGTTGAAAACAGGGTATTTTTAGTTGAACATATCTTCCGTAATGGGAGCCGCGATAGCTCAGTCGTTAGTGAACTGGACTACAAATGGCAAGGGGTAGGGTTCGATCCTGGCCAACGGCTTCCGGGTTCACCCAGCCTTAAAATGGGTACCGGATTTTTTTTCTGGGAGAGTAAAGCGGCACGGGCGTAATACCGACCACATTACCCCAAAAATCATGTGCCGAAGTTTTGTAAAATTTATGGTCACTAACACCATATTCCCTATACGCCACTTGGCTCGACGGGGGTACTTTACTCTTTACTTCCTTTTTTTTATGTCTTCCGTAACGGTGGCAAATATACAGAAGAATAGGAGACCGAGGAGAATCCTGACCCACGTGCACGAACTCCGTAGCGACAGGGATCCACGGTGTGGGTAGATTATTATTCGACAATTTGTGCTGACATTTCCAGACTCACAAGTCTTAATTCTGTCTGACTGTTTTCTGTGGGGTGCGCTAAAAGGAAAAAGTTGATCTAAATAATTGGGAAACAGTTATTGACCTGAAGGCAGAAATCGTCACCCAGATACAACAAATAACACCGGTCATTATCAAGAATGTTTTAGAAAATATGAAGAGGCGAGTCGACAAATGTTTTGAGTCTGTAGTGGACATTTTGAACTCTCGCTGTAGACACAACTTCATCGTAAAGGTAAGGTCAAGTACGAGACTTGAACCGGCGTCTTAGCACGCGAGTTTCCACCCATATGTGCTCGGCCGCCATACCAGAAATGTTCGGAGATCTCTGGATAGTGTCGCTTCAAGCATCGTGCACTCACGATGTGAGGCGACATTCCTCACCTTCCCAGGGTAATACCCTGGCACCCATTTCTGACAACGGCTGGATAGACCGTGAGGGTATTTTTTTTTTCCAACCACGAGTACAATTCACACTGCTTCCAGCGGGAATCGAACACGGGTTGTCCGAACGTCGGTAGTCCAGTCGGGTGGTTTTCCCAACTAGGCTACCGAGGCCCCCAAACTTCGCAGTGTGAACAGCCGCTTTACCCAATACAAGCCAGCCAAGAGCAGTAGTGTCTAGAAGAAAGAACAAAAAATTACGTTACAATTTCCTGCAACTTTACAAATATTTTCACTGCACAGCGACTTTATAAAGCCGATTTTTTCAATATGTGTTCTTCATGCATACTACTCTACAATTTTTAGCACTGCCTTCATCATCATGTTCCATACCGGTTGGCGTAGGTGATCATGTCCCTCCACAATCTTCTATCTACAGTGCATCGTATCAGTTCTGTTGTTGAGTTTTTCATACCATGACACCAAGCTATCCAGTATTTTCTCGCTTCGTCGTCCGCGATCTCTCTTTCCTTTTATTTTGCCAGTTGTAACCAAGTATTCCAACTTTCCTCTTCTCACGATGTGTACGAAAAATGTTGATTTTTTCCAGTGAAGGCATTGCCTTCAATGAAGTTTAATATTGATATATTCCTTGGGGTTGTATTTGTCATTGATCATCTCCTGTGTGAAGAGATCACTTTAGATATTAATTATGTGGTTTTGTCATATGTGTCAGTGAAGGTCACTTAGCTTGGGTGTAGTAATCCCCCCTTCGTTTATTATCACTGAGTGCCGTCTCCGTATCGAAGGTTGGCTACCATAGAGCATCATTCCGCTCTGTCTCTTGATTTGAGGGTGCAGGTTGTCATAGGCTGACTTGTCCATCTTTTGATGTTACTCGTCCATGTTAGTCTTGGTCTGTCTCTGCCTCTTTTACCTTGTATTTTCCCTTCCAAGATTACTCTTAGTGGGCTGCTGTGTCTTTCAACATGCCCACAAAATCGCATTTGTCCTCTTTGAATTGTGTTTAGTAGTTCTCTCTTTATTTTTAGTTGCTTTAAGACTTCATTGTTTGTTTTCCCTTCTTTTCATCCAATTCTTCCTATTCTTGTATATATCCACATTTTAAATGCTTCAACTCTGTGTTCTGTTTTCGTGTCTATTCTCCATGTTTATGCACTGTACATGAATGTTTGTTGATTATGTTTCCGGTAAATCAATTAGGACACATACGTCATTTTTGTTGTTGACCAGCTTCACCTCTTTATGGTCAAAGTTATTGTTTCCTTAACCCCAATTCTTAAATTGGAAGTTGTTATCACTGAATCTGCTTTGATTGCTAATTGTATTTGATTGATAATGTTAATTCAATGTTTTCTGTATCATTATGCAACACAATTGGAAGGTAATGGCAGTAACTAACATTTGCTATGACTTAACTGATCAGCAATTATAAGTATAAACTATACATTGATAATTAGGGGAGAATCATTGCAGGGAGGATCATTGAAGGGAGAATCATTGCAGGGAGGATCATTGCAGGGAGAATCATCATCACTGCACACCGGACGAACCCATAGGTGCTCCAATATCCCCCTCGAGGAAATTCAAGGAGAATCCTGATCCAAGTGCACGAACTCCATAGCACCGACAGGGATCCACGGCGTGGGTCGACTTTTATGTGACAATTGTTGCCTCGGGCAGCAGCCCAATTTGTGGCCTACTCTTTTAGATTTTAATTGCGTGAGAGTTCTTTAATTAACGTGCGTGAGTGCACACGGGACTCCCCTGTTTATTGCCGTTATCTAAGAAGGTTAGACATGGATTCTCGCTGTCAAGAGATTAAATGGAAGGGGAGATGGTGTCGTCACGAATAAACCACTGATTAATTTTTTTTTTCTATTTTTGAAAAATGACCACCACCTGTGGTGACTACCCATCACCCCCCCCCCTCCCTTTTCTTCCTCCCCGCAAATGTTTGTTACTTTAATTTACCTCTTGAGTTGCTGTTATGGGGGTGTTCTCGCATCTATAATGTAGAATCATAGACTGAAGTATTAATAAATCTATTTGTAAAATCATTGAAGTGTGTTTGAGTGTATACTGTTAGACATACATCAGTAGTAAAAGTAAAGTAAAGTATCCACTTCACTCCAAGTGGGAATATGGTGTTAGTGACCATAAATTTTACAGACCTTCTGCACATTTTTAGGGTAATGTGGTCGGTATTACGCCCGACATACATGCGTGCCCCAGACATATTTTTAACCTTGATAAAGTATCCATCTAATAACAGCTTTTGTGCTTTAATCTAAAGTATTATTTTAGTTATAATCATAAAAATAATACGAGTTGTTAATAACGACAAGTGGAACAATATTAAAACAGGCAAATGAATTTATATATCTGGGAACATTGTTAACATCAGATGGTAGATGTACAACAGAGGTGACATGCAGACTGGCTCAGGCAAAATCAGCTTTTAAAAAAATAAATGAGGAAGATACTATGCAATCCATTTTTGACAATAGGAACAAGAAAAAGAGTTCTTAAATGTTATGTAGAGCCAGTCTTAACATATGGATGTGAATCATGGATGATAGGACAACAGACAATAAAATTACTGGAGGCTGTAGAAATGTGGTTTTACAGAAGCATGTTGAGGATATCATGGAGAGCTAAGAAGAGTAATAAAAACGTTCTAGAAAGGCCCAAGCAAAAAAAGAGAGCTAATGTCAAATATTAGAAAGAAATAATCATCATTTTTTGGCCATGCAATGAGAAGGAAACAGCTGGATTATATTGTGACAACTGGGAAAATTGAGGGACAAGAGGATAGAGGGAAGAACAGAGAAAAGATACCAGACAGCTTAAGAGACTTGGTTTGGCATAAGGTCAGCAACAGAAATGATAAATAACTTTCGTGATCGAGAGTTGTGGAGAGACATGATCACCTACGCCAGCAGGCTTGGTACTTGATGATACAAATAATGTAACATATATGAATGAATTTACCTGGACCCTAGATACAAGAACAATTTGAAAAATAACCTCTACCGAGATGAAATGTGTTAGACGGATGACAGGAAACAGTCTGAGAGATAAGATCGGAAATGAAGAACTACGAAAAAAGCTAGGAATAACCCCCGCCATAGAATACATAAAGAAACAACATAAACAAAATCGTTCGGCCACGTGAAAAGGCAGAAAGATCAAAACACAACACAACGAGTTTTCAATAAACGTTGCGAGAACACTAGACACAAGGGCCGACCACGATCTCATATTTAATGAAGCAAAACATGAAAAAACATTATATTTACATGCATTTTTTTTTCAAGATGGCGTCCGTATGGGGACAATGTTTTCCGTTACAGCGTGTGTTGTTTCGCATTACGCCGGTTACACGCGGTGTGTGCTTCTTGGATTTAATGTTCTGCTCATGCCTGTTGTGGTTGTTTACCTTCTTGGACGGTGGAAATTCTCGTTGTTAAGTGGGTATTTATCTTCTTTTCATTCGAGATAAATATATCGGTGATAGGTCATTGTTTTTCACTGTCGCGCCAGGCAGACGGAAATGTTCATTCCGAATTGTACAAAGTCTGTGACAGTGGATGGGGCGGAAGAGTCAGCAATGACCAACGGCCCAGAAAGTGAAATCAGCAAAGTGTGTGGTACACAAGAGGCATGTTCAGGACACGAAAGACGAATGTGGCTGACCACCGTGAAAGAGATTAGAGCCTCATCACGTACTAGTCCAGAGGAAGCCATGGAGAGGAATTCGAACTTATGTCGGAGGAAAGATCTTAAAATAAGTACTTGGAATGTTAGGACTCTATATCAAGAAGGGAAATTGGAAAATCTGATTCAAGAAGCAGAACAAATAAATATAGATATTTTAGGCATATCAGAGACTAGATGGAAGGAATGTGGGTACATTGAAGACGAAAAATATACATTTATATATTCAGGAAACACAACAGAACATCAAAGAGGGGTAGGAATACTGATAAAAAGAGAGTTACAAAAATATATAAGTACCCACTGGACATACAGTGATAGGATTATACTACTCAAGTTGAAAGCAAAACCATTCGACATAGCAATAATACAGACATATGCACCTACTCAAGACTACACAGATGAACAAATAGAGGCATACTATGAAGATCTAAATAAAGTTATTATAAGCAAGTGAAATCTTCAGACATCTTGATTGTAATGGGTGACATGAACGCTAAAGTAGGAAAAGGTAGATATAAGATCCTTATAGGCTTATAGGAAATCATGATTTAGGAAAAAGAAATGATAGAGGAGAAAGATTAATACAATTCTGTGAAGAAAACAGGCCGATAATATGTAACACATACTTTGAGCAAGAGAAATGGAAACTATACACATGGAAAAGCCCTGGAGATAAGAAGAGAAATCAAATAGATTACATAATGATAAAAGATAGGTTCCGTAACAACGTCAAGAAAGCCAAAACCTACCCAGGAGCAGATATTAATTCAGATCACAATCCTGTAATGATTAAAATGAAAATCAAACTAAAGAGAAACAAGCAAAAGTCTAATTCATCAACAATACCACTAGATATAACAGCTTTAAATCAAAAAGATATTAAAGATATCTATACAATACAAGTAAAGAAAACATATCAGAAGCTGCTAGAAGAAGGAATTGAACAATACAGAAGAGAAAATCCTGATGAAAAAGTCACAACCAAATGGCAGTGCAAAAAGAAAAGCATACAAGAAACCAGCGACACCTTATCAAAAAAAGAAAAGAACAAAAAACAAAAATGGATAACTAACACCATCTCAGAAAAAATGAAAGAAAGGAGACAAGCGAAGAACACTGCCCAATACAATAAAATAGATAATAAAATACGCAAGATGTGCAAAAAGGCAAAAGAAGACTGGCTCAGCCAAAAATGTATAGAAATAGAAACTATGGAAAGCAAACAAGACTTAAGAGGAATGCATGCAGAAATAAAGAGAATGACTAATAAAAATAAAAAAGCCACAGAAGTGGATGCATTGCAGACAAAAAAGGAAAAATGCTAACAGGCAATAAAGATATAATAAATATATAGCAGGAATATGTAACAGAACTATTTCATGATCAAAGGGACAAGAAACCAATTATAAAATGTACACCAGGCTATGAAAACGTAAAATCTGAGGTGGAAAAATTATAAAAACAATGACAAAGGGAAAAGCAGCAGGACCTGACATCATCATCAACATCGAGTGCTTTCTCCTCAACGAACGTTGGCTACCATGGATCGACATTCTACTCTTTTTCTTGCTTTGATGGTGCAGGCTGTCATAGATTGACTTTTCCATCTTTTGATGTTACTCGTCCATGTTATTCTTGGTCTGCCTCTGCCTCTTTTACCTTGTATTTTCCCTTCCAATATTACTTTTGAAAAGAGAACTACTAAACACAATTCAAACAAAACAAATGCGATTTTTGGGCCATGTTAAAAGACACAACAGCCTACTAAAAGTAATCTTGGAGGGGAAAATACAAGGTAAAAGAGGCAGAGGCAGACCAATACTAACATGGACGAGTAACATCAAAAGGTGGACAAATCAGTCTATGACAACCTGCATCATCAAAGCAAGAGACAGAGCAGAATGGCGCTCCATGGTAGCCAACCTTCGTTGCGGAGATGGCACTCGATGATGATAATATTATATCACTGTCAACCCTTTATCACAATTGTGTTCGCGCTATCATATAATTAGGACAGATTTTTGCTTCTTCCATATGGTTACGGTTATGGAAGGTCTAGATATCACTGCAAACAAATTAAAATCCATAATTGCTCAACCGCCCGTGCCAGTAGAATCATCCGTATTAATATCTCATCTCCCAAACAAAGAAAGGTAGCTGTAGTCCCCATCATAGCAGTCTCAGCACACGCCAAAAGGCATAAGGCGAAACCGCAAAGAAAATGAACACATCCATCTGTTCCCCTTTAAACGATATCATCATTCGTCGTAAGCAATCGGAATATCGAAACACAATCAAAACGGATGAAACGCACAGCTCACGGTGTGCAAAGAGCACTAAACTCAGTAGCTTCTTCGAGATATAGAAATATACCTTAACCCTCGCTTTGGTTACTATTTATGAGTTTTAATTGCCAGATTGAGGCAGCTTTCACCTGGCCGTTTAAATCTTATCACGTGGGCAAAAAGTGTCATCTGTTGTCTTTTTATGTATTCTTCTTCCTCGTTCTCATGACGTCTACTTGAGAATGTGTCTCATACAGGAAGCTCGTTACATCTTCCTGTATGTCTTTGATCCGCAGCATTGTAGGCCCCAAACGGTATGTGCATTGTTGTTATTGTATATATGGTCAATCTAGATACTCGTTTGTATGTGTGTGTGTGTGTATATATATATATATATATATATATATATATATATATATATATATATATGTATAAGTCAGTGGCGTATACTGGTTTTGGGGTCTGGGCTACCGCTGACTTATTAAATAAAGACATAAATTATATTCAGTAGACTAACATAAAGTAATATTTTCTAATGACATCACTACATTTTTAATTACTTACTTATTTATATGTAAACTCTATCCGTCATGTTTGGGACGAAAATGTCTCGATGACTTTGTTATTGAAAGTACTGTTAGGTTGGTTTTTAAATTTCTGAAGGAATGATTTCTCAATGGACATTAATGCCAAACCAGATAAGCGTTCTTGTGTCTGTGTTGAGCGACAATTAGATTTGATTTTCTTGAAAGCAGAACAATTACTTTATACAGTCTCTGATGCGCATAACGTAGTTATAAATAGGTTAGGAAGTTCCGGTAATCAGACATAGTTTGACTTTCACTTTGTGACGCTTCTGTTTGGCTAGAGCTAAAAATAACCCATGAAACAGAATTTTGTAATAGGTAGCTCTCGCCGTATAATTTTGACAAGAATGTTTGAATGTCAAGGTCATTAATTCTAAGTCGGAGAGAAGAGAACTGTACCGCTGCTTATTGGTGGTTTCGTAATTAGTTTCGGTTTCATTCACAAACGCTATAGTGGCCATAGGAAAACTTAGCTTTAATAAATGCAAATCAAAGCAAATAAATCATATTGGCCTACGAAATGTGTAATAGAATAATCGAAAATGTGTAATATAATTATAAAAAAAATATAAATTATTTCCTTTTATATTTCGTTAATAACATAATAATATATTATATCATCATCATCAAGTACCGGGCATGCTGGCGCAGGTGATCATGTCTCTCCACAACTTTCGATCACGACAGTTATTTCTCATTTCCGTTGTTGACCTTCTGCTAAGCCATTTTCTTAAGCTGTCTGGTAACTTTTCTCTTTGTTTCCCTCTATCTCTTCGTCTTTCAATGTTCCCAGTTGTTACAATATATCCCAGCTGTTCCCTTCTCATTACATGGCCAAAAATAATAATTGTTTCTTCCTAATATTGGAAATTAGCTCTCTTTTTGCGTTGGTCTCTTTCAGACCGTTTTCATTACTCATCACTTAACTGTCCATGGTATTCTCAACATTTTTCTGTAAAACTACAGACAATCACACACGCACGCACACACACAGTAATAGAAAACTATACAGATTCGCAGCAGGAGGCAATCTGATCATCAGAAGCAGCCTCCGACGAGCAAATGTTTCGGCCCGTTAGCTTCTTGACACCCTCGAGTCACGACTCCCAGGCAGGCGACGACCTGCTGCATTGAACTTGAATTACGACATATTAGGTCGGTATATGGTAAAAAAAAATAGTTAAGAGTCCCGTCACGCCAAGTGAGGGGATAGGGAATATGGTGTTCCATCCATCCATACATTGGTTCTTTCGAGCTGTAGCCGGCCCATAGGGCGTAGGCCAAGATACTCCTTCTCTTATCTGAATTTTTGTTCTAGCAGTTTTCAATTCTGTTAAAGATATTTTTATCAAATATCGCCTTTTGTCTCTGTTCTGTGCAAACAGCTCTATCTCATTGAGAGAGCCGATTCCTGTTGCTCTTGCTTCTCTCATCAATGTTCTTCTCAGTGTCTCTCTGGGTTTTCCTCTTTTCCTCTTACCTGTTGTTTTCCACATGAGGGCTTGCTTTGCTATTCTGTTATTATCTCTTCACATCACATGTCCAACATATAACCATCGTCTTTTCTTTATAACTGAAGATATTAGTGGTTGATTGGCGATTTCTCTAATTTCCTCGTTTGTTTTGAATTCGTTCCACGCTATACCAAGTATTTTCCTTAGATATTTATTTTCGAATGCGTTCAACTTTGTTTCTATGTCTCTTGTTGTTTTCCAGCTTTCACACGCATACGTAAGGGTTGATACATTTGATTTGAATAGTATAAGTATATAAATATGGTGTTAGTGACCATAAATTTTACACACCTTCAGCACATGATTTTGGGGTAATGTGGCCTGTATTACTCCCGTGCCGCTTTACTTTCCCAGTTAAAAATCTGGTACCCATTTAAGGCTGGGTGAACCCGGATACCGTCGGTTGGGATCGAACCCTACCTCTTTTCCTTTGTAGTCCAGTTGACTAACCACTGAGTTATCTCGGTGTATGATAACTACACTTATTCTACTCTTTGGTTCTTTGGTTATGGAAGGCCCCGGCATCACTACAAACGAATTAAAATTCATAATTGCTCAACCGCCCGTGCCAGCGTAATCATCCGAATATCTCATCTCCCAAACAAAGAAAGGTAACAATAGTCCCCATCGTAGCAGTCTCAGCACACGCCAAAAGACATAAGGCGAAATCGCGCAGAAAGTGAACACAGCCAACTGTTCCCTGTCATACGATATCATCATTCATCGTAAACAATTGGAATATTGAAACATGATCAAAATGGATGAGACACACAGCTCATGGTGTGCACAGAGCACTTAACTCAGTATCTCCTGCAACAAGCCGGACTTGGAATATGAGGAAACTGCAACAAGGAAAACTTTTCATACATAGCCTTCATTTGTTCCCGCCGCCCTTCCACAATATACCGGAAGTCACTTATTCTACTCAACACTTCTGATCGAATCAACTGCGTATACTCAACAGTCTCAGCTTTAACCTGCCACACTGGTTGCATTTATATTCCGAATGTCCGGGGGAAAAAAAAAACAATCTACCCTTTTCTTTATTTTGTTCCCACGATGACCAGTGTGTGCAGAAGCTTGTTAAGAAACACCGATTTTAACTGAAGTGTAAAAGTTTAAGATTAAACACCAGCCATAGACACAGATAGGGTGGCCTCGGTAGCGTAGTTGGGAAAACCAGCCGATTTGGTTACCGACGCTCGGACAACCCGTGTTCGATTCCCGCTGTGTGAATTGTACTCGTGGTTGGAAAAAAATAAATACCCCCACGGTCGATCCAGCCGCTGGCAGAAATGGATCCCAGGATAGTACGCTGGGAATGTGAGGAATGCCGCCTCGCATTGCGAGTTTCAATGTGTCTCCGAACACTTCTGGAGAGGCGTCCGAGCACGTATGGGTGACAACTTGCGAGCTAAGACACCGATTCTAGTCTCGTACTCTACCTTTAGACACACAGATTGTCCAAGATGGCGCCCACAAAACAACAGAAAAGATTGTGCGTTGTAGAATACGCGTTATATCTCCCCTCGACGCTGAAAGGCAAATGAGGAAGGAAAGAAGAAAAAGAATACGCGTCGAGTATTGGAGGAAAGAAACAATCATCATTTTTTGGCCCAATAATGAGAAGAGAACAACTGGAATATATTGTAACAAATGGGAAAATTGAGGGACGAAGAGATAGAGGGAAGCAAAGACAAAAAATACCAGATAGCTTAAGAGAATGGCTTGACAGGAGGCCTATAACACAAACGATAACTGTCGAGATCGAAAGTTGTGAAGAGACATATCACCTACGCCAGCAGGCCAGGTACTTGATGATGTGAGGAAACATTCTATCGACTAGTGTCATCAGGGGCGCCCATATTGAATCTTCGTAACGTTGGACAACAAACGAACACAAAAAAACGTTAAGATATCACATTACCTTTGGTATAAAAAGGATCCTCGTGTCACACTAGGGGGTCCGACAATAATTTAATGATAAAAGGTACATTCTTTTCCGAATACTATATATCTCAGCTTTTTTTTGTTTTCATCTCAAAGTGATATTTAAGTTTTTTCCTTGTGAAACTTTGCATCGCTTACGGATGAATGTGTTCTGGGCCTACTACATTCCCCACATTATTAAAATTGATATTTTAGGGAAGTAGTTTCAATTTGTGACACTACATACCAAAAAAAAAAATAAAATAAAGTTATCAGATAAAGTAAATATTTAGAAAGGATTGAAAACTGCAAGAATAAATACTTAGATAAGAGAAAAAGTATCTGGGCCTATGCCCTATGGGCCGGCTACAGCTCCAAGGTCAATAGATAGAGACAGATAGAAATAGTTAGGTATAAACGATATTTTAGTAGTTAATACTCTTCTCCTTTCCTTCCTCATTTGCCTTTCAGCGTCGAGGGAGATATAATTTGGGGTCTTTTGTTCTTCTGTTCGCCTCTGCTGCTGTTATGTTTCCCAGTGTTTCTAATATTCCGTCAATTATCGTTTCGTTGTCGGACCTTGGGTCTGGGGTTCTCGCAACGTTTGTTGACGGCTCGTTGTGTTGTGTTTTGATCTTTCTGCCTTATCACGTGGCCAAACCATTTTATCTGTTGTTTCTTTATATATTCTATGGCGGTGGCTATTCCTAGCTTTTTTCTCAGTTTTTCATTTCTGATCTTATCTCTCAGGCTGTTTCCTGTCATTCGTCTAACACATTTCATCTCAGTAGATGTTACTATTATTTTTAAATTGTTCTTGAATCCATATCCAGTACTGACATTGGTAGCACAACGTTGGGATGAAGATTGTATTGTAGAATGCCCGTTTTGCCTCTAGTTATTTCCTTGTTGGACAATAGTGGTGATAGCTGTCCAATGATTTTACAAGCTTTGTTGCAACTTGAGTCTATTATATAAGTAAAGTAAGGAGCCCGTCACGCAAAAGTGGCGTACAGTATGGTGTTAGTGACCATACTTTTTACAGAACTTCGGCACATGATTTTTGGGGTAATGTGGTCGGTATCACGCCCGTGCCGCTTTACTTTTCCAGAAAAAAATCTGGTACCCATTTAGGTGTGTGTGCGCGTGTATATATATATATATATATATATATATATATATATATATATATATATATATATATATATATATATATATATACATGTATACACACACACACACATATACATATATGTGTGTATATATGCACATACATACATATGTATACTGGAATATATTGTAACAACTGGAACAATTGAGGGACGAAGAGATAGAGGGAAGTAAAGAGAAAAAATAACACACAGCTTATTAAGAGAATGGCTTGGCAGAAGGTCAACAACAGAAATGATAAATAACTGTCGAGATCGAAAGTTGTGGAGAGACATGATCGCCTGCGCCAGCGGGCCCGGTACTTGATGATGATACATATGTATATGTGCGTGTATATATAATTAAGCTGAACTTTTTATTTTTGAAGCAAAATATTTCAAATTCAAAGCAAACTGTAGCCAAACTATCAAGTCTGGTAAATTTAGCAATCATTCGTGACATTTTGATGTAAGCGGTACCACTAAATCTGCCCGTCTGTGTACGAGCCGTACATATAAATGGAACGTTGACAGAATCTGAACAGCATCGTCTACTTCCTTTAACATCAACACATACACTAGACGAGAAAATAATCGTCATCAGATGGGGAGATGGGCGGTTTTTATTTATTTAAAGGCTACAGGATATCCAAATATAGCCCTGATGACGTGCTTGCTTCAAAGGCTCATATATTTGAGGCTTTAGAGTTGATAGTGGTGATATATTATGGCATATCGACGACAATTACACTGCGTTAGATACAACATGTTATAATAAAAAGGGTTCTCACATTCTTCAGAAGGGTTCTCAAGTTATTTAGAAGGGTTCTCAGGTTATTCAGAAGGATTGTCAAATTATTCAGAAGGGTTGTCAAATTATTCGCAAGTGTTTTCAAATTATTCACAAGGTTAGTCAAGTTATTCAGAAGGTGTGTCGAATTATTCAGAAGGGTTGTCAAATTATTCAGAAGGTTTGTCAAATTATTCAGAAGGTTGTCAAATTATTTTCAAGTGTTGCCAAATTATTCCCAATGTTAATGAAGTTATTCAGAAGGTTTGTCGAATTATTCAGAAGGATTATCAAATTATTCAGAAGGGTTCTCAAATTATTCAGAAGGTTTGTCAATTATTCAGAGGGTTTGTCAAGTTATTCAGAAGGGTTCTCAAATTCTTGAGTTTGGAGGGCGTGCTCACTATGATTAATGGAGAGTGAAACAGTTGACTACGAGTGTGTGTTACCAGCGAAATGTGCGAGTCATTATCATCATCAAGTACCGGGCCTGCTGGCATAGGTGATAATTTCTCTCCACAACTTTCGATCTCGACAGTTATTTATCATTTCTATTGTTGACCTTCTGCCAAGCCATTCTCTTAAACTGTCTGGTATTTTTTCTCTTTGCTTCCCTCTATCTCTTCGTCCTTCAATTTTCCCAGTTGTTACAATATATCCCAGCTGTTCTCTTCTCATTACATGGCCAAAAAATGATGATTGTTTCTTCCTAATATTGGAAATTAGCTCTCTTTTTGCTTTGACCTCTTTCAGAACATTTTCACTACTCTTCTTAGCTGTCCATGGTATTCTCAACATTTTTTTCTGTAAAACCACATTTCTTCAGACTCCGGTGATTTTCTTGCCTGTTGACCTGTTGTCAATGATTCACATCCATATGTTAAGACTGACTCTACATAACATTTAAGAACTCCTTTTCTTGTTTTTATTGTCAAAAATGTGTAGTAGACAACCCATTTTATTTGTATAGTTTGAGATTTTAGATGAAAAAAAAAACGGATCACCTATAAAGGTAGACTGGGTGGTGTAGAGTTAAAACATCGGCCTCTGGACAGGAAGTGGCAATGACAATTTAAAAAAAAAAGAAGATGGAAAAAGTGGTATGGTAACAACTTTACGTAGGTGAGTAACAAAACAAAAGTCGACGTCTCGGCCGAGCAGGCCTTCAGCTGGAACAACAAACAACAACACAAATATATATACATATATATATATATATATATATATATATATATATATATATATATATATGGATATATACACAAATCTAACTACATGGCGATAATATGCTAGATACTCAGGAAATGAAATAAAAAAAAACGGTCACTTCCCATGCGGTCCAGAGCGTGGTCAGCTTCTGAATGAACTAAAATAAGAGGGCGGGTTGATCAACTATATATCTCATTGAATAAGCAGTCAGGTGAGAAAAAGGAAGGGTTCTAAAAATATGGGGAGGTGGGTACAAGATACCTATAAACTGTGTATATCTAACTGTGGGTGTGCACACAAAACAGGTGTACAAAAAAAGCAGGCGTACATAACCATACATACGTACAAGCATAAATCCGTATATATTTCCACAAAGCACACAAAAGAAACCCCGAAAGAGTCAAAATGTGCCAATACATACAGACAAATATACATATATGTATCGGTTCTGTAGCGCATGGGGGTAAGAAATGTGTGGTAGGTGTCCTATGTGTATGAGAGTGATATGTTCATGCCTTGGGGAAGACAGCGAACCCAACTGGGCAATGAGGCGATTCTCAAGGGCGAACCGGCTACGATTGCTGGAGTGGCACGAGACAATGCCAGTAACTTGCATGTCTGGTTTACCAATATAACATGCAAGTTACTAAGACAGGAAGGTTCCGGTTTCACAGGCGGTGGAAAATCTGGCCTCGGCGTCTTGAAAGTTTTCAGATCTGTACCTCGGCGTTTTCATAGTTTTCAGATCTGGCTCTCGACGTCTTCATAGTTCTCAGATCTGGCTCTCGGCGTCTTCATAGTTTTCAGATCTGACTCTCGACGTCTTCATAGTTTTCAGATCTGGTCCTCGACGCCTTCATAGTTTTCAGATCTGACTCTCGACGTCTTCATAGTATTCAGATCTGACTCTCGACGTCTTCATATTTTTCAGATCTGGCCCTCGACGTCTTCATAGTTTTCAGATCTGGACCTTGATGCCTTCATAGTTTTCAGATCTGGTCCTCGGAGTTTTCATAGTTTTCAGATCTGGCTCTCGACGTCATCATAGTTTTCAGATCTGGCTCTCGACGTCTTCATAGTTCTCAGATCTGGCTCTCGGCGTCTTCATAGTTCTCAGATCTGGCTCTCGGCGTCTTCATAGTTTTCAGATCTGACTCTCGACGTCTTCATAGTTTTCAGATCTGGCTCTCGACGTCTTCATAGTTTTCAGATCTGGCTCTCGACGTCTTCATAGTTCTCAGATCTGGCTCTCGACGTCTTCATAGTTTTCAGATCTGGCTCTCGACGTCTTCATAGTTCTCAGATCTGGCTCTCGGCGTCTTCATAGTTTTCAGATCTGACTCTCGACGTCTTCATAGTTTTCAGATCTGGTCCTCGACGCCTTCATAGTTTTCAGATCTGACTCTCGACGTCTTCATAGTATTCAGATCTGACTCTCGACGTCTTCATATTTTTCAGATCTGGCTATCGACGTCTTCATAGTTCTCAGATCTGGCTCTCGGCGTCTTCATAGTTTTCAGATCTGACTCTCGACGTCTTCATAGTTTTCAGATCTGGTCCTCGACGCCTTCATAGTTTTCAGATCTGACTCTCGACGTCTTCATAGTATTCAGATCTGACTCTCGACGTCTTCATATTTTTCAGATCTGGCTATCGACGTCTCATAGTTTTCAGATCTGGTCCTCGGAGTTTTCATAGTTTTCAGATCTGGCTCTCGACGTCTTCATAGTTCTCAGATCTGGCTCTCGACGTCTTCATAGTTTTCAGATCTGGCTCTCGACGTCTTCATAGTTCTCAGATCTGGCTCTCGACGTCTTCGTAGTTTTCAGATCTGACTCTCGACGTCTTCATAGTTCTCAGATCTGGCTCTCGACGTCTTCATAGTTCTCAGATCTGACTCTCGACGTCTTCATAGTTTTCAGATTTGGTCCTCGGTGTCTTCATAGTTTTCAGTTCTGGACCTTGGTGTCTTCATAGTTTTCAAATCTGCTCCTCGGTGTCTTCATAGTTCTCAGATCTGGCTCTCGACGTCTTCATAGTTCTCAGATCTGGCTCTCAACGTCTTCATAGTTTTCAGATCTGGCTATCGACGTCTTCATAGTTCTCAGATCTGGCTCTCAACGTCTTCATAATTTTCAGATCTGGCTCTCGACGTCTTCATAGTTCTCAGATCTGGCTCTCAACGTCTTCATAGTTCTCAGATCTGGCTATCGACGTCTTCATAGTTTTCAGATCTGGCTCTCGACGTCTTCATAGTTCTCAGATCTGGCTCTCAACGTCTTCATAGTATTCATATCTGGCTATCGACGTCTTCCTAGTTTTCAGATCTGGCTATCGACGTCTTAATAGTTTTCATATCTGGACCTTGGCGTCTTCATAATCTTCAGATCTGGACCTTGGCGTCTTCATAGTCTTCAGATCTGGACCTTGGTGTCTTCATAGTTTTCAGTTCTGGACCTTTGTGTCTTCGTAGTTTTAAGATCTGACCCTCGGCGTCTTCATAGTTTTCAGATCTGACTCTCGACGTCTTCATAGTTTTCAGATCTGGTCCTCGACGCCTTCATAGTTTTCAGATCTGACTCACGACGTCTTCATAGTATTCAGATCTGACTCTCGACGTCTTCATAGTTTTCATATCTGGACCTTGGCGTCTTCATAATCTTCAGATCTGGACCTTGGCGTCTTCATAGTCTTCAGATCTGGACCTTGGTGTCTTCATAGTTTTCAGTTCTGGACCTTTGTGTCTTCATAGTTTTCAGATCTGACCCTCGGCGTCTTCATAGTTTTCAGATCTGGCACTCGACGTCTTCATAGTTCTCAGATCTGGCTCTCGACGTCTTCATAGTTTTCAGATCTGGCTCTCGACGTCTTCAT
Source organism: Megaustenia siamemsis (assembly GCA_032433765.1). NCBI lineage: Eukaryota > Metazoa > Mollusca > Gastropoda > Stylommatophora > Ariophantidae > Megaustenia > Megaustenia siamemsis. Next base: position 17,671,450 of record JAVIAB010000145.1, on the reverse strand, counting down.
AGTTCTCAGATCTGGCACTCGACGTCTTCATAGTTTTCAGATCTGACTCTCGACGTCTTCATAGTTCTCAGATCTGGCTCTCGACGTCTTCATAGTTCTCAGATCTGACTCTCGACGTCTTCATAGTTTTCAGATTTGGTCCTCGGTGTCTTCATAGTTTTCAGATCTGGTCGTCGGAGTTTTTATAGTTTTCAGATCTGGCTCTCGACGTCTTCATAGTTCTCAGATCTGGCTCTCGACGTCTTCATAGTTTTCAGATCTGGCTCTCGACGTCTTCATAGTTCTCAGATCTGGCTCTCGACGTCTTCATAGTTTTCAGATCTGACTCTCGACGTCTTCATAGTTCTCAGATCTGGCTCTCGACGTCTTCATAGTTTTCAGATTTGGTCCTCGGTGTCTTCATAGTTTTCAGTTCTGGACCTTGGTGTCTTCATAGTTTTCAAATCTGCTCCTCGGTGTCTTCATAGTTCTCAGATCTGGCTCTCGACGTCTTCATAGTTCTCAGATCTGGCTCTCAACGTCTTCATAGTTTTCAGATCTGGCTATCGACGTCTTCATAGTTCTCAGATCTGGCTCTCAACGTCTTCATAATTTTCAGATCTGGCTCTCGACGTCTTCATAGTTCTCAGATCTGGCTCTCAACGTCTTCATATTTCTCAGATCTGGCTATCGACGTCTTTATAGTTTTCAGATCTGGCTCTCACGTCTTCATAGTTCTCAGATCTGCTCTCAACGTCTTCATAGTTTTCAGATCTGGCTATCGACGTCTTCATAGTTTTCAGATCTGGCTATCGACGTCTTAATAGTTTTCATATCTGGACCTTGGCGTCTTCATAATCTTCAGATCTGGACCTTGATGTCTTCATAGTTTTCATATCTAGACCTTGGCGTCTTCATAGTCTTCAGATCTGGACCTTGGTGTCTTCATAGTTTTCAGTTCTGGACCTTTGTGTCTTCGTAGTTTTCAGATCTGACCCTCGGCGTCTTCATAGTTTTCAGATCTGAACCTTGATGTCTTCATAGTTTTCAGATCAGGCCCTCCACGTTTTCATAGTTTTCAGATATGTTCCTCTGTGTCTTCATATTTTTCAGATCTAGCCCTCGACATCTTCATAGTTTTCAGATCTGGACCTTGATGTCTTCATAGTTTTCAGATCTGGCCCTCGACGTCTTCATAGTTTTCAGATCTGGACCTTGATGCCTTCATAGTCTTCAGATCCGGCCCTCGACGTCTTCATAGTTTTCAGATCTGGCCCTCGACGTCTTCATAGTTTTTTCAGATCTGGACCTTGATGTCTTCATAGTTTTCAGATCTGGCCATCGACGTCTTCATAGTTTTCAGCTCTGGCCCTTGGCGTCTTCATAGTTTTCAGATCTGGACCTTGATGTCTTCATAGTTTTCAGATCTGGACCTTGATGTCTTCATAGTTTTGAGATCTGGACCTTGGTGTCTTCATAGTATTCAGATCTGGACCTTGATGTCTTCATAGTTTTCAGATCTGGCCATCGACGTCTTCATAGTTTTCAGCTCTGGCCCTTGGCGTCTTCATAGTTTTCAGATCTGGCCCTTGATGTCTTCATAGTTTTCAGATCTGGACCTTGATGTCTTCATAGTTCTCAGATCTGGCTCTCGACGTCTTCATAGTTTTCAGATCTGGCTCTCGACGTCTTCATAGTTCTCAGATCTGGCTCTCGACGTCTTCGTAGTTTTCAGATCTGACTCTCGACGTCTTCATAGTTCTCAGATCTGGCTCTCGACGTCTTCATAGTTCTCAGATCTGACTCTCGACGTCTTCATAGTTTTCAGATTTGGTCCTCGGTGTCTTCATAGTTTTCAGTTCTGGACCTTGGTGTCTTCATAGTTTTCAAATCTGCTCCTCGGTGTCTTCATAGTTCTCAGATCTGGCTCTCGACGTCTTCATAGTTCTCAGATCTGGCTCTCAACGTCTTCATAGTTTTCAGATCTGGCTATCGACGTCTTCATAGTTCTCAGATCTGGCTCTCAACGTCTTCATAATTTTCAGATCTGGCTCTCGACGTCTTCATAGTTCTCAGATCTGGCTCTCAACGTCTTCATAGTATTCATATCTGGCTATCGACGTCTTCCTAGTTTTCAGATCTGGCTATCGACGTCTTAATAGTTTTCATATCTGGACCTTGGCGTCTTCATAATCTTCAGATCTGGACCTTGGCGTCTTCATAGTCTTCAGATCTGGACCTTGGTGTCTTCATAGTTTTCAGTTCTGGACCTTTGTGTCTTCGTAGTTTTCAGATCTGACCCTCGGCGTCTTCATAGTTTTCAGATCTGACTCTCGACGTCTTCATAGTTTTCAGATCTGTCCTCGACGCCTTCATAGTTTTCAGATCTGACTCACGACGTCTTCATAGTATTCAGATCTGACTCTCGACGTCTTCATAGTTTTCATATCTGGACCTTGGCGTCTTCATAATCTTCAGATCTGGACCTTGGCGTCTTCATAGTCTTCAGATCTGGACCTTGGTGTCTTCATAGTTTTCAGTTCTGGACCTTTGTGTCTTCATAGTTTTCAGATCTGACCCTCGGCGTCTTCATAGTTTTCAGATCTGGCACTCGACGTCTTCATAGTTCTCAGATCTGGCTCTCGACGTCTTCATAGTTTTCAGATCTGGCTCTCGACGTCTTCATAGTTCTCAGATCTGGCACTCGACGTCTTCATAGTTTTCAGATCTGACTCTCGACGTCTTCATAGTTCTCAGATCTGGCTCTCGACGTCTTCATAGTTCTCAGATCTGACTCTCGACGTCTTCATAGTTTTCAGATTTGGTCCTCGGTGTCTTCATAGTTTTCAGATCTGGTCGTCGGAGTTTTTATAGTTTTCAGATCTGGCTCTCGACGTCTTCATAGTTCTCAGATCTGGCTCTCGACGTCTTCATAGTTTTCAGATCTGGCTCTCGACGTCTTCATAGTTCTCAGATCTGGCTCTCGACGTCTTCATAGTTTTCAGATCTGACTCTCGACGTCTTCATAGTTCTCAGATCTGGCTCTCGACGTCTTCATAGTTTTCAGATTTGGTCCTCGGTGTCTTCATAGTTTTCAGTTCTGGACCTTGGTGTCTTCATAGTTTTCAAATCTGCTCCTCGGTGTCTTCATAGTTCTCAGATCTGGCTCTCGACGTCTTCATAGTTCTCAGATCTGGCTCTCAACGTCTTCATAGTTTTCAGATCTGGCTATCGACGTCTTCATAGTTCTCAGATCTGGCTCTCAACGTCTTCATAATTTTCAGATCTGGCTCTCGACGTCTTCATAGTTCTCAGATCTGGCTCTCAACGTCTTCATATTTCTCAGATCTGGCTATCGACGTCTTTATAGTTTTCAGATCTGGCTCTCACGTCTTCATAGTTCTCAGATCTGGCTCTCAACGTCTTCATAGTTTTCAGATCTGGCTATCGACGTCTTCATAGTTTTCAGATCTGGCTATCGACGTCTTAATAGTTTTCATATCTGGACCTTGGCGTCTTCATAATCTTCAGATCTGGACCTTGATGTCTTCATAATTTTCATATCTAGACCTTGGCGTCTTCATAGTCTTCAGATCTGGACCTTGGTGTCTTCATAGTTTCAGTTCTGGACCTTTGTGTCTTCGTAGTTTTCAGATCTGACCATCGGCGTCTTCATAGTTTTCAGATCTGAACCTTGATGTCTTCATAGTTTTCAGATCAGGCCCTCGACGTTTTCATAGTTTTCAGATATGTTCCTCTGTGTCTTCATATTTTTCATATCTGGCCCTCGACATCTTCATAGTTTTCAGATCTGACCTTGATGTCTTCATAGTTTTCAGATCTGGCCCTCGACGTCTTCATAGTTTTCAGATCTGGACCTTGATGCCTTCATAGTCTTCAGATCCGGCCCTCGACGTCTTCATAGTTTTCAGATCTGGCCCTCGACGTCTTCATAGTTTTTCAGATCTGGACCTTGATGTCTTCATAGTTTTCAGATCTGGCCATCGACGTCTTCATAGTTTTCAGCTCTGGCCCTTGGCGTCTTCATAGTTTTCAGATCTGGACCTTGATGTCTTCATAGTTTTCAGATCTAGTCTTTGGTGTCTTCATAGTTTTCAGATCTGGACCTTGATGTCTTCATAGTTTTGAGATCTGGACCTTGGTGTCTTCATAGTATTCAGATCTGGACCTTGATGTCTTCATAGTTTTCAGATCTGGCCCTTGATGTCTTCATAGTATTCAGATCTGAACCTTGATGTCTTCATAGTATTCAGATCTGAACCTTGGTGTCTTCATAGTTTTCAGATCTGGACCTTTATGTCTTCATAGTTTTCAGATCTGGCCCTTGATGTCTTCATAGTATTCAGATCTGAACCTTGATGTCTTCATAGTATTCAGATCTGAACCTTGGTGTCTTCATAGTATTCAGATCTGGACCTTGATGTCTTCATAGTTTTCAGTTCTGGACCTTTGTGTCTTCATAGTTTTCAGATCTGACCCTCGGCGTCTTCATAGTTTTCAGATCTGGCACTCGACGTCTTCATAGTTCTCAGATCTGGCTCTCGACGTCTTCATAGTTTTCAGATCTGGCTCTCGACGTCTTCATAGTTTTCAGATCTGAACCTTGGTGTCTTCATAGTATTCAGATCTGGAACTTGATGTCTTCATAGTTTTCATATCTGGCCCTTGATGTCTTCATAGTTTTCAGATCTAGACCTTGACGTTTTCATAGTTTTCAGATCTGGACCTTGACGTCTTCATAGTTTTCAGACCTGGACCTTGACGTCTTCATAGTTTTTAGATCTGGACCTTGACATCTTCATAGTTTTCAGATCTGGCCCTTGGCGTCTTCATAGTTTTCAGATCTGACCCTCGGATAATAAAAGATTGCCCACCCCTTGCTCTATATGTTACATCAACTAGTTGCGTCATACTTTGTCATTTCTGACTTATCGTGTGATCAATCCATTTTATATGTTGTTTCTTTGTGTATTCAATAGCGAACATAATTCCTAGCTTTTTAAACTCATCATTCCTGACCTAACTCAGGTTGTTTCCTGTCATGCGTCTAACACATTTAATTTCCAAGTTAGATATTTTGCTAATCGTTCTTCAGTCTATCGTTCAGGTCTGGCATTGATATTACATGTACTCAGTAGCCTAATGGTTGGAATAACGATCATGCCGTTATGTAGAGTATTCATTTTGCCCCTGGTGTTATTTTATTTCCTTCTTCGATAGTAATTGCGACAAAGAAGATCAATAAAGGTTGAGTATACACAAAGTAATGACAAAGACAATATTGTCAGTTAATACTTCTTCCTTTGTTTACGATCAGTTTTAAGCTCCGCCTTTTCAAGTTCATGTAATAGCTTCCATTATGATCTATTTTAATACTATGCAATCCATTTTTGACAATAGAAACAAGAAAAGAGTTCTTAAATGTTACGTAGAGCCAGTCTTAACATGGATGCGTGTCATGGACAATAGGACAACAGACAAGAAAATCACTGGAGTCTGTAGAAAAGTGGTTTTACAGAAGAATATTGAGATACAATGGACAGCTAAGAAGAGTAATGAAGAGGTTTTGAGAGAGAGGTCAAAGCAAAAAGAGAGCTAATTTCCAATATTAGGAAGAAACAATCATCATTTTTTGGCCATGTAATGAGAAGAAAACAACTGGAGTATATTGTAACAGCTGGAAAAATTGAGAGATAAAAGGAAGCAAAGAGAAAAAATAACAGACATCTTAAGAGAATGGCTTGGCAGAAGGTCAACAACAGAAATGATAAATAGCTGCCGAGATCGAAAGTTGTGGAGAGACATGATCACCTATGCCAGTAGGCCCGGTACTTGATGATGATGATGATCTATTTTAAGTTCATATAATTCCTACCTGGAAGAGAAGCGCATCCCCGGGCAAATACTATATGGTGAACTAACACACGGAACAAGACAAATCTGCAGGCCTAAACTACGATATAGAGATATCTGTAAATCATCTCTGAATGACTTCTCCGTCTGTGAAAATGACTGTGAACATCTGGCAAGTGATCGCACATCATGGAGAGCATGTATAAGGAACGGTATAACATCATTTGAGACTGTGCTAAGGCAAAACTTAGAATAGAAAAGACTCATGAAAAAGGATGGAAAACCCTGTGGATCAGTGGGCCTGACTTGTTCATTCTGTGACCGCGTGTGTTTGTCAAACATTGGTAGAATTAGCCACGAGAGAAGCTGTTCGACAAAAACAAAACCTCAAAAAAATACACAATAGCCTCCACCAGACCATCTGGCAAGACGAAAAGTTCCATATATTTCCTACTAGATAAAAAATCTTAACCTTTAACCCCTCTCGATAAAATATCGGAATACCTATGTTTATCTGGTTATACTATGCACGCTTTCTATATATTTTCTGGGAAGTATTATCACTCTACGAGCAATTTTATAATGTAGTAACCCGGCGTATGAAATATGATTGCTAAAAACGTGAACAGTAAGGTAATACAGTTGTCATCTTTAGGTCACGTAGACAAAAGAATGAGTCATGTAGGTCAAGTTGTAAACAGATTGTTTTACATTATCATGTAAATGCTTTATCTGTGTATGTGTGATGTATGTATATGTATATGAGCCGTGATAGCTCAGTCACTGGACTACAAAAGACAAGAGGTCGGGTTCGATTCTGATCGATGGCTTCCGGGTTCACCCAGCCTTAAATGGGTACCGGATTTTTTTCTGGGAAAGTAAAGCGGCACGGGCGTAATACCGACCACTTTACTCCAAAAATAATGTGCCGAAGGTCTGTAAAATTTATGGTCACTAACACCATATTCCCTATACGCCACTTGGCGTAACGGGGTCTTTTAATTTTTACTTATATATATATATATATATATATATATATATATATATATATATATATATATATATATAGTACTACAAAGTAGTACAACTACCTTGGATATACTATAACCAGCGATTGCAAATGTAAAACTGAATAAACAAAAAAGTAGGAATGGCAAAAAGTAATATTAATGTCATGCAAAAATACTAACATCAAAACAAATAACAACAGGGATAAAGCTGAGAATATCAAAATGGTATATCTTCTCAATATTTCTGTATGGTGCAGAAACGCGGAAATTAGACAAGAAAATAGCCTTTGAAATGTGGATATATAGAAGAATAGGAAGAATTGGATGGAAAGAAAAGAAAAACAAATGATGAAGTCTTAAAACAACTAAAAATGAAGAGGACTACTAAAACCAATTAAAACAAGACAAATGAGATTTTTGGGGGCATGTTAAAAGACACAGCAGTTTACTAAACATATTCTTGGGGGGGGGGGGGGGGGGGAATATACAAGGTAAAAGAGGCAAAGGCAGACCAATACTAACATGGATGAGTAACAGAAGATGGACAAGTCAGCCTATGACAACCTGCGCCATCAAAGCAAGAGTCAGAGCGGAATAGTTTTGGAAATTAATTAAAAATAATTTCCCTTCCTTATTTGCCTTTCAGCATCGAAGGGAGATATAATTTGCGGTCTTTTGCTCTTCTGTTCGCCTCTACAGCTGTTATGTTTCCTAGTGCTTCTAATATTCCATCGATCCATCCATCTTTTTCCTGGTCGACCATTGGGTCTGGTATTCTCACAACGTTTGCTGAAAGCTCGTTGTGTTTTGATCTTTCTGCCTTGTCACGTGGCCAACCATTTTATTTGTTGTTTCTTTATATATTCTATTCCTAGCTATAATTTTATCTGCCTCTCTTTACTTATCCCCCCTTTCATAGTTCTTGCAGATTGGTCTTCGCCAGGCTAGACGATCCCTAGAGACTAGGAACTGAATTTTGCGTGTTAATACATTTTTCCCTGGCAGCCGTGTGCACAGGGGTCCCTCGCCGCACAGGCAGATAACTCCGTCTTCGGAGGTACTCATATTTTTTCCCGTCTCTTTGAAGCCAGGTCTCGCTGCTGTGACCAGGGGTGGTTGCCGCAGACAGAAATCATAAATAAAAATTCCAACCGGGATTTGAACCCACAACCTCTCTGTCTTGAGGCAGGCGTCTTGGCTCAAGACCAACCAGTCCCCAAGCTAAACCATTTCATTTTATGTGCGTTTCTTCATTGTAATCTAAAGATCTTCATGTACTCCGATAATTGTTATATGTTTTTTGCGAACACTTTCATTTGTGATAAAAACGAATTAAGAGATGCAACAATTGAGTTGATATCCTCTTCTGGGACTGGTTGGTCTCGATGCAAGACGCCGGTCTTGAAACAGAGAGATTATGGGTTCAAATCTCGGCTGCACTAGTTGGGATTTTTATTTATGATTTCTCTCTGCGGCAACCACCCCTGGTCTCAGCAGCGAGGCCCGGCTTGAAACGTCAGTTACTCATGGACGGTAAAAATATGAGCTGTGCGGCGAGGGCCCCCTGTGCACACGGCTACCAGGGAAAATGGATTAACACGCAAAATTCAGTTCCTAGTCTCTAGGGACTTCGCCAGAGGTGATAGCTGGCGAACGAAAAAAAAATCCTTTGTATACCATTAGGGAGTGAGAGTGGAAATAACGGATAACCAGAACTACATGTAGACTGTTCCCACGCTGTGAGAAGTTCACCAACACTAACAACTACTACCTGTTCCCACGCTGTGACAAGTTCACCAACACTAACAACCACTACCTGTTCCCACGCTGTGACAAGTTTACAAACACTAACAACTACTACCTGTTCCCACGCTGTGACAGTTCACAACACTAATAACTACTACCTGTTCCCACGCTGTGACAAGTTCACCAACACTAACAACTACTACCTGTTCCAACGCTCTGACAAGTTCACAAACACTAACACTACTACCTGTTCCCACGCTCTGACAAGTTCACAAACACTAACAACTACTACCTGTTCCACGCTGTGACAAGTTCACAAACACTAACAACTACTACCTGTTCCCACGCTGTGACAAGTTCACAAACACTAACAACTACTACCTGTTCCATGACTTCAAGTAAAACTGATCTGGGATGGCGGGTGTTTGAGGTCACTATTAACTCTTTCAGTACGGAAGGTTTTACCAATTTAGCGGTAGAGATTTCATATACAACATTTTTTATGTTTTTTTGTTGTTGTTTAAATATTAACCAACATGTTTATATTTATCTAATAAGTAAAGTAAAGTACCCCCGTCACGCCAAGTGGCGTATAGGAAATATGGTGTTAGTGACCCTATAATTTACAGACCTTCAGCACATGATTTTGGGGTAATATATTTATCTAATACTTAATATATTATATATGAACTTGTAGATAATTGAACAAGGAATTAGATTTTCACCAATACCAACTGATACAAGACCTCTAAATAGAATATTGTTTGATGACAGTTTACATAATAAATTGAGAGTGACGCCATATGCGGCGGCGAAACGTACATGACCGAAATCGGCATGGCGCATGATGCGTCGAAACGTACAGAAAGAGTTGACATTATTAATACCTTAAAATACTATTTACATTATGTATATTATTATTATGAAATGATGCATTTCATATTTAATTTAATTTAATTTCACTAGTTTCATCGTTTCTCACTCACTACTTTTAATAGCGAAAACTTAAACATGGAAAAACGCCGAAACGGCACGCATCAGGTTAAAGAATGCGAAACTCAATTTTACTCAATCGTCAGGTATTTTCGACACCCAAATAGGAATAATTAAATATATGTTGGTAAGCACTAGTTTAGTACTAGTAACAAACAGCAGCCATAAGAATTAGCAGCCAAACAGGAGAGTTTAATATATAAAACAAGGAGTCTGACAAGACTGTGTTCTGTCGCCGGATTTGTTTTCACTTTACAGCGACAATATTATGAGATTATTAATTAGACAAAAAAGAAATCATGAATGAAATCCAGAAGTCATGAATGTCGCCAAAAATAAATAGAACATCAACATAACTATAGAAGGCAGACAACTAAAACAAGTAGAGGAATTCAAATACCTAGGAAGTCTAATGACAAACGATAATTCTCAAACAGCAGAGATAGAATCAAGAAGCAACAAAACTTGTCAAATCATTGGACAGTTATCACCACTATTGTCCAACATAACTCTGGAGGCAAAACGATCGCTATACAACACAATCTTCATCCCAACGTTGTGCTACAAATGCCAGACCTGGACCCTAGATGCAAGAACAATCAGAAAAATAACCTCTACAGAGATGAAATGTGTTAGACGAATGACAGGAAACAGTCTGAGAGATAAGATCAGAATGAAAAACTGAGAAAAAAGCTAGGGATAGCCCTAGCCATAGAATATATAAGGAAACAGATAAAATGGTTTGGCCATGTGACAAGGCAGAAAGAACAAAACACAACACAACGAGCCTTCAACAAACGTTGTGAGAACACCAGACCCAAGGGTCGACCACGAAAAAGATGGGTCGATGGAATATTAGAAGCACTAGTAAACATAACAGCAGCAGAGGCGAACAGAAGAGCGAAGGAACGCAAATTATATCTCCCCTCGACGCTGAAAGGCAGATGAGGAAGGAAAGAAGAAGATGAAATGGAGTCAACGGTCACAACATAAATAATTTGCGATATACGGAGGATGTCTTAATATCAGAGACAGAGAATGAGCTACAAGAAATGATGGACATAATAGTAAAAGAAAGCAACAAGAAGGGTCTCAGTCTGAATAGTAAGAAAACAGAAGTAATGGTTATATCGAAGAAACAATCATCCCCATCATGCAGCATAAAAATAAACAGGACAAATCTGAAACAAGTGCAACGCGTCAAATACTTGGGCACAATAATAACATCAGATGGAAGATGCATCACAGAATTAAAAAAGCAGACTAGCTCAGGCCAAATAGCATTTCAGAAAATGAAAAACGTCTTATGCAACAAAAATATGTTAATAGAAGTGAGAAAGAGAGTTCATCGGTGCTATATTGAGCCATTTCTGACCTATGGATCGAATAATTGACAGTAAACAAAGAAATGAAGAGGCGACTAGATGTCACAGAGATGGTATTTCTCAGAATGTTGAAAGTTCTATGGACAGCTAAAAAGACCAACGAGGAAGTTCCCAAAGAGGCCAGCACAAAAAAGGGAGATCATAAGAAAACATCAGAAAGAAGCAATCAACATTTTTGGGCACATCATGAGAAGAGGGAAGTTGTAATAATGTACTTGGTTACAACTGGCAAAATACATGGAAAGAGAGATCGCGGACGACAAAGAGAGAAAATACTAGATAGCTTGGTGTCATGGCATGGAAAAAAAATCAACAACAGAACTGATACGATACACTGTAGATAGAAGATTGTGGAGGACATGATCACCTACGCCAACCAATATGGTGCATGGTGATGATGAAGTACTAGTTTAGCGTCGTAGTAAATTGTTTCTGCAAAACGAGTGGTCACCCCCTCCTTGACTGCACGTATTTGAATGTATCGTTGTATATTACTTTATTTTGTTGTTGCAGTAGCTACTGAGTTATGTGCTCTTTGTACACCGTGAGCTGTGCATTTCATCCGTTTTAATCGTGTTTCAATATTCCGATTGTTTACGATGAATGAAGATATATGACACGGAACAGACGGTTGTGTTCACTTTCTGTGCGGTTTCGCCTTATGTCTATTGGCGTGTGCTGATACTGCTATGATGGGGACTACAGCTACTTTTCTTTGTTTGGAAGATGAGATATTAATTCGCGTGATACACTGGCAGGGAGATTGATCATCATCATCATCATCATCATCGAGTGCCTTCTCCGCAACGAAGGTTGGCTACCAACTGCCTGCTCTTGCTTTGATGGTGCAGGTTGTCATAGGCTGATTTGTCCATCTTTTGATGGTACTCGTCCATGTTAGTCTTGGTCTGCCTCTTTTACGTTGTATTTTCCCCTCCAGGATTACTTTTAGTAGGCTGTTGTGTCTTTTAACATGGCCCAAAAATCGCATTTGTCTTGTTTAAATTGTGTTTAGTAGTTCTCTTTTCATTTTTAGTTGTTTTAAGACTTCATCGTTTGTTTTCTTTTCCTTCAATCCAACTCTACATATTCTTCTATATATCCACATTTCAAAGGCTTCAATTCTCTGTTCTGTTTCTTGTCTAATGTCCATGTTTCTGCACCATATAGGAATATTGAGAAGACATAACATTTTGCTATTCTTAGTTTCAGCCCTGGTGTTATTTGTTTTGATGTTATTACTTTTTGCCATTCCTATTCTTTTGTTTAGTTCAGAATTATTGAGCAATTATGGATTTTAATTCGTTTGCATTGACACCGGGGTCTTCCATAACCATAATTTAGTTTTCAACAAGGTTTACGTTTAGTGTTACGCCTTTTATTTAGCGCTTAGAGCGGCCATTCGGAAGTATTCCCACCTTTAACTATCTACTTACCCTCTAACCATTGGAGCTTATAATATAATGCCAAATTAGAGAACGATCGAATAAGTGCAAAGGGACGTCACTAAAATCATAAATAATTTACGACGCTAAACTATGACTTTACAAATATGTTATGTCATCATCTACATATTAAGAATAACACATAATAAATAATACATTTCCAGCCTTTATTTCTATCTTTGAAACCTACGACGTTTCGTCTGCAAGGAGAAGGGAAGCTACTCTAAAAATTGAAGTGAAAATCCTTGTAATACACTACTTGATTGGTCAATCAAAATGATTTCATCCAATGACATAATATATTACAAAAATTGTCAAACAATAATGGTTGTATTTTTGGCTGTAGTAGGGGTCATCTATGAAAAGAGCTTCCGAAGTTGGTTGTAAGTGAAATTTGTTCTCGTATTTCAGGGTGATTTGAGTTTGTTTTACGTTTAGACGAAGGGAGGCATCAGTATAATTTGAGTTAAATTATAAATCTGAATAAATACAGGGTTTTAGCAATTAGGGTAGTAGTAAATACAAATAAATAATGACGACGGTGACGATCCGATCTAACTCAAAGTCTAACCACCGATCTATCGGATCTTTCCTACTTTCTTTCTTCTTCCCTGCTCTGATCAATATCAATCAATTAAATAATAATTTAATTTCATGAATGGGTGAATGATATTAATTTATTTTAATAATGTATCATACATTTGTATCATAATAATGATAATAAAATAAATATTAGTTCTATTATCTATCTTTACTAAATTACTAAGACTAGAGTCTAGAGGAATGACACACGACGATACGTCATACTGATAAATTTGATTTTGATTGTTATTTAATTGTAACATACATATATGATATAAATTTATATGTATTATGATACCATATCATATAGTAGTAACTTAAATAGCAGTAAAAGTATATTATTATAAACTTATCAACTAATAAACAATCGTAAATAAAATTTCAATGAATTTACTCAGTTAAAGTCTATACTATAAGTCAAGTCAAGTGGATGTATGTATGAAATATTTAAAATGTAAAAATATTATGTTATTGTAATACTATTATATAAAAAAAAGACACAAGTTATCAGAAACGATGATCAATTGCCAAATCCAAATTAATCCATCTTTTGTTCAAATGTCAAATGTTGAAATGACAAATATTGTTATGTAAGTTACAGTTGTAGTAACTATTTAAAATGTTCAAAACTGAAATAGTACAGTTAGAGGTAGTGAAGAATCACAATAATATCTATCTTAGTTAAAGCAAATTGTTGATTAAAATCAAATGTACTATCAACCTTACATATGCGTGTGAAAGCTGGAAAACAACAAGAGATATGTAAACAAAGTTGAACGCATTCGAAAATAAATGTCTAAGGAAATACTTGGTATTGTGTGGAACGAATTAAAAACAAACGAGGAAATTAGAGAAATCGCCAATCAACCACTAATATCTTCAGTAATAAAGAAAAGTCGATGGTCTTATTATTGAGGGCTCGTTGTGTTGTGTCACTCTTCCTTGTCATGTGGCCAAACCATTTTATCTGTTGTTTCTTATATATTCTATGGCAGGGGCTATTCCTAGCTGTTTTCTCAGTTCTTCATTTCTGATCTTATCTCTCTTACTGTTTCCTGTCATTCGTCTAACACATTTAATCTCAGTAGAGGTTATATTTCTTATTGTTCTTGCATCTAGGGTCCAGGTCTGGCATTGGTAGCACAACGTTGGATGAAGATTGTGTTGTATAGTGCTCGTTTTGCCTCCAGAGTAATTTCCTTGTTGGACAATAGTGGTGATAACTGTCCAATGATTTGACAAGCTTTGATGCATCTTGAGTCTATCTCTGCTGTTTGAGAATTGTTGTTTGTCACTAAACTTCCTAGGTATTTGAATTCCTCTACCAGTTTTAGTTGCCTGCCTTCTATGGTTATGTTAATGTTCTGTTTCTCTTTTGCGACATTCATGACTTCTGTTTTGTTGATGTTGATTTTTATATTGTATTTTATTACAGTATCATCAAACACAAAACTTAGACTATTCAAATCAAATGTACTATCAACCCTTACGTATGCGTGTGAAAGCTGGAAAACAACAAGAGACATAGAAACAAACTTGAACGCATTCGAAAATCAATGTCTAAGGAAAATACTTGGTGTAGCATGGAATGAATTAAAAACAAACGAGGAAATTAGAGAAATCACCAATCAACCACTAATATCTTCAGTAATAAAGAAAAGACGATAGTATATGTTGGACATGTGATGAGAAGAGATAATAACCGAATAGCAAAGCAAGCCTTCATGGGCCGGCTATGGCTACTGCTCGAAAGGTCTATAGATAGATAGATAGTTAAAGCAAATGACAAATGATTTATTATTTCTACTGGCTTGCTTTTTTTTTTTTTTTAATCTTTACTGAAATTACAAGGGACTGTGGAACTTGGCTTAGAAAAGAACTGGTGTAGCATGAGTAAAATAGAGGGAAATGTTAAATGAAATCTGTAAGCTACTCACTGGAATCATCTTCATGCATGCATATCCCAGCTATCTACTAAAATGAACTGAGTATCTTCAGGGTTGGTTTGAGTGGTTCAGTTAACTTTTCAATTATTCTTTTTAATCACTCTTATTCACTTAATTTCTAACTTTTCGGGTGCCAAATCAGGAGAATATGGGTTTGAATCCAGTAGGGTCAATTAGTTTTTTTCTGTCGAGGTTAAATAAAAACTCAGACCCAAACACTTTGTGGTGACTACACAGCACAAGCGACCTTTATTTTCTGGTCCTATAAGTCTCCTCCGACAGACCCCTGTATGGGGGAAGTGCCGTAAATATATTTTTTTTTCTTAATTACGTCAGTTATCATTAAAGATCAGTGTCAGGTCGGGTAATTTTACCTGCTACAGTATGCAGTAAACAGTACAACCTGTGGCTGCCCTGCTGCCTTGCAGGTTAGCTCGGGAGAGTAAAAGGCTAAGGGAGGGTACCCCGAAGTAAAACAACCCCATTGCCTTGTGGGTGAGACTTTTTAGTCAAAGGCTAGGGGAGCCAACCATAAACAAACTGACGGAAGGCAACAGAAAACTACCGTCGTAACTTCTTTGTACAATCATGAATTGCTACAACAATAGAAATCACGACAACAAACATTCTAACTGTCGAGATTGAAAGTTGTGTAGAGACATGATCACCTACGCCAACAGGCCCGGTACTTGATGATGATGAGGATTATTAAAGATTAATCTTTTCCTTAAGACTGAGACCATCATCATTATACTTAGTTGGAGTAAATAATTGAAGCAACAGGCTGAAAACTGTCAGTGACTCGTGGCTGATGGCTTGCACCAAGATTGGTGAACCAGAACCATCCAGACCACTTAACTCCACCTATTTGTGGTACCTAAAAACAGACTAACCAGTCTAGTCTGGTCAAGCATATAGGGATCGAAGAGGGAAGGTAACTCATTACTAAAAATGCTGTGCTGAAGTTGGTGTATTTGGCACAAATAAATGACATCACAACACACACATCTAGGCCCACTGTAATGTCCTTTTAAGGAAGGATGGCAAAGTGGACTATTAATTCTTTTAGTTGTCATTGGGTGAAAAATTAAAGATGGGTGCCAGAAAGAAAGAAAAAAGAGATACTCTTAGTTATTTCCTCTCGAGCCAAAGACAGCAGATAGGGCAGAAATTATTTAAAAATAAAAAACTCTGCCAGTCTGATTATTTTTTGCTGTTATCCTTACAGTTTAGCATGTCACAGTACCCACTGTGAAACTTTCATTCTTATCAAGGAAGCACTACACTCCCCATTGCACTGGGAAACATATGGAAATCCAAAGAAATTAGGTTAAATACAAAAATAAAAATTTTCAACTCAAATGTTAAGGCGGTCCTATTATATGGCTGTGGAACATGGAGAACAACAAAATTGACAATCACGAAGATACAGACTTTCATTAATGGATGCTTACGCAGAATAAAAGGATGGAAATGGCAGGACAAAATCACTAACATAGAATTATGGAAATGTACCAGTCAAACACCTGTGGATAAAGAGATACAACGAAGACCATGGCGCTGGATAGGACACACACTAGGGAAGCCAACTGAGAGTATTACACAACAGGCCCTTTTTTGGAATCCTCAGGGGAAAGACAAAGAGGAAGACCAAGGAATTCTTGGAGAAGACTGATAGAAGCAGAGATGAAGATGATGGGGAAGACATGGAATGATCTTAAAGAATGGCAAAAAACAGAACGACTTGGAAAGCGTTTGTTGAAGACCTATACTCCACAAGGAGCTAAAAAGGTAGAAGAGGAAGAAGACTATACTCTTGTAGTGTTATTGTTAGTGTTTGTAATGTTATTAGTTTTTCTATCTCTTTTCTGATTATACAGAAAGATCTCAGCACAGCACACAAACTCCATAGCCCTAATGGAGATTCTATCTATCTATCTCTTGACCTTTCAAGCTGTGGCCAGCACCACAGGGCATAGACCCAGATACTCTTTTTCTAAATTTTCTTTCTAGCAGTCTCAGTCCTTGCAAAAAACATTTATCAAATCTCGCCATTTGTCTCTGTTCTGTGCAAGCAGCTCCATCTCATTGAGGGAGCTGATACCTGCTGCCTTTGCCTCTCTGATCAATGTTCTTCTCAGTGTCTCTCTGGGTCAGCCTCTTTATCTCCTACCTGTTGTTTCCCACAGGGCTTGCTTTACTATTCTGTTATTATTTCTTCTCACCACATGTCCAACATATGTCCATCGTCTTTTCTTCAAGACTGATTTAACCATTCTTGGTTGATCTGCAATTTCTCTAATTTCCTCGTTTGTTTTGAATTTGTTCCATGCTATACCAAGTATTTTCCTTAGATATTCTAATGGAGATTGCACAAGATAATTTAGGAAAAAACTGGTGAATTATTCTTTCATTAAAAAAAAAAATTTGGTCCAGGCAATTGAAACCATCAAACTATTAGTAAGGATGCTGAAGATTGTATATGACCCTATAATACATCAGCAATTGTTGTGAGACTACCTTTACCTAGATCATCTTTGACCACATCATCTGGTACTTTCTTGCATTGTTTTTTTCTGCAAAACTTCTTCAGCATTCAAGTCTTGTGGTCATGCAAGCTGACTCTTTGTCCTGTTTCATGATGAACTTCAAGAACTTCATCATAACACACGATGAACTGGTCATATGGTCACTACGCATATATGTGTTTGTCCCCTAAACTTGTGCTGTGGCTGACACACTCTGTCTTCGGCAGGCTGGATTTTGGTTTGACGTAGGAGTTTCCCTTCTCATGGTGTGGATGCCAGCTAAGTCTGTTGCTAAGTCCCACTCTGCCCGTACCTATAAGGATGTAACAGTGAAAAAATAAAAAGTAAAGTGCCCCGTCACACCAAGTGGCATATAAAGAATATGGTGTTAGTGACCATAAATTTTACAGCCTTTCAGCACATGTTTTTTGGGGTAATGTGGTCGATATTACGCCTGTGCTGCTTTACTTTCCCAGAAAAAAATCTGGTACCCATTTACCGCTGGGTGAACCCGGAAGCCGTCGGTTGGGATCGAACCCTACCTCTGATGTAACAGTGTATTTAAAAATATTTTTTGGTCACTATTTTCTTCCCAAAATATCTGTTAGTCCACTCATCTACTGACAAAGTGGCTCCGGGTTTAGTTCTCAAGTTAGCAAGTTTTTTTTTCTGATTAATGTAGTCTCAGATTTTATCCGTTTTCTGAAAATTAGTACCAAAGACTCTCTCTTAGAAAAATGGATATATAAAGGGATCCTCGGGTGGCTTAGTCGTTAGTGCGCTTGCTTCCTGATCAGAAGGGCCTGGATTTAATTCCAGAATTGGTAGATTTAAAAAAAAAGGTTTTTTTTTTTGAAAGAAATGATCCTAAAAATGCTTACCAGAGATTTTTTCTGGGTAGTAAAGATGGTCTAGCGTGATACTGACCACATCACCCAAAATTGTGCTGCGGTCATGAAAAAATGTGATCACTAACACCATATACCCCATCATCATCAAGTACCGGGCCTACTGGCGTAGGTGATCATGTTTCTCCACAACTTTCGATTTCGACAGTTCTTTATCATTTCTGTTGTTGACCTTCTGCCAAGCCATTCTCTTAAGCTGTCTGGTATCTTTTCTCTTTGTTTCCCTCTATCTCTTCATCCCTCAATTTTCCCAGTTGTTAAATATATTCCAGCTGTTCTCTTCTCATTACATGGCCAAAAAATGATGATTATTTCTTCCTAATATTGTAAATTAGCTCTCTTTTTGCTTTTACCTCTTTCAGAACATTTTCATTACTCTTCTTAGATGTCCATGGTATTCTCAACATTCTTCTGTAAAACCACATTTCTACAGACTCCAGTGATTTTCTTGTTTGTTGTCCTATCGCCCATAATTCACATCCATATGTTAAGACTGACTCTACATAACATTTGAGAACTCTTTTTCTTGTTTCTATTGTCAAAAATGGATTGCAAAGTATCTTCCTCATTTTGTGGAAAGCTGCTTTTGCCTGAGCCATATATATATATATATATACCCCATATACCTAGCAAAACAGGAGAGGTAAACTTTACTTTTTACTTTACTTATGATGGGCTGGCAAAAATGTGTTGATTGGCCAATGAACAATATGAGTACTTGCAAAATATTTCCCATACATCATGTATATATATATATATATATATATATATATATATATATATATATATATATATATAGCCTTTGATGTCTTGACAGATGGTTGGTAGCATGCAATCATGATTAGTCTGTAGTGTGGTAAGATATTAGAGTCATATGCTGGATGCTGTTTTACTGAGCAGCTTCTGTCATGACTGAATCTGCCAATTTTGGATAGACAGATTTGACTGCAGAATGAACAAGGTGTATTTGTGGTGCCTGGCCTTGTCTCCTTTCTCCTGCTTCTTTTGTCTTCTGAATTTAACATTAACACATTCCTCAAATGTTGCTGTACCATTGTTTAAAATTCGTGTTCTCCCTATGTGATGATCTGATGCCAAATTTTTTCAGTTTCTTTCGCTAAAAGAGAATTTATTGAAAAAAGCCAAGCAAATATCCTTATATCTCATTTATGGTCTACCCTTTTGTCTTTTTCTGTCCCTAAGTTCGCCATACAATAAATGTTTGGCTGAATACAATTGTTTTCCATTCTTGTTACAGGACTCAACCACTTTAGTCTCCAACTCAGTATTGCTATAATGAATGGGAGTTTGGCTCATTGCAAGACATTAGAGTTGATTACTTTGTCCTGCCATTTGATGTTCATTATCTTTCAAAGGCAACACACATGAAAGCTGTTTACCCTCTTCTCCTGCCCTGCATAGGTAGTCCAAGTTTTTGATCCCTATAGAAGTGCACTAAACACACAACTTTGGTAAATTTGAATCTTAGTCCTGAGTGTTAATTTGATGTTGGCCTATGCTCTGTCTTTAAATTTACCAAATGTGGAAGCTGCCTTTCCTATTCGGGAATTTATTTCTTTTTCAAGGGATGCAGTGATTGTGACCGTAGAATCGAGATAGGTGAACTTTCTCACGGATTCAAGGGGTGTGTTATTTAATGTTATATTTGCGGGTATGGTTACACTCTGTTGATTCATCATAAGAAATATGGATATTGTTTTCTTTAACTTTTTCTTGTTGTTCTTCCTGTTTTAATATTGAGAATGACAATTTTACTCATTTTCTGTTGAATTTTACAGTTAAATGATGGGATGCTGAGAGTTTCAGCCACCTGCCATGTGTGCCTTATGATCAGTCAACCTGGCATCCATGAAAATGTTGTTGTTGTTTGTGGTGGTATAAGCGCTGAGGTATTTAGCCACCACCCGTCCGAGAACAGCAACAGACTAGCCCATGCCATAAGCACAAGAGATGTTGGAACCATAACAGGTAAAGTTAATAGATACTTTTTTTGTGCTCAGAAGAGTTTGGGTGTTTACAGGTAAAGCTAATAGATCATTTTTTGTGTGCTCAGAAGAGTTTGGGTGTTTACATGTAAAGCTAATAGATTATTTTTTTTGTGCTCAGAAGAGTTGGGTGTTTACAGGTAAAGCTAATAGATCATTTTTTTGTGTGCTCAGAAGAGTTTGGGTATTTACAGGTAAAGCTAATAGATCATTTTCTTTTGTGCTCAGAAGAGTTTGGGTGTTTACAGGTAAAGCTAATAGATCATTTTTTGTGTGCTCAGAAGAGCTTGGATATTTACAGATAAAGCTAATAGATCATTTTTTTGGTTGCTCATAAGAGTTTGGATATTTACAGGTAAAGCTAATAGATCATTTTTTGGTTGCTCAGAAGAGTTCGGGTATTCGCAGGTAAAGCTAATAAATCACTTTTTTGGTGCTCAGAAGAGTTCGGGTATTCGCAGGTAAAGCTAATAAATCATTTTTTTGGTGCTCAGAAGAGTTTGGGTGTTTGAAATACACCCAAGCCAACATTGCCAACATGATTTTATGTTTCTCTTTGACTAACATTATTATGTGCCATAAATTGTCAGGACGTTGCTATAGATATTAAGGTGTTGAATGCAAACAAACAAACAACATATTCAATCAATTTTGTATATTTTCACCAACTAAAAAAAGAATTTTAATTCCATCAATTTCTTCAGTTTTGCTATAAATTCATAAATGTTAAATTCCATTAATTTAATAATAGACAATGGTCATATGTTGGACATGCGGTGAGAAGAGATAATAACCGAATAGCGAAGCAAGCCCTCATGTGGGAAACAACTGGTAAGAGGAAATTAGAGAAATCCCCAATCAAACACTAATATCTTCAGTAATCAAGAAAAGACGATGGTCATATGTTGGACATGTGATGAGAAGAGATAATAACCAAATAGCAAAGCAAGCCCTCATGTGGGAAACAACAGGTAAGAGGAAAAGAGGAAAACCCAGAGAGACACTGAGAAGAACATTGATGAGAGAGGCAAGAGCAACAGGAATCGGCTCCCTCAATGAGATGGAGCTGCTTGCACAGAACAGAGACAAATGGCGAGATTTGATAAAATATCTTTACAAGAATTGAAAACTGCTAGAATAAAAATTTAGATAAGAGAAGGAGTATCTTGGTCTATGCCCTATGTGCTGGCTACGGCTCGTAAGGTGAAAAGCTAGATAGATAATTTAATAAATTCTTTTCTATTGATACCCGCCCCGCTACCCCTGGCAGATCCCTGTAATGAGAAAATACCATAAAGATAGACCAACATGCGGATATTCCATAGTTTAAATATTTTACTCTTTTTTCTTCTTCTTCAAATTTAGTGCTGTCCATATTTTCCTCATTTGTAATCTGTATTTTAAAATTGTACTTTATCCCATAAACTTCCTCACTTTTGCTTTTCATTCAGAGTGTATATTCTCCATAAACTGCATAAGCTTTTACAAATGTTATTGTTCAACAGAAGTTTGCAACACTGCTGACCCAGATGAAGTAGAGATCTTAACTCTGGTCAGAGAGCAGATCCCTAGGTATCGTCTCCGGGCAGATTCAATTATAGATTTTACTGGATACAGCCATACAGACTTTATCCAGACAAACACAGTGCCTTGGGATGAAGCCGTAGACCTGACCCATGAGCAGATAAGAGAGACTTTAAAATATTTGGTGAGTAAAACAGATTCTTTTTTTCCTTGTTTACATTTGACAAGGTGTTTCAGACATTTTATTTAAAAATACTTTACGTTAAAAATTCAATTGAAAACACTTGATTAATAAATTAACGCCACTGTGTTATGTCTTGGAGCTGTTTTTTAGTAGCCTTTATCAGTCATAGTTGACTATGGATTTTGCATTGCCCCTAGAAATGTTATTTATTCTTTTCTTTTGCTGTGTATTCTCTTTTTCTATGAATCTTTTTGCTTCTTGCTTGAGTTGGAGCTTTAGAGTGCACTTCCATATATTGCCGTCTGTAGCAATTTCTTCCCAGGCTGCAGGGGTTTATGTTCAGAGTCTTCATGTTGCATTTACAGACATCTACTAGTCAAAGCTTTTCTTTGATATGGCAGATTAAAATGGCTTTCTTGATTTTATTTTTAGCTTTGCACTGGAGATATTGAAACACATCATATCTTTCATATTTTTAAATGGCAAACCTGTTCACCAGACCAAAAAGTCTCACATATGGATAAAAGTCTTACATATGGATAAAAGTCTTACATATGGATAAAAGTCTTACATATGGATAAAAGTCTAACATATGGATAAAAGTCTAACATATGGATAAAAGTCTTACATATGGATAAAAGTCTAACATATGGATAAAAGTCTTACATATGGATAAAAGTCTTACATATGGATAAAAGTCTTACATATGGATAAAAGTCTTACATATGGATAAAAGTCTCACATATGGATAAAAGTCTTACATGTGGATAAAAGTCTAGCATATATATAAAAGTCTAACATATGGATAACAGTCTTACATATGGATAAAAGTCTCACATATGGATAAAAGTCTTAAATGTCCATTCGGTCTCTTGTAGACCCTGGTAGCATAACCTGGCTGATTATATTAGACCACAGTTGCATTTAGCAAATTTAAATTGTTATGTATATTCATTTAATGTGGTTCGCTGGCCTCGATATTTATCGTCCATTCAAAATGTAAGCTTGTTATGATTTGACGGGCTAGTGCTTGTATAAGCAGAGCTATTTTTGCACTTCTGCAAACATATTTTAAATAGGAAAATAGGCAGAAAGCCACAAATGGTTTGTCTTCTGCTACAAATGACCTTGTAAGGCTTACAAGTCCAATTTTTATAAAAATCCTTGCAAACTAAAGGAAACCCTACTGTATGGAGAGTTTCGCATGCCTTTTCTATCATGTAGTTTAATACTAGACCTTCAGCAGATGCCGTCACTACAGGGACTGAATTAATTTAAACATGAAGCTCTCATATTAACCTGAAAATTTGTTTATGCTAGTTTCAAGTTTACTTATCATTTGTTTAACTTTTTGACTCATTTAGTTATCATTTTTGTGAGTCATTTATTTTACCACTCTGCTGTTTGCCCTGAAACATAATTTTGTTGTGTTGTGTTATAGTTTCAATTCAAGCTGCAATATTTTCATTTCAAAGTCCTGCACATCTAACTTTAGGGAGCTGTGACAGCTCAGTGGTTAGTGAACTCGACCACAAAGGACAAGAGTTGATGGCTTCCAGATTCACCCAGCCTTAAATGGGTTAACAGATTTTTTTCTTGGAAGTAAAGTGGCTCGGGCATAGTACAGACCACATTACCCCAAAAATCATGTGCCGGAAGTCTGTAAAAATTATAGTCACTAACACCATATTCCCTAGATGCCACTTGGTGTGACGGGGCACTTTACTTTATTGTACATCTAACTTTATCACAGCCTTTTGGGAACCAGATTTATATTTCCTTTTCAATCCCTGGTTACTTAGCCAGACTGATAAACCTGTTTCCAGAACCACATCAGACAGTTCATTCTAGAGAAGGATCTTGTGAGCTCTTGTTAACTGACTGAGCAGTCAGTTGAATATTATCAATTCATACACTGCTTATCTCAGACTTGTTTTTCACTCAGCAAAATAAAAATATTTCAGTCAATAAAATATTTCGCCGTAAATTGTATATTTCTTCTCTGTGACAAGATTTCTCATGAAATTGCTGTAGAATCATCAAATGTCTCTCAGAAATTTATTTCAGAACATAACAATAAAATACAATTTTGCTTTTTCCTCCTCTTTGAATTTGTTTCCTTAATTAGTTGTGATTAATACAAGTGGATAAAAAGATACAGCAAAGATGATGGTGCTGGATAGAACACACACTGCAGAAGCCAACTGAGAGTATTACACAACAACCCCTTCTTTGGAATCCTGAAGGAACAAGACAAAGAGGAAGACCAAAATATTTTTGGAGAAGACAGATGGAAGCAGAGATGAAGATGATGGGAAATACATGGAGTGATCTTAAAAGAATGCCACACAACAGAACGGCTTGGAAAGTGTCTGTTGAGGACCTTGGCTCTGCAGGGAGTACCAGACAAATACCAGAGAACAGAGAGATTAGACAATGGTGAAGATGCTAGATAGGATTCACAGTGCAGAAATCATGTGTATAACACAACAAGCTTTTTTTGGAATCTCTAAGGGAAGAGAGGATACTAAAGGGAAGGGCAAAATATTCTTGGAGAAGACAGGTAGAAGCAGGGATGAAGAGGATGGAGAAGACAGAATGATTTTTAGTGAATGACAAGAAGCACAAATGATTAGAAAGTGTTTGTTGAAAACCTTTGCTCCACAGGGAGTTGAAAGAAAGAAGAAGAATACATTTATGTCAGCCTCATTCATTGATAGCATTACATATTAGCTCTTTCACTCTGGACCTATCCGTCAGCATTACTTACCAATGTAAACGTCAAAATGGTGAAAAGCGATGTATATAACATTTGACAATTCAATTAGCCAAAATATTTTTCAGTCAAAATTAAATGAACTTAATACACAGTTACATACAAAGACATGCATGATGGTTACACATGTGCAGTTCGAACAGAGGAAGGACTGAGCGAATGTTTCCCAATAGAAACTGGGTTAAACAAGGATGTATTTTATCGCCCTTGTTATTTGGAATTGTTATGGACTTCATAATGAAGAAATGCTGCACTGGTAATAAAGGCATCGAATGGATACAAGGAGACCATTTGGAGGACCTCGACTTTGCTGATGACATAGTTCTCATCAGCAGTCAGATAAAAACGATGCAGGAAAACACAAATGAACTATCATCAATAGCCAGCAAAATTGGGCTTGAGATCAATCATGAAAAGACTAAAGTCATGACTAGTTTAATTCCAACAGGTGACAAAATATACATGGAAAACAAACCAGTAGAAGAGATCGATCACTTTATCTATCTTGGAAGTCACATTGATCGAGAAGGGGATACGAGCAAAGAAATTAAAATCAGAATAGCTAAAGCAGCAATGTCTTTCAGAAGCCTTGAAAAGTTGTGGAAATCAAAACTTATCAGCACAAACACAAAACTTAGGCTATTCAAATCAAATGTACTATCAACCCTTACGTATGCGTGTGAAAGCTGGAAAACAACAAGAGATATAGAAACAAAGTTGAACGCATTCGAAAATAAATGTCTAAGGAAAATACTTGGTATAGCATGGAACGAATTCAAAACAAATGAGGAAATTAGAGAAATCGCCAATCAACCACTAATATCTTCAGTAATAAAGAAAAGACGATGGTCATACGTTGGACATGTGATGAGAAGAGATAATAACCGAATAGCAAAGCAAGCCCTCATATGGGAAACAACAGGTAAAAGAAAAAGAGGAAGACCCAGGGAGACACTGAGAAGAACATTGATGAGAGAGGCAAGAGCAGCAGGAGTCGGCTCCCTCAATGAGATAGAACTGCTTGCACAGAACAGAGACAGATGGCGAGATTTGATAAAATATCTTTAAAAGAAAACTGCTAGAACAAAAAATCCATATAGGAGAAGGTGTATCTTGGTCTACGCCCTATGGGCCGGTTACGGCTCGAAAGGTCAATAGAATACACAGTTATGTCGCTACATCTTATTTGTAGAATTGTGTTTTCAAATTAAAATATTAATATTTATTTGAAAACTATAATCTCTCTTCTGTCTTACCTTTTTTTTTAATGTAAATTTGGAATAGTCACTCCATTGCATAAATCTGATAATTCTAAAATTGCATGCTTTTCTTAATTTGTATATGTGAGATCTTCAGTTATTCCCTACAAATGACATATTATTCTATATTTATATTTAAGAGATTTTTAGTTCCTGCCTACAAATTACATATATCATTTATAATTATACATCTTTAGTTGTTTCCTACAAATAATTATAGAATTTTATTTATATTTGTGAGGTTTATTGGTTTCACCAAAATTTAATACGCTTAGTTTTTTATTATTTATGGGTTTTTTAGTTGTTTCCTGCAAGTTACATAGTTAATTACTTTTGCTTTAAGAGATTTGTATCACTATTGGTGTATACATTATGTCTGTATGATCGCGATTGTTTCTCCATTATTTGGCTCTACACGAAAGACAATAACCAATAGACGGAGATAGATGTAAGGTGTAACAAAGCATGCCAAGTTATAGGCCAAGTATCAACACTATTGAAAAACAAAGCAATAACTACGGAAGCAAAAAGGGCAATATACAAATCAATTTTTCTACCAACTCTGTGCTATCAGTGCCAGAATTGGACGCTGGACTCTAGAACAATAAGAAAGATAACGACCACTGAAATGAAATGTGTCAGAAGAATGACAGGAAACAGCTTAAGGGACAGAGTAAGAAACACCGACCTGAGGAAGAAACTCGAAATTGAACTCACCATCGAATACATAAAGAAACAACAGGTAAATTGGTTCGGCCACATAACAAGACAAAAAGAACTAACAATGACTCAAAGAGCCATAAACAAACGCTACGAAAACGCCAGATTAAGAGGAAGACCGAGAAAGAGATGGATAAAGGGAATACTAGAGTCATTAGGAGGGATAACACCAGAAGAGGCAAACAGAAGAGCAAAAAATCGCAGATTGTATCTCCCCTCGACACCAATGGCAATGGAGGAAGGATAGAAGAAGTAGAAGAAAATTGGTGTATAATGACATATTTTATCATTATCAAAGACAGTGATTTTAAATTTAAATACCATTATAAATACAGAATGCTATATCATATTTTAAATATATTTTTCCCTTAATCTTTTGGCACACTCCCATTGAAGGTGTCATTTAAGGTAAACTAAACAAATGCTTATTGTTTGGTCCCTGTATTTTAAAGTAGTATTTTAAAATATTTTTGTAAAATCTGATGTTGAATTATTAGTAAATTTATCCTTACTGTAGATGGATTACATGTTAAATTTATCCATGTGAATGAATCAAATTAGTAAATTTATCCTTACTGTAGATGGATTACATGTTAAATTTATCCATGTGAATGAATCAAATTAGTAAATTTATCCTTATTGTAGATGGATTACATGTTAAATTTATCCATGTGAATGAATCAAATTAGTAAATTTATCCTTACTGTGGGTGGATTACTTGTTAAATTTATCCATGTGAATTAATCAAATTAGTAAATTTATCCTTACTTGAAAATCTAATTCAAGAAGCAGAACGAATAAATATAGATATTTTAGGCATATCAGAGACTAGATGGAAGGAATGTGGGTACATTGAAGACGAAAAATATACATTTATATACTCAGGAAACACAACAGAACATCAAAGGGGGGTAGGAATACTGATAAAAAGAGAGCTACAAAATATATAAGTACCCACTGGACATACAGTGATAGGATTATACTACTCAAGTTGAAAGCAAAACCATTCGACATAGCAATAATACAGACATATGCACCTACTCAAGACTACACAGATGAACAAATAGAGGCATACTATGAAGACCTAAATAAAGTTATGAAGCAAGTGAAATCTTCAGACATCTTGATTGTAATGGGTGACATGAACGCTAAAGTAGGAAAAGGTAGATATAAGACAATTATAGGAAATCATGGTTTAGGAAAAAGAAATGACAGAGGAGAAAGATTAATACAATTCTGTGAAGAAAACAGGCTGATAATATGTAACACCTACTTTGAGCAAGAGAAAAGGAAACTATACACATGGAAAAGCCCTGGAGATAGGAAGAGGAATCAAATAGATTACATAATGATAAAAGAAAGGTTCCGTAACAGCGTAAAGAAAGCCAAAACCTACCCAGGAGCAGATATTAATTCTGATCACAATCCTGTAATGATTAAAATGAAAATCAAACTAAAGAGAAACAAGCAAAAATCTGATTTATCAACAAACCCACTCGACATAACAGCTTTAAATCAAAAGATATTAAAGATACCTATACAATACAAGTAAAGAACACATACCAGAAGCTGCTAGAGGAAGGAATTGAACAATACAGAAGAGAAAATCCTGATGAAAAAGTAACAACCAAATGGCAATGCATAAAGAAAAGCATACAAAAAGCCTGCGACACCTTACCTAAAAGAGAAAAGAACAAAAAACAAAAATGGATAACTAACACCATCTTAGAAAAATGGAAGAAAGGAGACAAGCGAAGAACACTGCCCAATACAATAAAATAGATAATGAGATACGCAAAATGTGCAAAAAGGCAAAAGAAGATGGCTCAGCCAAAAATGTAGAGAAATAGAAACTATGGAAAGCAAACAAGACCTAAGAGGAATGCACACAGAAATAAAAAGAATGACTAATAAAAATAAAAAAGCCACAGAAGGTGGATGCATTGCAGACAAAAAAGGAAAAATGCTAACAGACAATAAGGATATCATAGATAGATGGCAGGAATATATAACATAACTATTTCATGATCAAAGGGACAAGAAACCAGTTCAAAATGTACATCAGGCTATAAAATCTTAAAATCTGAGGTGGAAAAAGCTATAAAAACAATGAAAAGGGGAAAAGCAGCAGGACCTGAAAGCATACAGATAGAGATGATACAGGCACTTGAAGATTTTGGCATTGAAGTGATTACAGACATATCTATCTATCTATCTATTGACCTTTCGAGCCGTAACCGGCCCATAGGCGTAGACCAAGATACACCTTCTCCTATATGAATTTTTGTTCTAGCAGTTTTCTTTTAAAGATATTTTATCAAATCTCGCCATCTGTCTCTGTTCTGTGCAAGCAGTTCTATCTCATTGAGGGAGCCGATTCCTGCTGCTCTTGCCTCTCTCATCAATGTTCTTCTCAGTGTCTCCCTGGGTCTTCCTCTTTTTCTTTTACCTGTTGTTTCCCATATGAGGGCTTGCTTTGCTATTCGATTATTATCTCTTCTCATCACATGTCCAACGTATGACCATCGTCTTTTCTTTATTACTGAAGATATTAGTGGTTGATTGGCGATTTCTCTAATTTCCTCGTTTGTTTTGAATTCGTTCCATTCTATACAAGTATTTTCCTTAGACATTTATTTTCGAATGCGTTCAACTTTGTTTCTATATCTCTTGTTGTTTTCCAGCTTTCACACGCATATGTAAGGGTTGATAGTACATTTGATTTGAATAGCCTAAGTTTTGTGTTTGTGCTAATGAGTTTTGATTTCCACAACTTTTCAAGGCTTCTGAAAGACATTGCTGCTTTAGCCAGTCTGATCCTAATTTCTTTGCTCGTATCCCCTTCTCGATCAATGTGACTTCCAAGATAGATGAAGTGATCGATCTCTTCTACTGGTTTGTTTTCCATGTATATTTTGTCACTTGTTGGAATTAAACTTTTCATGACTTTAGTCTTTTCATGATTGACCTCAAGCCCAATTTTGCTGGCTATTGATGATAGTTCATTTGTGTTTTCCTGCATCGTTTTTATCTGATTGCTGATGAGAACTATGTCATCAGCAAAGTCGAGGTCCTCCAAATGGTCTCCTTGTATCCATTCGATGCCTTTATTACCAGTGCAGCATTTCTTCATTATGAAGTCCATAACAATTCCAAATAACAAGGGCGATAAAATACATCCTTGTTTAACCCCAGTTTCTATTGGGAAACATTCGCTCAGTCCTTCCTCTGTTCGAACTGCACATGTGTAACCATCATACATGTCTTTGATAATATTTATGATTTTTGATGGTAAGCCATATTGTTTCAGAATTTTCCACAAAGAATCTCTATGAATACTATCAAATGCTTTTTGAAGTCGATGAAGTTAAGTACAAAAGGTTTTTGCTTTTCAATGTGTTCCTCCAATATAAGTCGTAGAGTGAAAATGTGGTCATTTTCACTCTACGACTTATATTGGAGGAACACATTGAAAAGCAAAAAACCTTTTGTACTTAACTTCATCGACTTCAAAAAAGCATTTGATAGTATTCATAGAGATTCTTTGTGGAAATTCTGAAACAATATGGCTTACCATCAAAATCATAAATACATACAGACATATGCAACGACATATACCACACAGGATACATACCAAATGAACTAAAAACATCAACTTTCATTGCATTGCCTAAAAAGAATGGTGCAGTTGAATGCAGTGACTTTAGAACAATAAGCCTAATGAGCCATGTTACAAAAATCTTGCTAAAAGTTATACAAGGAAGGATTCAGAATAAAATCAATACTGAATTAGATGAGCAGCAATTTGGATTTAGGAAAAATAGCGGGACAAAAGAAGCCATATTCTGCATGAGAACATTAATCGAAAAATACACAGAAGTAAACAAACCAATATATGCCTGCTTCATAGACTACACCAAAGCTTTTGATAGAGTACACCACAAACAACTTATAGAATGCCTAAAAGAGATACATCTAGATGACATGGATATACGACTAATATGCAATCTATACTGGGAGCAAACAGCAATAATAAAATATAACAAAGAGTTCTCTACACCCATTGATATAAAAAGAGGAGTAAGACAAGGATGCATCCTATCACCAAGCTTGTTCAATCTATACACTGAGCAAATCTTTAAAAACATCATAGAGATGCCAGGCCTACAAATTAATGGAAAGATAATCAATAACCTAAGATATGCTGACGATACTGTACTACTAGCAGAAAATCCTAAAGACCTACAACAATTACTTAATGAAATAAACACGACAAGCAAAAAATATGGACTAGATATGAATATCAAAAAGACTAAAACTATGATCATAAACAAAGAAAATACTCAAAACCCACAAGTGGATATCAAAATTGAAGGAATAGACCTTGAGACAGTTCAGAACTATAACTACCTTGGACATACTATAACCAGTGATGGAAAATGTACAACTGAAATAAACAAAAGAATAGGAATGGCAAAAAGTAATTTTAATGTCATGAAGGACATACTAACATCAAAACAAATAACACCAGAGCTAAAACTAAGAATAGCAAAATGTTACATCTTCTCAATATTCCTATATGGTGCTGAAACATGGACATTAGACAAGAAAACAGAACAGAGAATTGAAGCCTTTGAAATGTGGATATATAGAAGAATAGGTAGAATTGGATGGAAGGAAAAGAAAACAAATGACAAAGTCTTAAAACAACTAAAAATGAAAAGAGAACTTCTGAACACAATTAGAACAAGACAAAAGCGATTCTTAGGCCATGTTAAAAGACACAACAGCCTACTGAAAGTGATCCTGGAGGGGAAAATACAAGGTAAAAGAGGCAGAGGCAGACCAAGATTAACATGGACGAGTAACATCAAAAGATGGACAAATCAACCGATGACAACCTGCACCATCAAAGCAAGAGATAGAGCAAAATGGCGTTCCATGGTAGCCAACCTTCGTTGCGGAGACGGCACTCAATGATGATGATGATGATCCTTACTGAAGATGGCTTACTTGTTAAATTTATTCATGTGAATGAATCAAATTAGTAAATTTATCCTTGCTGTAGGTGGATTACTTTTTACATTTATCCATGTGAATGAATCAAATTAGTAAATTTATCCTCATATTGAAAAATGTGACATTGGTAAATTTATCCAGATAATAGGGTCATTACACAGATAAATTTATAATGATAATGAATTAATTACATTGATAAATTTATCATTATTATGAATGAATTAAATTTGTAAAATTTTCTTAAGACAACAAAAAATCATGTTGGTTAATTATCCTTATAATGAGTGAATTGCATTGGTAAATTTACTCTAATAGTTGGTATTTTACATTGGTAAATTTATTATCCTTTTAATGGGTGATTTACATTGTTTACTTTGTTAGAGAAAATAAAGTAGGGGGAAAAAATAATCCAAATAGAAATACAGATATGGTTGAAGTGTAACGTAATAGTAAGGATAGATGACACAAGATGGTTCGACTTTATGTCTAAGACATGCTACATTGTCTATGTAAACACGGACAATGTACATAAACAGAAAGAAACAGAAAAAAATAAGTAGGAAAAATTATTTGATATCTATGTCCAACAAAACAACTCTGTATAATCTATGCATGTTTTCCTTCACTTTTCTCTAGACACGGACATTTTATTTCAGTTGTCATTTGTATGCAGTTAACCATTTTAACTATGGCATGTTTAAGTTTTCAATTTACAATGTGGAACTTACAAAGGAGCAATTAATTTGCTATTTGCCTGTTGTGTTGAAATGAAAGCCAAACTAAGGTATTAAGAGAGAATAAAGTAAAATACAAAATGAAAAGGTGTATTTATGTTACCCTAGGAAACATGGAAATCCCCCAAAATTAGGTTAAATACAAAAATACAAATTTTCAGCTGCAGTGTTAAGTCAGTCCTATTATATGGCATGAAACACGGAGAACAACAAAAATGACACTCATGAAGATACAGACCTTCCTTAATGAATAACGGCGCAGAATAAAAGGATGAATATGGCAGGACAAAATGACAAATGTAGAATTGTGAAAAAGTGCTGGTCAAATACCATTGGACAAAGAGATACAGCGAAGATGATGACGTTGGATAGGACACACTCTGCAGAGGCCAAATGCGAGTATTACATGACAGGTCCTTTTTGGAATCCCCATGGGAAAATACAAAGAGGAGGACTAAAATATTCTTGGAGAAGACAGATGGAAGCAGAGATGAAGATGATAGTGAAGACATGGAATGATCTTAAAAGAATGGCGAGAAACAGAAACAGCTTGGAAAGTGTTTGTTGAAGACCTAAGTTCCAGAGGGAGCTGAAAAGTAGAACAACACTGAAAAGGTAACACCTAGTGAATTCACAAGTAAAACTACAGCCAATTTCTGAAAAGGACATATGATGAGAGACAAATAATAATAAATGAATATTATTATAGAGGGAAACGTCTGAGACGATAATTCAGCGAATCGTAGGAGGAAGAGGTATGTTTTACAGCACTCAGAAAAAATGACAAATAAACAACAGAAAAAAACAACTGCGCTTGCGCAGTGCCAAAGAATACGGGTTCGATCCTGCTTCGGACCATATATTGTTCTTTGTTTTTTTCTGTTGTTTATTTGTTATTTTTTCTGAGTGCTGTAAGACATATGATGAGAGCTGAGTGTCTTCAGTGATTTTGCTTGTAGTTCTATGCTGAAAAGCAACAACAGACAAGGGGACATAACTGTCATTATTTTACCTGCTTGAGGAAGTTCTAAAATGACTTTGCTCAAACAAGGGACTGAGGACTATTCAAGGGCTGTAACCTAGAAGAGGTGCACATGGTGATTCTAGTTGAGGATTACACCACTTGATCATCTTATGTTTAAAGAACATTAATTGTGTTGTTTCCTTTTAGCCCTTTTATTACTATCAATTTATTTCCCAATTTGTTTCAATCTGTTAATGGGGTAGAAATATATCAAATAATGTTACTTTCAATAAGTTTCATCTTATAAAATAGTTGATATTTGCATCCAAATTATCAACACAATTTTAAATTACTTTCAAATGCGCCAAATATCACCATCATTGAGTGCCATCTCCACAAAGAAGGTTGGCTACCATGGAGCGGCATTCTACTCTGTCTCTTGCTTTGATGGTGTATGTTGTTATAGACTATTTGTTCATCATTTGATGCTACTCATCCATGTTAGTCTTGGTCTGCCTCTGCCTCTTTACTTGTATTTTCCCCTCCAAGATTACTTTTAGTAGGCTGTTGTGTCGTTTAACATGGCCCAAAAATCGCATGTCTTTTTTGAATTGTGTTTAGTAGTTCTCTCTTCATTTTTAGTTGTTTTAAGACTTCTATCGTCTATATATCCACATTTCAAAGGCTTCACTTCTCTGTTCTGTTTCTTGTCTAATGTCCATGTTTCTGCACCATATAGGAATGTTCAGAAGACAAAACGCCAAATATATATTCTATAAATATATCTTTATCTGGAGTGCATACCTGTACATACATTGAATAAACAGGAGCAGGTAGTGGGGTGTAACGTACACTCCTGCAAAGTATGGTGACAGCTTTGCAAAAAAGGAACACAACAAAATACTAATGTTTCGGGAAAATTAACACTAATTAACATTATGTTTTGTAACTTTTTTTGTAAAGCTCTTACCATACCTTATAGGAGTGTATGTTACACCCCACTACTTGCTTCTATTACCAGCTTTACTGCAGCCTGTTCCCCGTTGAATAAGCAACATAGCTTCTCTGTGAGGAAAAATTAAACAATAGAAAAAAATGGTATGTTAGAAGCTTTACGTGATAAGTAGACGACACAGACTAAACAACGTTCGGCCCAATAGGCCTTCAGCAGGAACAAACAAAAAAACACACACACGGATATGTAAGTAAAACTAATCCTACATAGCTAGCCAGTAACGAAACATCCAAAAAAAAATAATCGAAATATGTTAAAGAAAATAAAAATGTCTTCCCTGTGTGTCAGACCGAGGTCAAAATCTTCAATAAGTTTCATCTTATAATAGTTAATACTCTGTGTATATAGTTCCTGTGTCTGTACTTCTGATTAGAAATATACATTAGAGGATGTGGCAACTTAAGTGCTAAATAGTATGTGTATTGCTTCCTCCATAGTTCCTGAAACTTCACATGGGCTTATATGTGTCCCAATAGTAATGAAAGTGTTATATCTGTGATATCTACGTTTCTAAACCAAGCACATCCAACTTCAGCACATAATTATCTGGTACTGGTTTGCCTTCCCTATTCAGTCCCCATGAGCTTGGCCATAATGGTTAGTCTGTTACCAGACCCTTTGAGGGCAGGTTGAACAGGATCTTTGTCCACTATGATGCTCTATTCTGATGCAATCAGCAGCTTCTGTGTACCACTAACTGTATTTAGTCATCAGCTGTCAGGTGTTTTGGCCCTGCACAGCAATAATAAGCAGACCAGGAATGGGTACTTCAGTCATTATGCAGATATCATCATCAAGTGCCGGGCCTAGTGGCGTAGGTGATCATGTCTCTCCACAACTTTCGATCTTGACAGTTATTTATCATTTCTGTTGTTGACCTTCTGCCTAGCCATTCTCTTAAGCTGTCTGTTATTTTTCTCTTTGCTTCCCTCTATCTCTTCGTCCCTCAATTTTTCCAGTTGTTACAATATATTCCAGCTGTTCCCTTCTCACTACATGGCCAACAAATGATGATTGTCTCTTCCTAATATTGGATATAAGAAGATAAGCACACTGTGCATGTTAAAGAACCCTTGTCAGTTAAAAATAGAAAAAAATTATACCAAAATAGCTGCTGCTTGAGTAAAGTTATTAAGCAATAAAAAAAATAATGATGTCGATGATGGATGTGCCGGGTCTAAAGAGACAGATGAAGAAGATGTTGTTACATGCTATACCACAAGACGTGTTGATATCTGACTATTGTTGTGTGTTGCTTTGTACTATACCACGAGACATATTAACTGACTATTGATGCGTGTTGTTCCGTATTATACCACAAGACATGTTGATAACTGACTATTGTTGTGTGTTGCTTTGTACTATACCACAAGATGTGTTAACTGACTATTGATGCGTCTTGTTCCGTATTATACCACAAGACATGTTGATAACTGACTATTGTTGTGTGTTGCTTTGTACTATACCACAAGACGTGTTGATATCTGACTATTGTTGTGTGTTGCTTTGTACTATACCACAAGATATGTTGATAACTGACTATTATTGTGTGTTGCTTTGTACTATACCACAAGACGTGTTGATATCTGACTATTGTTGTGTGTTGCTTTGTACTATACCACAAGACATGTTTGACTAGTGTTGTGTGTTGCTTTGTACTATACTACAAGATGTGTTGATTTCTGACTATTGTTGTGTGTTGCTTTGTACTATACCACAAGATGTGTTGATTTCTGACTATTGTTGTGTGTTGCTTTGTATTATACCACAAGACATGTTGATAACTGACTATTGTTGTGTGTTGCTTTGTACTATACCGCAAGACATGTTGATAACTGACTATTGTTGTGTGTTGCTTTGTACTTTACCACAATACATGTTGATATCTGACTATTGTGTGTTGCTTTGTACTATACCACAAGACATGTTGATAACTGACTATTGTTGTGTGTTGCTTTGTACTATACCGCAAGACATGTTGATAACTGACTATTGTTGTGTGTTGCTTTGTACTATACCACAAGACGTGTTAACTGACTATTGATGCGTGTTGTTCCGTATTATACCACAAGACATGTTGATAACTGACTATTGTTGTGTGTTGCTTTGTTCTATACCACAAGACATGTTAACTGACTTTTGATGTGTGTTGTTCCATATTATACCACATGACATGTTGATAACTGACTATTGATGTGTGTTGCTTTGTACTATACCGCAAGACATGTTGATAACTGACTATTGTTGTGTGTTGCTTTGTACTATACCGCAAGACATGTTGATAACTGACTATTGTTGTGTGTTGCTTTGTACTATACCACAAGACGTGTTAACTGACTATTGATGCGTGTTGTTCCGTATTATACCACAAGACATGTTGATAACTGACTATTGTTGTGTGTTGCTTTGTTCTATACCACAAGACATGTTAACTGACTATTGATGTGTGTTGTTCCATATTATAACACAAGACATGTTGATAAGTGACTATTGTTGTGTGTTGCTTTGTACTATACCACAAGACATGTTAATGACTTTTGATGTGTGTTGTTCCATATTATACCACAAGACATGTTGATAACTGACTATTGTTGTGTGTTGTTCCATATTATAACACAAGACATGTTGATAAGTGACTATTGTTGTGTGTTGCTTTGTACTATACCACAAGACATGTTAACTGACTATTGATGTGTGTTGTTCCATATTATACCACAAGACATGTTGATAACTGACTATTGATGTGTGTTGTTCCATATTATACCACAAGACATGTTGATAACTGACTATTGTTGTGTGTTGTTCCATATTATACCACAAGACATGTTGGTAACTGACTATTGATGTGTGTTGCTTCACACTATACCGCAAGGCGTGTTGAAACTGACTATTGCTGTCTATGTGTCATATGTCTTCATAAACATTAACAGACTCATGTTAATATTGTTAATGTTTACATAGACATTAATGTAATCTTTATTCTTTTGTATTCCTTCCTCATTGCCTTCCAATGTCATGGGGATATTTAGTTTACAGTCTCCGTTTCTTCTGTTGGCCTCTTCTGCTGACGTGTTTCCTGGTGTATTTAATATTCATTTATCCGTCTTTCTTCATTGTGGAGATTTTCATGGAGTATTCCCACAGCATTTATTAAAGATTGTTAAAACTGTGAAATACCGGAACAATAATACTTTAAATCTGTCCGCCCATCTATTCATCTGTCTGTCTATTCATCTGTATGTCTAGCCATCTGTCTGTCCGTCTATTCATCTGTCTGTCTGACCGTCTGTTCATCTGTCTGTCTGTCTATTCATCTGTCTGTTTGTCTATTCATCTATCTGTTTGTCTATTCATCTGTCCATCTGTCCGTCTATTCATCTGTCTGTCTAGCCATCTGTCTGTCCGTCTATACATCTGTCTGTCTGTCTATTCATCTGTCTGTTTGTCTATTCATCTATCTGTTTGTCTATTCATCTGTCTGTCTATTAATCTGTCTGCCCCTCTATTAATCTGTCTGTTTGTCTATTCATCTATCTGTTTGTCTATTCATCTGTCTGTTTGTCTATTCATCTATCTGTCTGTGTTCATATGTCTGTCTATTAGTCTGTCTGTCTATTCATCTATCTGTTTGTCTATTCATCTGTCTGTCTGTCTATTAACCTGTCTGTCTTTCTATTCATCTGTCTGTCTATTCATCTATCTGTTTGTCTATTCATCTGTCTGTTTGTCTATTCATCTGTCTGTTTGTCTATTCATCTGTCTGTCTGTCTATTAATCTGTCTGTCCGTCTATTAATCTGTCTGTCTTTCTATTCATCTGTCTGTCTGTCTATTCATCTATCTGTTTGTCTATTCATCTGTCTGTTTGTCTATTCATCTGTCTGTTTGTCTATTTATCTGTCTGTCTATTCATCTGTCTGTCCGTCTATTCATCTGTCTGTCTGTCTATTAATCTGTCTGTCTTTCTATTCATCTATCTGTTTGTCTATTCGTCTGCCTGTCTGTCTATTCATCTATCTATTTGTCTATTTGTCTATTCATCTGTCTGTCTATTCATCTGTCTACCTGTCTGTCTATTCATCTATCTGTTTGTCTATTCATCTGTCTGTCTATTCATCTGTCTACCTGTCTGTCTATTCATCTATCTGTTTGTCTATTCATCTGTCTGTCTATTCATCTGTCTACCTGTCTGTCTATTCATCTATCTGTTTGTCTATTCATCTGTCTATCGCCCTTTCGAATTGAAGACTGAAGACGGTACATAGAGCAAAAATCCTAGTCTTTATGTCCGACGATCGTTGTTGTCAGATATCAAACCTTGTATAGGACCCACACAGTATCTCCCCTCACGTCATACTTTAGATAAGGAGTGTAAATTGTCTGTTAAGAAAGAACACACTAAAATAAGCATTTAACATTCTTGTAACATGAACACTTTAGAGTAAACAATAAGACCCCCCTCCCTTTATAATAGCCAAGTAACCTGTGAACCTCTTTTTTTTCTCTTTATTTTGCGAT
The DNA here is from genome assembly GCA_032433765.1 of Megaustenia siamemsis. Lineage (NCBI taxonomy): Eukaryota > Metazoa > Mollusca > Gastropoda > Stylommatophora > Ariophantidae > Megaustenia > Megaustenia siamemsis. The sequence goes on along the minus strand of JAVIAB010000145.1, from coordinate 17,632,336 downwards.
CTGTGACCCCCTTTTTTTGCTATAGTCCGGGCATCTTCTAACCCATTTGATAATAATTAGGAGGCGAAGGTGCGTCTCCCAGCACTAGAGCTGGAAGTTGTCAGCGACCCACAGCTGATGGCTTGCGCCAGGATCGGTGAACCAAAACCATCCAGACCCTGCTCCACCTCTCCGCGGTGCCTCTAGTAACAAACTAACCTGTCTAGTCTGGCCAAGCGAGCAGGGATCGAAGAGGGAAGACAATCCGGTACTCAAAAATGTCGTGCTGAAGTCGGATGTGTTGGGCCGAAAGGCGCAAATATCACAGTTATACTGCAAACCACAACACAACGCAGACACGCCCACTTGACGTCCTTTTAAGGGCGGTTGACGAAGAGGAAGTCTACAGTCTACGAATACTCTAGAATACATTAGTCATCGGGCGAACGTAAGCAAACAAGCATAATAGTTAAGTAACTTAGGGAATTACCTTGTGTAATAGTCAAGTAACCGACGAACCTCCACGAAGTGGCCAAATAACACATGGCCCACTTTTATAATATCCGAATTCAAAAATTTTTTTTTTTTAAAATATTTTTTCTTCGTTCGCCATCTTTCACCTCTGACAAATTCCCTAGAGACTAGGAACTGAATTTTGCGTGTTAATCCGTTTTTCACTGGCTGCCATGTGCAGAGGGGTCCCTCGCCGCACAGGCAGATAACTCCATCTCCGGAGGTACTCATATTTTTTCCCCGTCAATGAGTAATTGACGTTTCAAGCCGAGCCTCGCTGCTGTGACCACTGGTGGTTGCCGCAGAGAGAAATAATAAATACAAATCCCAAATGGTGCAACCGGGATTTGAACTCACAACCTCTCTGCCTCGAGACCATCCAGTTCTTCTATAAGTTTATCTAAAATTAAACTTTCGAGGGCACTCTCCATTTTCACAGAAGAGACGTAGCATACAGGTTGAGAACCGCAGGACTTTTAATAGTAAACAAAGTATCTATACAAGTATATATATATATCTCTCTCTCTGCGATCAGGACTCAATCAGAGTAAGATTCCGGACTCTCACATGAAGACAGCTATCTGTTTAAGTGAATTGACATCATAATTAGAATCTGTTAGATCCACTCTGCCTGAATACCTGTTAAAACGTTGCACTGTGTTCTGCGCCAGTGGCCCAGTGCATCCGATTTCAGCCAGCATTTTGTTCAGGTTTGCTTTCCTTAGCCTTTGATTGGCCCCAATCTTCCTGCAAGGTAGCATATTGTCTTTTCTGTAGGGAGGTTCTGCCCTTAGATGGTCTGCCCTCCCAGGTTTACGAGTACCATCTGCCCGAGTCACTAGAGGTGACTAATAAAAGTATATACAAATTTATATTGATTTTTCTTCCTCTTCTATCCTTCCTCCATTGCCGTTGGCGTCGAGGGGAGATACAATCTGCGATTTTTTGCTCTTCTGTTAGCCTCTTCTGGTGTTATCCCTCCTAGTGACTCTAGTATTCCCTTTATCCATCTCTTTCTCGGTCTTCCTCTTAATCTGGCGTTTTCGTAGCGTTTGTTAATGGCTCTTTGAGTCATTGTTAGTTCTTTTTGTCTTGTTATGATTTATATTTATTTGCTTTCTATTTTCGTTTCACTCTTTAGTTTCGAGCTCCTCCACATTTTCTAATCTCATGATCTTATATCTCTCTACACCCATCCTACCTCCCCTCATGTAGCACATCTTTCTCTCTCTCATTTTCTTATCTCACCATCCTTCTTTTCCTCTCTCCGTCCACCTCTTCCTACACTTGATTATCCGACCGACATGTAGTTATAGATAATTGTGCTTCACCGTTTGTTGTTGTCCTTGTATTCTGAAGAAGGCCACAGGCCGAAACGTCAGTATTGTGTTGTGTTCCTTCCTTGTAAAGCTGTCACCATACCTTGGAGTGTTTATCACACCCCACTACTGGCTCCTTGCTACCAGCTTTACCGCAGCATTGCCATTATTTGCATGTTCTTCTCCCCCCCCCCTCCCTCCCTTCCTTTCTGCCCTTACCCAAAAGAGACGCAGCACAAAAGGGAGGGCACCGCTGGACTATTAATTGTACCACGTGACACATGCATTCAGTTCGACTATTTATTTTGTGAGAAGAGTACAGCATGGAATATATTGTAACAACTGGGAAAATTGAGGGACGGAGAGATAGAGGGAAGCAACAAGAAAAGATACCAGACAGCTTAAGAGAATGGCTTGGCAGAAGGTCAACAACAGAAATGATAAATAACTGTCGAGATCGAAAGTTGTGGAGAGACATGATCACCTACGCCAGCAGGCCCGGTACTTGATGATTTCTTTGTAAAGTCAAGCTCCCCGTCACGCCAAGTGACGTATAGGGAATATGGTGTTAGTGGCCATAATTTCTAATAGACCTTCAACATAATGATTTTGGGGTAATGTGGTCGGTATTACGCCCGTCTCGGATTACTATCCCCAGAAAAAAAATATCCGGTACCCATTTAAGGCTGGGTGAACCCGGAAGCCGTCTATCAGGATCGAACCCGTCTTCTTGTCCTTTGTAATCCAGTTCCCTAACCACTGAGCTATCGCGACTCCCTATTTCTTGTGTATTTGACCTAACTACTTACGTCTTTGAACATCCTTTCGTGGCAATATTAAAAACCCAGCAACAGATCTGTTTAGGGAACTCGGATCTAGGCTCGGATCTCTTGGCCGGACTAGACATGTTAGTCTGTTTCTGGAGGCACCGCGAAGAAGTGGAGTAGGGGGTCTGGATGGTTCTGAATCACCGATCCTGGCGCAAGCCGTCAGTTGTTGGTCGCTGACAGCTTCCAGTCCTGCTGCTGTGAGGCGCGCTCTTGTATCTAGCCAACCAATGTTGGTTATCTGGCAGCCAACCAAACAATCGATCGACCAGCCAACTCAACTGTGAATCAAGCAATCATTAGCCACCTAATCTTACTTGCTTGCGTTCGCCCGATGACTCAAGTATTCTAGAGTATTCTAGTAGACTATAGAATTCCTCTTCATCATCCGCCCTTAAAAGGACGTTAAGTGGGCGTGTCTGCGTAGTATTATGGTTTGTAGTATAACTGTGATATTTGCGCCTTTCGGCCTAACCCATCCGACTTCAGCACGACAATTTGAGTACCGGATTGTCTTCTCTCTTCGATCTCTACTCGCTTGGCCAGACTTGACAGGTTAGTCTGTTACTAGAGGCACGGCGGAGAGGTGGAGCAGGGTCTGGATGGTTCTGGTTCACCGATCTCCTAGCGCAAGCCATCAGCTGTGGGTCGCTGACAACTTCCAGCTCTGGTGCTGTGAGGCACGCCTTCGCCTCCGCCAGCTAATCTAACAACCAGCCGCCCACCCACCGACAAAACTGCCAGATAACCAACCAAACAACAAACCTAACAGCCAATCAAACAATCGATCAGGTAGCCAATAAAAAAAAAAACGACCAGCAAGCCAATCAAATAATCGATTAGCCAGCCAATCGACAAACCTGCCAGCTAACCAACCAAACAACAAACACACAAGCCAATTTAAAAAAATCGATCAGCCAGCCAATCAAACAATCGATCAGCCAGCCAATCAAACAATCAATCAGCCGGCCAATCAAACAACCAGGCAACTGTCCAACCAGCCAACTAACAAACCAAGTGAACTAAACAACCTATAACATATTGTTTTGATCCTGGTTCATTTGTATAAAATCTCTACCAAAACAAAACAATGAATGTCACGTAACACTGTGACTTAACACCGCTAGGACTAGTAAACACGCCGTGACGTCAATTCTACTAACCAATGGTTAATCATTTTGCCATGAAGCTTTTTAGTTCAGCTTTTCATCTCTGTAGAAGACGCAAGCTTCCTGTTACTATTAATAGAGCGGTTAATAAGTGAATAGGGGACAACCTCTATAAATATTCATTAAAGGTCAGGCAATTTTGACCTCTGCAGGTCTCGCTGTTCTTGAACTGTGTAAAAGGCTTGGAAATTCTAATCGGCTTTTCAATTATTCCAGCGACTGCAAAGAATATTCAGTATCAAAGTGGTGTTCGATTGATATAACGTGTTCCATGGATGAGTGCATGTGTTCAATTCTTGGATTGGAGCTATACAAGGATTGTTGTGTTTGACACATCCCACGAAACTGGTTACTGTTGTGTAAACAATAGGCCTTATTTTGATTGTAATTGTCTAGACTCTCTTCTTAGGCAGTTAAATTCTTGTTCGTCCAACTCTCCTTTTCCTTTTTCGTCTTACTCTTTCTACTTATCTTCTTTCTCCTCATCTTCTTTCTCCTCATCTTCTTTCTACTCATCTTCTTTCTACTCATCTTCTTTCTACTCATCTTCTTTCTACTCATCTTCTTTCTCCTCATCTTCTTTCTCCTCATCTTCTTTCTCCTCATCTTCTTTCTACTCATCTTCTTTCTACTCATCTTCTTTCTCCTCATCTTCTTTCTACTCATCTTCTTTCTCCTCATCTTCTTTCTACTCATCTTCTTTCTCCTCATCTTCTTTCTACTCATCTTCTTTCTACTCATCTTCTTTCTCCTCATCTTCTTTCTACTCATCTTCTTTCTCCTCATCTTCTTTCTCCTCATCTTCTTTCTACTCATCTTCTTTCTACTCATCTTCTTTCTACTCATCTTCTTTCTCCTCATCTTCTTTCTACTCATCTTCTTTCTCTTCGTCATTTTCTTCTTCTTAGTCCTTGTAATCTCACTAGTTTATGTACTTATTTAACCTCGGACCTTCACCAGTGTGTACACTTAGATAACCTCGTACCCTGACTAGTCTGTACACTTAGATAACCTCGTACTCTGACTAGTCTGTACACTTAGATAACCTCGTACCTGACTAGTCTGTACACTTAGATAACCTCGTACCCTGACTAGTCTGTACACTTAGATAACCTCGTACTCTGACTAGTCTGTACACTTAGATAACCTCGTACCCTGACTAGTCTGTACACTTAGATAACCTCGTACCCTGACTAGTCTGTACACTTAGATAACCTCGTACTCTGACTAGTCTGTACACTTAGATAACCTCGTACCCTGACTAGTCTGTACACTTAGATAACCTCATACCCTGACTAGTTTGTACACTTAGATAACCTCGGACCCCCACCAGTGTGTACACTTAGATAACCTCATACCCTCACTAGTTTGTACACTTAGATAATCTCGCACCCTCACCAGTGTTTACACTTAGATAACCTCATACCCTCACTAGTTTTATACACTTAGATAACCGCATACCCTCACCAGTTTGTACACTTAGATAACCTCATACCCTCACCAGTTTGTACACTTAGATAACCTCATACCCTCACTAGTTTTGTACACTTAGATAACCTCATACCCTCACTAGTTGTGTACACTTAGATAACCTTATACCGTCACTAGTTTTTGCACTTAGATAACCTCATACCTCCACCATTTTGTACACTTAGATAACCTCATACCGTCACTAGTTTTGTACACACTTAGATAACGTCATACCTTCACCAATTTGTACACTTAGATAACCTCATACCCTCACTAGTTGTGTACACTTAGATAACCTCGTACCCTCAAAAATTTTTGCACTTAGGTAACGTCATACCTTCACCAATTTGTACACTTAGATAACCTCATACACTCACCAGTTTGTACACTTAGATAACCTCCTACCCTCAATTGCTTGTACTCTCAGATAACCTCCTACCCTCACTATATTGTACTGACATAAACTCAAACATAATTTCTACTAGTTTCTGTACTTGGAAAACTTTCTTAGGTTCTGGCTCCAAAGAACTGTATAATGATAGATTAGTATTAAATAATGCAGCTTGAGTTATTGAGTTATTTGCGGGTCATCATCATTGCACTCCGAACATGTCCATAGGTGCTCAGATCCCCTGCTCAGCAATTCCCTCAGTCTCCAGCGACTGACGACTCCAGTTCTATGAATGCAGCTTAACAAAAGGTAGCTCCATGGTAATAAACATCAGATGTTTGGACACAATTATTTGAAGATAATTCTGGACATCAGGTGGCATGACAAGATGAGAAATGAAGATATCTTGGAAAGAACAAAGCAAGGGCTAATATAGCAATAAGAAATAAGTAGAAAATGTAGATGGATTGGCGAGCACACACAAAGAAGATCTAATGCTAGTAGAGCAAGACAGGCACTGTGATGGAAGCCACAAAGAAAGTCCAAGAATGCACCGAGAAGAAAAGTTATGAAAATCGTCAAAAGAATTTTTCTAGACTGGAGAGAAGTAGAGAAAGTGTCCAAGACTAGTGGTGGACATGAGACTTTTCCCGTGATCTGTGAAAGTGTCCAAGACTAGGGGTGGACATAAGACTTTTCCCATGATCTAGGAAAGTGTCCAAGACTAGGGGTGGACATAAGACTTTTCCATGATCTAGGAAAGTGTCCAAGACTAGGGGTGGACATGAGACTTTTCCTGTGATCTGGGAAAGTGTCCAAGACTAGGGGTGGACATAAGACTTTTCCCATGATCTAGGAAAGTGCCCAAGACTAGGCGTGGACATGAGACTTTTCCTGTGATCTGGGAAAGTGTCCAAGACTAGGGGTGGACATGAGACTTTTCCCATGATCTGTGAAAGTGTCCAAGACTAGGGGGGGACATGAGACTTTTCCCGTGATCTGTGAAAGTGTCCAAGACTAGGGGTGGACATGAGACTTTTCCCATGATCTAGGAAAGTGTCCAAGACTAGGGGGGACATGAGACTTTTCCCGTGATCTGTGCTTTAAAATGGGGTGTAAAGGGCTTCGGATGATTGGTTGATTGATTGATTGGTTGGTTCATTGATTGATAGGTTGGTTGATTGATTGGTTGGTTGATTAGTTGATTGATTGGTTGATTGATTAGTTGATTGATTAGTTGATTGGTTGGTTGATTGATTGATTAGTTGATTGATTGGTTGATTGATTAGTTGATTGATTAGTTGATTGATTGGTTGATTGATTGATTGGTTGATTGATTAGTTGATTGATTGGTTAGTTCATTGGTTGATTGATTTGTTGATTGATTGATTAGTTGATTGATTGATTGAATGATTAATTGATTGGTTGATTGATTGATTGGTAGGTTGATTGATTGGTTGATTGATTGATTGATTGATTGGTTGGTTGATTAGTTGATTGATTGGTTGACTGATTGATTAGTTGATTGATTGGTTGGATGATTGATTGATTAATTGATTGACTGGTTGATTGATTGATTAACTGATTGATTGGTTGGTTGATTGATTAGTTGACTGATTGGTTGGTTGATTGATTGATTAGTTGATTGATTGGTTGGTTGATTGATTGATTAGTTGATTGATTGGTTGGTTGATTGATTGGTTGATTGATTGATTAGTTGGTTGATTGATTAGTTGGTTGATTGATTGCTTGGTTGGTTGATGATTGATTAGTTGATTGATTGACTAAAAGTCACATACCGTATTGCTTCTAGATCAGACGTTCTCAGACTTTTTTTTTCCAGCAGCGACTCTTCTTTCTCTTCTGCGTTCACCCAACGACAACTTATTTTCATCGTCCACCCTAAAAAAAGATCAAGTAAACGCATATGAGTCACCCGATTATGGCACTTTTCGACCCGACCTATCCGACCTTGGCATGGCATTTTGTGGTACCGTCTTGAATTCCCTCTACGATCCCTACTCGTTGGCCCGACTGGTTTGTCTGTTTACAGGGGCACCAGTGGGAGTTGGAAGTAGGGTCTGGGTCACCTGTGTTATTCACCGCTTGTGACGCATGCAGTCAGCTATGAGTCGGGTTTCTTCTTCTTCTTCTTTCAGCTCCCTGTGGAGCATAGGTCTTCAACAAACACTTTCCAAACCGTTCTTTGACTTGTCCATGTTTGTGAAGTTTTTTCGATTTATTTCTTTACAGCACAGGATAGCCAGTCCCATGCCCAACCCTCCTTAGTCACCTCTTACGTACATGCATGGTAGGGAACAGCGCCACTATTCTTTACTCCTCTTTCGGGCCCCGGCAGCGGACGGGCGAAAACCAAGCTGTTCTTTGACTTGCCCATTACTGATGTTATTTGATTATCATGAAAGGAGGTCTGATGTTATTTGATTATCATGAAAGGGGGTCTGATGTTATTTGATTATCATGAAAGGGGGTCTGATGTTATTTGATTATCATGAAAGGAGGTCTGAGGTTATTTGATTATCATGAAAGGGGGTCTGAGGTTATTTGATTATCATGAAAGGGGGTCTGAGGTTATTTGATTATCATGAAAGGGGGTCTGAGGTTATTTGGTTATCATGAAAGGCGGTCTGAGGTTATTTGATTATCGTAAAAGGGGGTCTGAGGTTATTTGATTATCATGAAAGGGCGTCTGAGGTTATTTGGTTATCATGAAAGGCGGTCTGAGGTTATTTGATTATCATGAAAGGGGGTCTGAGGTTATTTGGTTATCATGAAAGAGGGCCTCAAATTATTTGACGATGATGAAAAATAACCAACTCTAACAAAGAATAATGGTCGTGTGATCTTCAATAACGCCGGCAGGTCTCACCAAACATCTCCGAGCCAACTCTAGAATAACATTACCGTCTTTATCGAAATTGATGAATATCTAAGAACAGCACCAGTCATCCAGATTTCTGTTTTTGCCTTAAATAAAAGACACGCTTGACGAGTTAGCACGTACGTCCATGTTTGATTGTTCGCAGATTATTAGTTCATACCTCTTGTTAATGCATTCAGACGGAACCAAATTTATCAACATATTCGCTTCACCGCAGCCTAACATTGCTGGTTTAACAACAACAAAATAATTTATATCTCATATTCATATATCTAACATTTAAATTACTGCAGTGTTATATATTACATCAAGCAATTTTATACATTAAAAAAAATTATATATATATATATATATATATATATATATATATATATATATATATAGATAGAGAGAGAGAGAGTAGCTTAATATATTTCTCTTTATTTTCAACGATTGGTTATTGCAGCAGAAATTATTAACTCAAGTCAATTATCAATAATGAGTAAATAGATTTCTCAAGACCTACAATTAAATATCAAAGTTGAAGGAATACATCTAGAGACAGTTCAGAACTACAACTACCTGGGACATACTATAACCAGTGTTGGAAAATGTACAACTGAAATAAATAAAAGAATAGGTATGGCAAAAAGTAATTTCAATGCCATGAAAAATATACTAACATCAAAACAAATAACAACAGGGCTAAAACTAAGAATAGCAAAATGTTACATCTTCTCAATATTCCTGTATGGTTCAGAAACATGGACATTAGACCAGAAAACGGAACAGAAAATTGAAGCCTTTGAAATGTGGATTTACTGAAGAATAGGTAGAGTTGGATGGAAAGAAAAGAAAACAAACGAGGAAGTTTTAGGACGACTAAGGGTGAAAAAAAAGAACTACCAAACACAATTAGAGCAAGACAAATGACATTTTTTGGTCATGTTAAAAGACACAACAGCCTAATAAAAGTAATATTAGAGGGAAAATACAAGGTAAAAGACAGAGGCAGACCAAGACTAACATGGACGAGTAACATCAAAAGATGGACAAGTCAGCCTATGACAACCTGCACCATCAAAGCAAGAGACAGAGTGGAATGGCGCTCCATGGTAGCCAACCTTCGATGCGGAGAAGGCACCCAATGATGATGAGTAAATAGATTTGAGGGAAAAAGCGTGAGGAAATATTGCACACAAATAACGTTCACTAAAACAGTAAGGTTTACCCCCCTAGAGTCGAACCAAATGCCCACAGAGACAGTCCTGTGTCGTGCTGAAGTCGGATGTGTTGGGCCGAAAGTATGGAAAGAAAGAAAGAAAGGACAAAAGAAAGGAAGAACGAAAGAAAGTAAGAAAGGAAAGGAAGAAAGAAAAAGAAAATAGGGAAAGAAAAAAAGAGAAAACGAAAGAAAGAAATAAAGAAAGAAAAAGATAACAGTGAACGAAAAAAAAAGAGAACGAACGAAAGAAACAGAAGAAAGAAAGAAAAAAGAGAAAACAAAAGAAAGAAAGAAAGAAAGAAAGAAAGAAAGAGAAAAAAAAAGAAAACAGTGAACGAAAAAAAAGAGAACGAATGAAAGAAACAGAAGAAAGAAAGAAAAAGAAAATAGGGAAAGAAAAAAAGAGAAAACGAAAGAAAGAAAGAAAGAAAGAAAGAATGAAAAAGATAACCGTGAAAGAAAAAAAAGAGAACTAACGAAAGAAGCAGAAGAAAGAAAGAAAAAGAAAATAGGGAAAGAAAAAAGAGAAAGCGAAAGAAAGAAAAAGAAAGAAAGAAAGAAAGAAAGAAAGAAAAGAAAAAAAAAAAAAGAAAACAGTGAACGAAAAAAAGAGAACGAATGAAAGAAACAGAAGAAAGAAAGAAAAAGAAAATAGGGAAAGAAAAAAAGAGAAAACGAAAGAAAGAAAGAAAGAAAGAAAGAATGAAAAAGATAACCGTGAAAGAAAAAAAAGAGAACTAACGAAAGAAGCAGAAGAAAGAAAGAAAAAGAAATAGGGAAAGAAAAAAGAGAAAGCGAAAGAAAGAAAGAAAGAAAGAAAGAAAGAAAGAAAAATAAAACGGTGAAAGAAAAAAAAGAGAGAACGAACGAAAGAAACAGAAGAAAGAAAGAAAAGGAAAATAGGGAAAGAAAAAAAAAAGAGAGAACGAACGAAAGAAACAGAAGAAAGAAAGCTCAAGGGAAATGGTTGTGTAAATCTTTCAGGCATAACAGAAAGTATCAACGCCCACTTCACGTCCTTTTACGGACAGATAATAAAGTGGAGAATCAATTCCTTTAGTGGACATCAGGTGATCAAGATAAAGGAACCATACATGACAAGTTTCAGTGGTTAATGAACTGGACTACAAAGGACAAGAGGCCGGGTTCGATCCTGACCGACGGCTCCGCGTTCACCCAGCCTTAAATGGGTACCGGATTTTTTTTCTAGAAATCAGCCTACCAGATTACCTGTCAGGTCGAGTAATTTTACCTGCTACTGTATGCAGTAAACAGTACAACCTGTGGCTGCCCTGCTGCCTTGCAGGTAAGCTCGGGAGAGTAAAAGGCTAAGGGAGGGTACCCTGAAAAAAAAACAACCCCACTGCCTTGTGGGTGAGACTTTTTAGTCAAAGGCTAGCGGAGTCAACCGTAAACAAACCGACGGAAGGCAACAGAAAACCACCGTCGTAATTTCTTTGTATAATCATGAATCGCCACAACATTAGACATAACGACAACAACGTTTAGGGGGAATTCCAATGGAAAACCCTCGTTCGGTAGGGGACATCATGCGCTACAGGTGATACCCGATAGTCATCAAGCTACTGTAAGCAAAATAAAGATTAAACAAACTCTAAAGATAGGTACGGGCGTAATACCGACCACATTACCCCAAAAATCATGTGCCGAAGGTCTGTAAAAATTATGGTCACTAACACCATATTCCCTATACGGCACTAGGCGTGATGGGGGTACTTTACTTTTACTTACATGAGAAGTTATGAGAAACGGTGAAGGCCTCCATCACACCGTCTTATTCGTGACCCAAGCTGGTCTAAGTGTTTAGGAAAACAAAATTGGTATGGTTAAAGATTTACGTAGGTGAGAAACAAAACAAAACAACGAACGTTTCGGTCAATTAGGCATTCAGCTGGAACAGTAAACAACACAAATATATATACATATATATATTTGTTTTCTTTCCTTATTTTTTGTCTTTTTCTTTCTTTCTTTCTTTCTTTCTTTCTTTCTTTCTTTCTTTCTTTCTTTCTTTCTTTCTTTCTTTCTTTCTTTCTTTCTTTCTTTCTTTCTTTCTTATGTTTCTTTTGTTCTTTCTTTCTTTCTTTCTTTCTTTCTTATGTTTCTTTTGTTCTTTCTTTCTTTCCTTAGTTTCTTTTGTTCTTTCTTTCTTTCTTTCTTATATACGATAATATAATAATACGAAATGTCGCTCGACTATTGTTTCTCACCTACGTAAATCTTTAACCTCAGATGGTAGATGTACAACAGAGGTGAGGTGGTAGATGTACAACAGAGGTGAGGTGTTAGATGTACAACAGAGGTGAGGTGGTAGATGTACAACAGAGGTGAGGTGTTAGATGTACAACAGAGGTGAGGTGTTAGATGTACAACAGAGGTGAGGTGGTAGATGTACAACAGAGGGGAGGTGGTAGATGTACAACAGAGGTGAGGTGGTAGATGTACAACAGAGGTGAGGTGTTAGATGTACATCAGAGGGGAGGTGGTAGATGTACAACAGAGGGGAGGTGGTAGATGTACAACAGAGGTGAGGTGGTAGATGTACAACAGAGGTGAGGTGGTAGATGTACAACAGAGGTGAGGTGGTAGATGTACAACAGAGGTGAGGTGGTAGATGTACAACAGAGGTGAGGTGGTAGATGTACAATATAGCTGAGATAGTAGATGTACAACAGAGGTGAAATGCAGAATGGCTTAGGCAAAAGCAGCTTTCCCAAAAATGAGGAAGATACCGTGCAATCCATTTTTGACAATAGAAATAATAAAAAGAGTTCTTAAATGTTATGTAGGGCCAGTCTTAACATATGGATGTGAATCATGGACAATAAGAGAACAGACAAGAAAATCACTGGATGCTGTAGAAATGTGGTTTTACAGAAGAATGTTAAGAATACCATGAACAGCTAAGAAGAGTAATGAAAACGTTCTGAAAGAGGTTAAATCAAAAGAGAGCTAATTTCCACTTAGAGCTAAGTTTATGTCTTTACTTCTCCAAATGTTTAAACTCGTGGTAATAGCCGATCACTTTTTGAAGAAGGAGAATGAGAGGAAGATAAGAACCGAAGGAGAATGAGAGGAAGATGAGAGCCGAAGGAGAATGAGAGGAAGATGAGAGCCGAAGGAGAATGAGAGGAAGATGAGAACAGAAGGAGAATGAGAGGAAGATGAGAACAGAAGGAGAATGAGAGGAAGATGAGAGCCGAAGGAGAATGAGAGGAAGATGAGAGCCGAAGGAGAATGAGAGGAAGATGAGAACAGAAGGAGAATGAGAGGAATATGAGAACAGAAGGAGAATGAGAGGAAGATGAGAACCGAAGGAGAATGAGAGGAAGATGAGAGCCGAAGGAGAATGAGAGGAAGATGAGAACCGAAGGAGAATGAGAGGAAGATGAGAACAGACGGAGAATGAGAGGAAGATGAGAACAGAAGGAGAATGAGAGGAAGATGAGAACCGAAGGAGAATGAGAGGAAGATGAGAACAGAAGGAGAATGAGAGGAAGATGAGAGCCGAAGGAGAATGAGAGGAAGATGAGAACAGAAGGAGAATGAGAGGAAGATGAGAACAGAAGGAGAATGAGAGGAAGATGAGAACAGACGGAGAATGAGAGGAAGATGAGAACAGAAGGAGAATGAGAGGAAGATGAGAACAGAAGGAGAATGAGAGGAAGATGAGAACCGAAGGAGAATGAGAGGAAGATGAGAACAGAAGGAGAATGAGAGGAAGATGAGAACAGAAGGAGAATGAGAGGAAGATGAGAACCGAAGGAGAATGAGAGGAAGATGAGAACCAAACACAATACGACCACCATTCAACATGTAGAGCACAAACTTAGCCATACATTATTATCCTCCACTCTTCACTTTGTCACGTCTATGCGTGTCTATTTGTATATTTACAAGACAGGTTAACCAAGAAATCCGCTTTCCCCACCAAGGTGCCCCTTTAGCTACATCCGCATCTATTTCAGTGTTTGAATAATGTCTCTCTAGGCAACTGACAGACTATTTGTCTAACTCTCTTTATATTTGTTTAACCTTTTGTCATTACAGCTTTTTACTGCATATACATTTGTATATCTACCATCTCTATATGCCTGCACGACTACTCACTCACCCACCTATACACTTGCCCTTCTGTCTACATTGCCTACTTAACTACCTACCTACTCACCCACTTACCTACCCACTTAGCCTATTTTTTTCGCCTGCCTATCTTTCTCTGACTATCTAATCTGATCTGATCTGATCTAATTTAATCTAATATCTATAATCTAATCTAATCTAGTCTATAATCTAATCAAATCTATAATCTAATCTAATCCAATCCAATCTAATCTAATCTAATCTAATCTAATCTAATCTAATCTAATCTAATCTAATCTAATCTAATCTAATCTAATCTAAATCCAATGTTCTCTATACCTGTGCGTGTCTGTTTGACTATTTGCCTGTCAATCTATTTAATTTGTTAGTCTATCTGTCCATTAACCCAGAAAGAAAGAAAGAAAGAAAGAAATAAAGAAAATAAGGAAAGAAAAAAAGAGAGAACGAACGAAAGAAGCAGACGAAAGAAAAAGTTCAAAGGAAGCTGATTGTGTAAATCTCAGTCAGAAATGCTGCACCATTTTTTGGCAATTCTAACTAAAGCGCCATAGTGAAGTTAAAGTGTGCTCGACGTTTTTTTCTTTTTTGCCTTGAATCTTTCCTGTTATCGCGGGGACACTTTTCTAAGTCTGCATTTGATAAAGTAAAAAAAAAAAAATATAAGAAAACGTAAAAGCAAAAGGTCAACTCCACGCCTTGATGGCGTATGGATAATATCGGGACTATATTTTTTCCATAACCAACAGGATATTTCTGGGTGATGTGATTGTTTTTTTTTTCTGATATCTTTTAGGAGCTCCCTTTTTGTGTTGGCCTCCTTGAGGATGTCTTCATTTGTCTTTTTAGCTCTTCATGGAGCTTTCAAAATTCTTCTGAGAAATCCCATCTCTCTAATCTCTCTTAAGCTTCTAATCGTCTTTTCATTTGTTTGTCTACTGTCCATGATTCGCTTCCATTGGTTCTATATAGCACAGAAGAACTCTCTTTCTCGCTTCTATTGACATAGATTTGTTGCATAAGATATTTTTCAATTGTTTGTCTACTGTCCATGATTCGCTTCCATAGGTCAGATTTGGCTCTATATAGCACAGAAGAACTCTCTTTCTAACTTCTATTGACATAGATTTGTTGAATAAGATATTTTTCATTTGTTTGTCTACTGTCCATGATTCGCTTCCATAGGTCAGATTTGGCTCTATGTAGCACAGATGAACTCTCTTTCTCACTTCTATTGACATAGATTTGTTGAATAAGATATTTTTCATTTGTTTGTCTACTGTCCATGATTCGCTTCCATAGGTCAGATTTGGCTCTAGTTAGCACAGATGAACTCTCTTTCTCACTTCTATTGGCATTGATTTGTTGAATAAGATATTTTTCATTTGTTTGTCTACTGTCCATGATTCGCTTCCATAGGTCAGATTTGGCTCTATGTAGCACAGATGAACTCTCTTTCTCACTTCTATTGATATAGATTTGTTGCATAAGATATTTTTCATTTGTTTGTCTACTGTCCATGATTCGTTTCCATAGGTCAGATTTGGCTCTAGTTAGCACAGATGAACTCTCTTTCTCACTTCTATTGGCATTGATTTGTTGAATAAGATATTTTTCATTTGTTTGTCTACTGTCCATGATTCGCTTCCATAGGTCAGATTTGGCTCTAGTTAGCACAGATGAACTCTCTTTCTCACTTCTATTGACATAGATTTGTTGCATAAGATATTTTTCATTTGTTTGTCTACTGTCCATGATTCGCTTCCATAGGTCAGATTTGGCTCTAGTTAGCACAGATGAACTCTCTTTCTCACTTCTATTGATAATGATGATAACCCACGAATAGATCAATATTGTTGTAAGTAGTGAGGTCATCTACCTACTTAGCCACTGTAGATTTTAAGTAAGAGAAAACATATTGTGAGCTGTGTGTCTCATCCGTTTTGATCCTGCTTCGATATCCCGCTTGTTTACGATGAATGATGATATCGTATGACGGGGAACAGTTGGCTGTGTTCACTTTCTGCGCGGTTTCGCCTTATGTCTTTTGGCGTGTGCTGAGACTGCTACGATGGGGACTACAGTTACCTTTCTTTGTTTGGGAGATGAATTAGTAATTCGGATGATTCCACTGGCACGGGCGGTTGAGCAATTATAGATTTTAATTCGTTTGCTGTGAAACCGAGGCCTTCCATAACCAATATTGTTCTGCCGGAAGACACATTTAATAACCACCGAATGTAGAATGGAAGCATGAAAACAGTTAGGGTTTAATATAAGTAGACCTCTATCTGGTAGAATTTGATATCGATTGAACGCTTCTTGATATGCTCTCATGGGGGCGATCGAATCACTTAAACAGACAGCTGACTACATGAGAGAGTCTGGAATCCTACTCTGATTGAGTCTTGATCGCAGAGAGAGAGAGAGATGCTCTCTACCAGCTGGAGCATTCCATGTCGGCTGTCTTGAATCGGCGTTAATTGGGTTGATCGCTGTTGGCCTTGTGTGTGCGTGTGTGTGCTTGTGGGAGTAGGGTATATGCATAGTTTACGTTTCCATTATTTATATTTATTTTATACGTGTGCCTTCAAAAAAGGTAAAATGTCTTTAAAACACATGTGTTCTATTCTATTCTATTTTATTCTGCAATGTTCTATTCTGTTTTATTCTATTCTATTCCGTCCTATTCTATTATGTTCTGTTTTTTTAATATCCTGTTCTATCCGTCCTATTCTTTTGCGTGATATTCCGTCCTGTTCTTTTGTGTTATATTCCGTCCTATTCTCTTGTGTTATATTCCGTCCTATTCTTCTGTGTTATATTCCGTCATATTCTGTTCTATTATATTCTATTCCGTCCTATTCTATTATATTCTATTCTCGACTTTAAAAAAAATCAGTTCTATTACATTCTATTCTATACTGTTACTATTCTATTCTATTTAATGCTATTCTATTTTGTTCTATTCTGTTCTATTCTATTCTGCTGTTTTGTTCTGTTCTATTCTATTCAATATAATTCTATTCTATTTTGTTCTATTCTATTTTGTTCTATTCTATTCTAATCATAGAATCAGTTTCATTGCAGTCGGGGCATCCCAAAATCCGCACCACCGCTCCTCCCAGCATTTCTCTAATCGTAAACGACTTGACAGTTCCTGTAAGGCATTGATTGTAGATACATCAGCTTTTCCCACCATGTACTCCGGATGGACCAACATCATTTTCTACCTCTAGACTCGTCAGTCTGTCAATCATTATCTCACCTTTCTTCCTCCTCTTCTCTCAAAAATGGAATGAAGAACAAACTTAGTGATGCCCTCCTTGTGTATGTATGTGCATATATACCGCAAAGCAAGCCCTTATGTGGGAAACAACAGGTAAGAGGAAGACCCAGAAAGACACTGAGAAGAACATTGATGAGAGAGGCAAGGGCAGCAGGAATCGGCTCCCTCTATGAGATAGAGCTGCTTGCACAGAATAGAGACAAATGGCGAGATTTGATAAAATATCTTTACACGGATTGAAAACTGCTATAATAAAAATTTAGATAAGAGAAAGAGTATCTGGGTCTACGCCCTATGGGCCGGCTACGGCTAGAAAGGTCAATATATATATATCAGAGTTGAATGTGAAACCTGACAACATACTTAAATCGTGAAAAAAGACTAAATTTCTTCCGCATGCTATGTTTCCACAGAGTAATGAACATCAAAACGCTGGACAAAATAACCAACTTAACAGTCCTACAACGTGCTAAGACCTCAACAATCATGTCGATGCTCCGAAGCCGAAGGTTAAAATGGCTGGGGCACGTCCAGCGAATGGAAGAAAGCCGCATTCCAACGCACATACTATATGGTGAACTTATACACGGAAATAAAACAAATCGGCAGACCTAAACTATGATATAGAGATATCTGTAAATAATCTCTGAATGACTTCTCCATATGTGAAAATAACTGGGAACATCTGTCAAGAGATCGCACATCACGGAGAGCCTGTATAAAAATGGCATTACATCATTTGAGGCTGCACTATGGCAAAACATGGAAGAGAAAAGACTCATGAAAGAAGATGGAAAACCCTGTGGACAGTGGGCCTGGCTTGTTCATTCTATGGCAGAATATATTTATCAAACAGTAGAATTGGCCACGAAAGAAGCTGATCGACAAAAACAAAACCTCCAAATACACAATAGCCTCCACTAAACCGTCTGACAAGACGAAAAGCGCTATATACACAATAGCCTCCACTAAACCGTCTGGCAAGACGAAAAGGGCTATATATACAATAGCCTCCACTAAACCGTCTGGCAAGACGAAAAGGGCTATATATACAATAGCCTCCACTAAACCGTCTGGCAAGACGAAAAGCGCTATATATACAATAGCCTCCACTAAACCGTCTGGCAAGACGAAAAGGGCTATATATACAATAGCCTCCACTAAACCGTCTGGCAAGACGAAAAGCGCTATATACACAATAGCCTCCACTAAACCGTCTGGCAAGACGAAAAGGGCTATATACACAATAGCCTCCACTAAACCGTCTGGCAAGACGAAAAGGGCTATATACACAATAGCCTCCACTAAACCGTCTGGCAAGACGAAAAGGGCTATATACACAATAGCCTCCACTAAACCGTCTGGCAAGACGAAAAGGGCTATATACACAATAGCCTCCACTAAGCCGTCTGGCAAGACGAAAAGGGCTATATACACAATAGCCTCCACTAAACCGTCTGGCAAGACGAAAAGGGCTATATACACAATAGCCTCCACTAAGCCGTCTGGCAAGACGAAAAGGGCTATATACACAATAGCCTCCACTAAACCGTCTGGCAAGACGAAAAGCGCTATATACACAATAGCCTCCACTAAACCGTCTGGCAAGACGAAAAGGGCTATATACACAATAGCCTCCACTAAACCGTCTGGCAAGACGAAAAGGGCTATATACACAATAGCCTCCACTAAACCGTCTGGCAAGACGAAAAGGGCTATATACACAATAGCCTCCACTAAACCGTCTGGCAAGACGAAAAGCGCTATATACACAATAGCCTCCACTAAACCGTCTGGCAAGACGAAAAGGGCTATATACACAATAGCCTCCACTAAACCGTCTGGCAAGACGAAAAGCGCTATATACACAATAGCCTCCACTAAACCGTCTGGCAAGACGAAAAGGGCTATATATACAAGTGGTTTGTATATTCAGATATTTTATTTATGCGTTCGCCATCTTTCACCTCTGGCGAAGTCCATATAGATTAGCAACTGAGTTTTGCGTGTTAATCCGTTTTTCCCTGGCAGCCGTGTGTACAGGGGTCCCTCGCCGTAGAGGCAGATAACTCCGTCTTCGGATGTAAAAAAAAAAAAAAAAAAAAAGTAAAGTACCCCCGTCACGCCAAGTGGCGTATAGGGAAAATATGGTGTTAGTGACCATACATTTTACAGACCTTCAGCACATGCTTTTTGGGGTAATGTGGTCGGTATTACGCCCGTGCTGCTTTACTTTCCCAGAAAAAAATCCGGTACCCATTTAAGGCTGGGTGAACCCGGAAGCCGTCGGTTGGGATCGAACCCTACCCCTTGTCCTTTGTAGTCCAGTTCACTAACCACTTAGCTATCGCGGCTCCCGTCTTCGGATGTACTAATGTTTTGTTCCCGTTAATGTGTAATTGACGTTTCATGCCGGGCCTCGTAGCTGAGACCAGGGGTGGTTGCCGCAGAGAGATATCACAAATAAAACCACATCTGGTATAGCCGGGATTAGAACTCACAACCTCTCTGTTTCGAGACCGGCGTCTTGCCTCTAGACCAACCAGTCCGCCCATATTCAGATGTAAGAAAGGTGATAAGCGTAGTAAAATTATCAACGATAAATGCCATCCAAGAAAGAAATATCTGTAGAGGCAGAACGAGTGGTTTACACCACAATCTTCATTTCAAAGTGCTACCAGTGCTACTAAACCTGGACGCTAGACTCAGGAACAGTCCCAAAATAACCACACCGAAATTAAATGTGTGACAGGAAACGGCATGACAGATAAGACCGTAAGTGAAGAATTTGGGGAATAAAGGGCAGGAATAAGGTCCACCTTTGAATATGTTGACAGCAAATAACATTGTTTAACTGCGTGATAAGACAGACAGAAGTGAGTATGACGCAACGGGCCTTCAAAAAACGAATCACGCCTCCCATAAAATCAAGGTCTTCCAGGTTATCCTTGTCTTGCCATTTAATGCCAGTATAAGAATGCTAGTATTGACTTAACGAACATGTTTACTTGTTATACTGATGGGACCAATCCGTTCAGATACTGTGCGTCCTTGGCACCAATTTCTTAGAAAGCTGTGTTCAGATTATTGCAGTTGCGTGTGAAATTAACAAGATTAAGGCTCGATATTGTGTAAACATTTCATCAGTTGAGCAAGACAATCACATATTTTCTTATCTTCGTGATGTGAGCGTTGCTATTGTTTTGTGTCTTAATCACAATGTCCTAACATCATCAGGCTCTATACATAAAAAAAAAAAAAATATGACGATCGTCATTTTCAGGAGGACGTGAACTTCCGGTCAATATAGTGGATTGGCGGCAGGAAGGAAGGCTATGTATGAAAAGTGTTCCTTGTTACAGTTTCCTCATATTCCAAGTCCGGCTTGTTGCAGGAGCTACTGAGTTAAGTGCTCTGTGCACACACCGCGAGCTGTGTGTTTCATCCGTTTTGATCATGTTTCGATATTCCGATTGTTTACGATGAATGATGATATCGTATGACAAGGAACAGTTGGCTAAATTAACTTTCTGTGCAGTTTCGCCTTATGTCTTTTGGCGTGTTCTGAGACTGCTATGATGGGGTCTGCAGCTACCTTTCTTTGTTTGGGAGATGAGTTAGTAATTCGGATGATTCCACTGACACGGGCGGTTGAGCAATTAAGGATTTTAATTCGTTTGCAGTGATACCAGAGCCTTCCATAACAATAACAATCACAACTCATTCTATCGTATCCGCCTGGGACGTATTCCCCTCTCCCCCTACCCCTTTTGTTCAAGTGTGTCACACTATAGTTCCGCGTTCATGCAGGTGTTTTGTCACGATGTCTATGTATGTAGGAACCCTTCTTCCCTTCCCCTGTCCTTGAAGTCTACGTGTGGGTTTTGTATGTTTGCACGTAACTGGTTAGACTGCATTCTCATGACACGCTGACTGTATTATTTTCCACTTTTATGTTTGATGTAGCCTCTTTGTAGTTTCCCCAAGTAGTGAGTGCTCTTTTGCCTCTTCTGTAGTTTAGCGGTCTAAAATCTGGACGGGTAAGTAAAAAAAAAAGTAGAGTACCCCCGTCACGCCAAGTGGCGTTTAGGGAATATAGTGTTAGTGACCATACATTTTATAGGCCTTCGGCACATGATTTTGGGGGTAATGTGGTCGGTATTACGCCCGTGCCGCTTTACTTTCCCAGAAAAAAAAATCCGGTACCCATTAAAGGCTGGGTGAACCCGGAAGCCGTCGGTTGGGATCGAACCCTACATCTTGCCCTTTGTAGTCCAGTTCACTGACCACTGAGCTATCGCGGCTCCCCAATCGGGACGGGTGGTCCAGGGATAAGACATCGTTAAAATATCACCATGGGCGGTGGAATCCACAATTTCTTCATGGCTTTACTTCCACTGGTTTCTGGGTAGTGAGATCCGCTGTCTTAGCTCTCTGATCATCATCATCATGTGCCACACAATTTCTTCATGGCTTTACTTCCACTGGTTTCTGGGTAGTGAGACCCGCTGTCTTAGCTCTCTGATCATCATCATCATGTGCCATACTGGTTGACGTAGACGATCATGTCTTTCCACAATATTCTATTCACGGTGCATCGTATCAATTCTGTTGTTTGACTGTTTTTCATGCCATGACACCAAGCTACCTACTATCTTCCCTCTTTGTCGTCCGCGATCTCTCTTTCCTTTTATTTTGCCAGTTGTAACCAAGTATTCCAACTTTCCTCTTCTCATGATGTGCCAGAAACATTGTTTCTTTCTGTTTTTTTTAGGAGTTCCCTTTTTGTGTTGGCCTCTTTGATAATTTCCTCGTTAGTCTTTTTAGCCGTCCAGGGAACATTCAACATTCTTCTGAGAAATCCAATCTCTGTGGCCTCTAATCGTCTTTTTATTTGTTTCTTTGCTGTCCATGATTTGTTTCCATATGTCAGAATTGGCTCTATATAGCACCGATGAACTCTCTTTCTCGCTTTTATTGACATAGATTTATTGCATAAGATATTTTTAATTTTCTGAAATGTTATTTTGGCCTGAGCTATTCTGCTTTTTATTTCTGTTTTGCATCTTCCATCTGATATTATTATTGTGCCCAAGTATTCGACGCGTTACATTTGTTTCAGATTTTTCCTGTTTATTTTTATGCTGCATGATGGCGATGATAGCTTCTTCAATATGGCCATTCTTCTGTGTTCTTACTATTCAGACTTAGACCTTTCTGGTTTTTTTTTTTCTTTTACTATTATGTCTATCATTTCTTATTATCTCTGATAACAGCAAAAAAAAAAAGTTTGACAATAATAATAATAATTATTATTATTAAAATAACTATAATAACAATAACCAATAAGACACTAATATTGTTGTTACCAAACTATGACTTACCATGATTGCTTGCTATAAGCCGTCTGTCAAGAAGCCAAGTGCCATATAATTTGCTCGAAAATGAGCACTTTTGTTGAACAACGTAGTACAAAATTAATGCCCGTTACTATGGCTAATCCAAAGTTTACAAATTGTTCAATTACTGTAACATTTATTTTTTAGGGCCACAACAGTTACTAAACAAACAAAAAAATATAGAAGAAAGTTTCCGCTTTAAGGAAACAGTATCATCTGCTTTATTTTTTAAAATTATGACGTCGCAGCGTCTCGGAAACAAATTAAGAACACTTGCAAAAAATCATGGCAGTCCATCCAGGGGTTTTCCAGATGTTGGATACAACTTGAGGGCATGGGTCTTGAAACGGACCATAAACTAATCGTTCATGTGGCATGCACGGTTATTATCAAATTTATTGATGTGGGCGTTCATTGCTATATTAGTTCATACTATTCTTTTTTTTCTGGCGTTCAGGTTTACTTTGTACGACATCAATTCTATATAAGTTAATTGTCAAAACACATCGTACAAACAGATTTATATAGAAGTGCATTTGAATAATTTGGGATAGTATTATATTTTGATTGGTTGGATGCCATGGGTCAAGGTTATACATTCTGATACATTGTGATAGTATTATATTTTGATTGGTTGGATGCCATGGGTCAAGGTTATTCATTCTGATACATTGGGATAGTATTATATTTTGATTGGTTGGATGCCATGGGTCAAGGTTATTCATTCTGATACATTGGGATAGTATTATATTTTGATTGGTTAGATGCCATTGGTCAAGGTTATTCATTCTGATACATTGGGATAGTATTATATTTTGATTGGTTGGATGCCATGGGTCAAGGTTATTCATTCTGATACATTGGGATAGTATTATATTTTGATTGGTTAGATGCCATTGGTCAAGGTTATTCATTCTGATACATTGGGATAGTATTATATTTTGATTGGTTGGATGCCATGGGTCAAGGTTATTCATTCTGATACATTGGGATAGTATTATATTTTGATTGGTTAGATGCCATGGGTCAAGGTTATTCATTCTGATACATTGGGATAGTATTATATTTTGATTGGTTGGATGCCATGGGTCAAGGTTATTCATTCAGATACATTGGGATAGTATTATATTTTGATTGGTTAGATGCCATGAGTCAAGGTTATTCATTCTCATACATTGGGATAGTATTATATTTTGATTGGTTGGATGCCATGGGTCAAGGTTATTCATTCTGATACATTGTGATAGTATTATATTTTGATTGGTTGTATGCCATGAGTCAAGGTTATCCATTCTGATACATTGGGATAGTATTATATTTTGATTGGTTGGATGCCATGGGTCAAGGTTATCCATTCTGATACATTGGGATAGTATTATATTTTGATTGGTTGGGTGCCATGAGTCAAGGTTATTCATTCTGATACATTGGGATAGTATTATATTTTGATTGGTTAGATGCCATGGGTCAAGGTTATTCATTCTGGTACATTGGGATAGTATTATATTTTGATTGGTTGGATGCCATGGGTCAAGGTTATTCATTCTGATACATTGGGATAGTATTATATTTTGATTGGTTGGATGCCATAGGTCAAGGTTATTCATTCTGATACATTGGGATAGTATTATATTTTGATTGGTTGGATGCCATGGGTCAAGGTTATTCATTCTGATACATTGGGATAGTATTATATTTTGATTGGTTGGATGCCATGGGTCAAGGTTATTCATTCTGATACATTGGGATCATTGCCACCTATTTTGAATGCCTACCCCTGAGGGGGGAACCACCCAAAAGTTGTGATGTTTTTAGCATTGCGAGCAGGGGTGGTTGTGGGAAAAATGACATCAGCTGACAATAATTTGACATAGTTGAAAATGTCACACGATCGGGAAAAAATCCCCTTTCGCTTTCAATATGGGTGGCAATAATTGATATAGTGTTCTGTTTCGATTGGCTGGATGCCTTGGGTCAAGGTTATTCATTCTGATACATTGGGATAGTATTATATTTTGATTGGCTGGATGCCTTGGGTCAAGGTTATTCATTCTGATACTTTGTGATGGTGTTGTTTTGATTGGTTGGATATTTTGGGGTCAAGGTCTAAGGACTCTGACAGCTGATGTGACAGGTTTCATTGACTTTCTTGGTTTCACGGGTTCTGTCTGAGAAGTTGCAGTCTATCCTAGAGGCACATCAGTACATGATCATCCATGTTATCAGATCTTCATTACTACGGTGACTGATGTTTGTATTATTAAAGGTATTATTACTCGTGCCATGTGGTCGTCGTCGTCATTAAGTACCATTCCTGCTGGTGTAGGTGATCAGGTGTCTCCACAACTGGAGACAAATAATAATAAATGAATATTATTATAGAAGGAAACTTCTGAGGCGATAATTCAGGGAATCATGGGAGGGAATTTCTTACATCACTCAGAAAAAAATGACAAATAAATAACAGCAGGAAAAAAAAAACAAAGAACAATATATGGTCCGAAGCAGGATCGAACCCGTACTCCATGGCACTGCGCCTTGCCGCGAGAAGCCGAAAAGCAGTGTTCCCTAGCGTTCATTTTCTCGTGGCAAGGCGCAGTTCTATGGAGTACCGGTTCGATCCTGCTTCGGACCATATATTGTTCTTTGTTTTTTTTCTGTTGTTGTTTATTTGTCATTTTCTTCTGAGTGCTGTAATACATACCTCTTCCTCCTATGATTTCCTGTCTTCACAACTCTCTATTTTTACCGTTGTTTATCATTTCTTTTGTTGACTTCCATTCAATTATCGTGTGTCGCCATGGTAACATAAATTTTATGATTAAATAATATAAACAATATAATAAAAAAAACAGTATAATAAATAAACAATATAATAAATATGTGGACAGCATAAACAGGCTCTCTAAGAGATCCGGCCTAGTAGAGGGTACAACAGAGAAACCATGATGTAGAAGGGACGTGTGTCATGGACAACCAGCCCGACAATGGAACACGTACAATACAGGAAATTACAGGTAAGGCTGAATTCTGGGTGTTAACCGTATAGGCTTTATATCGGAGACTATAGTAGATTGGATGTTGTAAACACTCGTATTTATACTGTTGTACTGGCATTTATTATTCTAGAAAACGTATTGTGTTTACCACTAACAAAGCTTAATTTGTTTGTTGGTATAAAGTGATCGTGACGTTAGATGGTATTATGGCAGTCCAGTGGTTCTCAACGTGTGCTCCGCGGCTCCCAGGGGCGCCGTCAAACTTAGACATGAATGCCATTGTTGTTGTGTTCATAGTCAGTGGTTAATAATAATACAATGGCAAATTTCACATTGACCTCATATTTTTAGTAAATAGACCGAGTTTTTGTGTGTTTGTAATAATAAAACAGTCAAATAAATAAATTAAAAAAAAACATTGTCGACTAAGGTGGCTGGGTCATGTAAGAAGAGTGGCAAACAATCGCATTCCCAAACAAAAATTGATTGTGAGACGAACTTAAGGACGAAACGAGACTAAAGGCCAGACCAGTGCTGAGATACAAGGATGTTTGCTGGGCTTCCATAAGTGAATTCTCTATCAGTGAAAGAAGCTGCGAGTACCTGCCTCCAGATCGTAGCACATGGAGAACTAAAAAAAAAAAATGGTGCATCAACTTTCGAGGCAGTGCTGATATCAAATTCAGAAGACAAAAGGCGCAGGAGAATGGAGACGAGGCCAGGCATCACGAATACATCTTGTTCGTTTTGTGGCCGGATCTGTCTATCCAATATTGGCAGATTCAGCCACGAGTATAGCTGTTCAGCAATGCCACATCCAGCATAAGACACTCACATTTTTACCAAACTACTGACTTATCAAGATTGCTTGCTACTAACCGTCTGTCAAAATGCCAAAAGGCATATAACAATAATAATAATAAAAAAAGAAAACTTTGTTTTAAAAAGTATTTAGATATATTTTTAAAAATAATAGGCGCTATGTAGTCTCTGAGTGTCCCGTGTGTTACAGAGGCCTCATTATGTGAGAAGTAAAGAATAGTGAAACTGTGACCTTCCAGGCATGTCGTAAGAGGCGACTAAGATCGATGGCTTGACAAGCTGTCATTGTAAAAAGTATTGTTATGGAAACAGAACCATGGACTTTAGAAGCAGTGATCTCTGCAATATGTGCCATTTTGGCACGCAAGGTTTCTGCTTTTGAGATTGCAGTTCTGCCCTATGTGCCGTCTTCGGCTCGAAAGGACAATATATAGATAGATAGACTCTCTGAGTAGGTGAAATGATCGTGTGTATATGAAGAATCGTGAAAATGTCTTTTGTAAACAGAAGTATGCCGTTGGTTATTTTGTTTATTTATTTTTGCTACATTCTTAAATCACTTTTATATCTTTATTGTTACTGGACTTAATCTATGCACTTAATGTATTAACATACCCTAAAATAAATAAAAGAATCAAAATTAACCCGACTTAAATCGTAACTGCCATGAGGGCACCTCTGGTTTGTAATCAGCAGGGAAAGGGAGCCGCGGGTGTTAAAAGTGTGAGAACCACCGCGCTGTTCCGGAACTCTTGTGTCCACGGAGTCTGTTTTAGTTGTCAACTTGATCACACCCTGTGCTTGCCAGATTTTTACCATTCTGTCGGTTTAATTGTCATTTTCAATTCACGCTTTAGATGTTGTGCAATAAAAAATACTGGCCACTTCTTACTGTTAAACGTTTTGATGACTGTGTACGAATCGTATATAAAACATCAATCACGAGCACTGGCCAATGAAGTGCATCGAAAATAACTTGTTTGTATGCTAATTTCTGTTGGTGTAATTATGTGTTTTATTTCCGGGTAATCACCATTTGCTTTCTTTTTTCTTTCTTTCTTTCTTTCTTTCTTTCTTTCTTTCTTTCTTTCTTTCTTTCTTTCTTTCTTTCTTTCTTTCTTTCTTTCTTTCTTTCTTTCTTTCTTTCTTTCTTTCTTTCCTTCCTTCCTTCCTTCCTTCCTTCCTTCCTTCCTTCCTTCCTTCCTTCCTTCCTTCCTTCCTTTCTTTCTTTGTTGTTCTTCTTCATTTTCCTTTCAGCGACGAGGAGAGATGATGATGGTCTATTGCTCTTCTGTTGACAGCATGTTATGTTTCCTAGTGTTTATAATATTCCACCAACCCATCATTTTCAAGGTCGGCCATTGAGCTTCGTTGTGTTCTCGCAACGTTTATGAAGGCTCGCTGTGTTGTGTTTTGATCTTTTTTTCTTATCACGTGACCAAACCATTTTATCTGTTTTCTTTTTTTTTATATTCTATTGCAAGAATTATTCCTAGCTTTTTTCTCTCAGTTCTTCATCTCTTATCTTATCTCTCATGCTGTTTTCTGTCATTAGTCTAATATATTTAATCTCAGTAGTAATTCTTCTTATTGTTCTTGAATCTAGGGTCAAGGTCTGGCATTGATAGCACAAAGTTGAGATAAAGATTATTTTGTAGAGTGCCCGTTTTGCCTATAGTGTTGCTTCCGAGACTCTTTTGGAGTCATTGAGAATAACAACGAAGTCTTCCTGTTCTTTTTTCGATTAGAAAAAAGAGTCACAAATGATACAGCGACGACAATGTCTTGCTGCTTCTTTATATACAAGTAATTAATTGTCTTATTTCTGTCTTTGTACCGTGTTTAGGCAAATCAGATCTTCGTGCGACGATTTCTTGATCTCGGATTGGTAGGTATTGTAAAGCAGTTCTTGTGTTGATTTCTTGATATCTTATGTACTATAGAGCAGTTCTTGAGATGATTTCTTGGTATCTTATGTACTATAGAGCAGTTCTTGTGATGATTTCTTGGTATCTTATGTACTATAGTGGGATTGTGTTGATTTCTTGGTATCTTATGTACTATAGAGCAGTTCTTGTGATGATTTCTTAGTATCGTATGTACTTTAGAGTAGTTCTTATAATGATTAATTAGTATCTTGTGGACGTGTGCTATATAGCAGTTCTTGTGACGATTTCTTGGTCTCTTGTAAGCATGCACTATAGAACAGTTCTTGCTATGATCTTCTGGTCTCTTGTGAACGTATATAACCCTAACAGTTACACTTATTTACGCCCTGCAACCCCTCGAGGTGGTCACACTTGTTTACGCCCTCTGCAACCCCTCGAGGTGGTCACACTTGTTTACGCCCTCTGCATCCCCTCGAGGTGGTCACACTTGTTTACGCCCTCTGCAACCCCTCGAGGTGGTCACACTTGTTTACGCCCTCTGCATCCCCTCGAGGTGGTCACACTTGTTTACGCCCTCTGCATCCCCTCGAGGTGGTCACACTTGTTTACGCCCTCTGCATCCCCTCGAGGTGGTCACACTTATTTACGCCCTGCAACCCCTCGAGGTGGTCACACTTATTTACGCCCTCTGCATCCCATCGAGGTGGTCACACTTGTTTATGCCCTCTGCAACCCCTCGAGGTGGTCACACTTGTTTACTCAAGACAAATCTGACTACAATTCTGCTGGGTTTGGGACGTCACTAAAACTCGTAACGCATACATTATGTTTAGTGACGAACGGCAATTTTTGCTGATATAAGAGATTATTAAATCAAAGTTTAATTACTTCAGATAAAGAAATAGCATCGCAAAACTGCAGTCCATTATACTTGTCCAAGATACGACATACAAATTAGCATATTCTAAACAGAAACATTTAAGATAAGCAGATCACCTGGTTCACATGGCACTTATGCCAACTGCACAAACTTAAATAGGCCCCATAATTTTAGTGCGAAAAATTGGTATTTTTAGATGATGATTTTAGGCGCTGGATAGGAAACACACTACGGAAGCCAACTGAGAGTATTACACAACAGGCCCTTTTTTGGAATCCCCAGGGGAAAAGACAAAGAGGAATACCAAGGAATTCTTGGAGAAGACAGATAGAAGCAGAGATGAAGATAATGGGGAAGACATGGAATGATCTTAAAAGGATGGCAAAAAACATAATGGCTTGGAAAGTGTTTGTTGAAGACCTATGCTCCACTGGGAGCTAAAAATTTGGAAGAAGAAGAAGAAGATATAATTTTAGTGTCTTACCACAGCTGTTTGTTTTAATCACAAAAGTGATATTTTAGTTGCAATCCCTAAAAAATGTTTCTGTATCTGTGGATAAGATAAGTTGGGTATGATAAGAGACGATTCCAAACAAGAATACGTGTCATGATTTATACGGAGGCATTGTTACATCGGGGAGCCGCGATAGCTCAGTGGTTAGTGATCTGAATATCCAACAATTTCTTGTTAATTATTTGTGGATTTTTTTCAGTGTGTTGTAAATATACCTCTTCCCCTGAAATGATTCGTTGATCTGAAGTCTCGGATAGTTCCCCTTTCATAATATTCATTGATTATTATTTGTCTCTTGGGAGCCGCGATAGCTCAGTGGTTAGTGAACTGGACTACAAAGGACAAGAGGCCGGGTTCGATCCTGACCGATGGCTTCCGGGTTCGCCCAGCCTTAAATGGGTACTGGATTTTTTTCTTCTGAGAAATTAAGCGGCACGGGCGTAATACCGACCACATTACCCCAAAAATCATGTGCCGAAGGTCTGTAAAAATGATGATCACTAACACCATATTCCGTATACGCCACTTGGCGTGACGGGGGCTCTTTACTTTTTTTTTTACTTGTATTGTTACATCGGTCATGTGATGAGAATGCCCATGAATGAAGGAAGGCTTCTCCCATGCCGCATTCACGTGGAAACCATCTGGTAAAAGAAAAACAAGGCAGACAAAGAGAATCGCTACGCAGAGCAATTAATAGGGAAGGCTCAACCATGGGACTAAGAAACTAGGGAGAATTGAAAAAAAAAATGGTATGGTAAAAGCTTTACGTGTTTGATTTTTTAGCTTTACTGCAACTCCGCATTTTTATGCATTCATTTGCATTTCTTTGCCTTGGCCGCTGACCAAGAAGCAAGGAAGAAGTACAAGAACTAGCAGCGAATCGTCGATGGTTGAAAACTTTGACTTCCGCCCTATATGTCGTCTGTTAGTAAAAGTAAAGTAAAATAAAGTACCCCCGTCACGCCAAGTGGCGTATAGGGAATATGGTGTTAGTGACCATAAATTCTACAGACCTTCGGCACAAGCTTTTTGGGGTAATGTGGTCGGTATTACGGTCCGTGCAGCTTTACTTTCCCAGAAAAAAAAATCCGGTACGCATTAAAGGCTGGGTGAACCGGAGCTGTCGATTGGGATCGAACCCTAGCTCTTGTTCTTTGTTGTCCAGTTCACTAACCACTGAGCTATCGCGGCTCCCATGGTGTCTTTCGCATGGCAGAAAAATTAATGAGGATGTCCTGGGGAAATGTAATTCCACTCATTCTCGAGATTGATATTTGGTTAGAGCCGCTCAAATTCGTGACAGCACACATGGCTATTTCTATCTTCGTTAATTTCTATGTTTTGGATATTTGGTTAGAGCCGCTCAAATTCGTGACAGCAACCATGACTATTTCTATCTTCGTTAATTTCCATGTTTTGGATATTTTATTACAGCCCCTCAAATTTCTGACAGCACACATGAATATTTCTATCTTCGTTAATTTCCATGTTTTGGATATTTTATTACAGCCCCTCAAATCTCTGACAGCATACATGACTATTCTATGTGCGTTAGTTCATATGTTTTTGATGTTTTGTTAGAGCCTTGTAAAGTTGTGACAGCACACATGACTATTCTATCTGCGCTAATTTCTATGTTTTGAATATTGTATCTATCTATCTATTGTCCTTGTCGAGCCGAAGACGGCACATATGGCAGAACCACAATCTAAAAAAACAGAAACCTTGCGTGCCAAAGTGGCACATATTGCAGAGATCACTGCTCTAAAATATATAGCGCTGTTTCCATAACAATACTTTTTACAATGACAGCTTGTTAAGCCATCGATCAACCTCCTTAGTCGCCTCTTACGACATTCCTGGAAGGTCACAGTGTCACTATTCTTCCCTCACAATGAGGCCCCGGTAACACACAGGAGAATATTATATCTCTATCTATTATCCTTTTGAGCCAAAGACGGCACATAGGGCAGAACCACAATATCAAAAACAGAAACCTAGCGTGCCAAAATGGCACATATTGCAGAGATCACTGCTTCTAAAATCTATGGTCTATTTTATATGTTTGAATATTATATAGAGACCCTTAAATTAGTGACAGTAGACGTGTCTATTCTGTCTTCGTTAATTTCGCATAATTGTTTTTTCTGAGCCGGGGCACGAATTGGAAATATAGAATTGTAGCGCTGCTTCCTACCAGGCATGTTCGTGGTGACGACTAAGAAGGGTTGGGCTTTTGGGACTCGTTATCCCGTACTATAGAAAAAAAAATAAGCTTCACAAACATGGTTAAGTTAAAAAAAAATAAATGAAATAATTAACGTTGATGGTAAAGTACCAGTGGGCGAAGAGATACAACGAGGGCGATGGCGCTGGATAGGACTCACACTGTGGAAGCCAACTCAAAGTATTATACGACAAGCCCTTTGTGGAATCTCCATGAGAAAAGACAAAGAGGAAGAGCAAAATGAAACCTTCTCTCTCTTGTCCCTCAACTTCCTCTCTCTTAACCCTCAACCTTCTCTCTCTTGACCCTCAACCTCCTCTCTCTTGTCCCTCGACTTCCTCTCTCTTAACCCTCAACCTCCTCTCTCTTGTCTCTCGATTTCCTCTCTCTTGACCCTCAACCTCCTCTCTCTTGTCCCTCGACTTCCTCTCTCTTAACCCTCAACCTCCTCTCTCTTGTCCCTCGACTTCCTCTCTCTTAACCCTCAACCTCCTCTCTCTTGTCCCTCGACTTCCTCTCTCTTAACCCTCAACCTCCTCTCTCTTGTCCCTCGACTTCCTCTCTCTTGACCCTCAACCTCCTCTCTCTTGTCCCTCGACTTCCTCTCTCTTAACCCTCAACCTCCTCTCTCTTGTCCCTCGACTTCCTCTCTCTTAACCCTCAACCTCCTCTCTCTTGTCCCTCGACTTCCTCTCTCTTAACCCTCAACCTCCTCTCTCTTGTCCCTCGACTTCCTCTCTCTTAACCCTCAACCTCCTCTCTCTTGACCCTCAACCTCCTCTCTCTTGACCTTTAACTTTGCGGACCTCCAGGATTTAATTTCAATTCAATTTACGATTTATTTATTTTTTGTTTGTTTTCATTCTTTCATTGTATCTTTCCATTTAGCTGCAAAATATCATATCTATTCTCCAAAACCTTCGCGGACCCCCAGTGACATCAAGGACCCCCCCCCCGGGGAACCGCGGAACGCAGTTTGAGAAACGTTGATCTATATTATTTATGTTCACCCATCCTAGATTGTGATCATTGGTTCACTGTTGCAATTAAAAATATAAATTTATACATTACGTATCTACATCAGAGCATGACTATTAATGTTGGCATGAGTGTTCGCACCTGTATTGTATTACCTGTGAAAGGTGGTTCCGTGTATCTGCACCGGCACTCCTTTGTTATGGGTTTAATTGTTGTGGCTTTAATTGTTATATTTTTTTTCTGCTTGTAACAAGATACTCGGAAGCGAATCATGGACAGTAGACAAACAAATGAAAATACGATTAGAGGCCACAGAGATGGGATTTCTCAGAAGAATGTTGAAAGTTCCCTGGACAGCTAAAAAGACCAATGAAAAAATTCTCAAAGAGGCCAACACCGAAAGGGAACTCCTAAAAAACATCAGAAAGAAATAATCAACATTTTTTGGGCACATCATGAGAAGAGGAAAGTTGGAATACTTGGTTACAACTGGCAAAATAAAAGGAAAGAGGGATCGCGGACGACAAAGAGAGAAAATACTGGATAACTTTGTATCTTGGCATGGAAAACAGTCAACAACAGAACTGATAGGATGCACTGTAGGTAGAAGATTGTGGAAGGGCAGGATCGCCTACGCCAACCGGTATGGCACATGATGATGATGAACGAGGTACAGGGGATGATGAAGTAAAAGAGGGAAGAGATGGCGTGAAGGTTAGAGATAGGAGATGGTTGGTAATGGTGGGAGGCGATGGAGACAGAAATAGATGGAGATGAGAAGGCAGAGATAGAAATGGGTAGAGGAGCTAAAGATGGAGGATGGAGAGTAGTGAAACAATGGGGAGTGAGAGAGGGGAGATGGAGAAGGAGATATAGGCAGTGGAGAGCGAGAAAAGGAAAGACATGGCGGGAGAGTGGACGGAGAGAAAGAAGTTGAGTGGAAGGATGAGAGTGATGTAGAGGACCATACGTGGATAGGGAAGAAAGAGGGCGATGAAGAGAGAGAGAGAGAGGGAGAGAGAGAGATGTGAAGCCGATTTTCGTTTGCGATCAATTTCTATCTCCCCGTATCCTCATTGATAAATTCACTACCTGCAGATTTTGTTGTTGCCAGTATGTGTGTCCGTCTCGTGTAACCAACACATACTTCTTCGGCCTTTGCTCTTGTTACATCCATTTTTGTTTAGTTGTACAAGAAGTGTTGTTGTCTGCTAAGTGTTTCACACTGTACTTAATTCATTATTATCTTGACTTTGGTGTTTGTAATTAAACTTGTTTGTTTATATACATTTACAAGATGAACTAACTGCTTGATAGTATATTCTATACTAGAAGGTAATGTTACTTTTATTTTTTTAGTAACATATGAGTGTATATGTGTGCTGCATTACATTATAGATTGTAGACATCTATTAGTTAAATTAGTAGTTACTTGCTTGGTAAATTAACCTTTTTTTTACTAATAGACACTTGTAAAATAATTTAAAGTTTTCATGGGCTATTGTTACATAAGTTCTTATAATGGACATTTTAAAGATAGATTAACGTTTTTGTAGAAGATAGTTATGTAAGTTCTTATAACAGAGATTTCTAAAATAATTTAACGCTTTAATGGACTATTGTTACATAAGTTCTTATAATTGACATTTTAAAGATAGATTAACGATTTTGTAGAAGATAGTTATGTAAGTTCTTATAACAGAGATTTCTAAAATAATTTAACGTTTTAATGGACTATTGTTACATAAGTTCTTATAATAGACACTTCTAAGGTAAATTTAACGTTTTTATAGAAGATAGTTACATACGTTATTATAATAGACACTTCTAAGATAAATTAACGTTTTTGTAGAAGATAGTTACATACGTTATTATAATAGACACTTCTAAGATAAATTAACGTTTTTGTAGAAGATAGTTATGTAAGTTCTTATAATAGACATTTCTCAGATAAATGAACAATGTTATAACATGCACTTATATGCACTTAGATTAATACTTTGATAATGGTGGAATGTTCAATTTCATGTTCACATTTTCACGATAATAAACTTGATTGTTTACATCGAAGCCGTAAACCACAAATACATCTCGTTCGTTCTAGGATCAGTCTGTCCAATATTGGCAGGTCCAGTCACGAGAAAAGCTGCTTAGCAAAACAGCATCCAGCTTAAGTCACTAAAATTATATATCAGTCTACTGACAAATCCTGATTGTTTACCAACAGTCTGTCCAGACTTCAAAAACCCGCACCCCCACACGCACGCACACACAAACGTTTACATTATTTCTTACATCTATGTATATACCTGTGATATATGTTCATCATCATCAGGTGTCATGCCGGTTGGCGTAGGCGATCATCTCTCTCCACATCACTTGGTCCTTCATATATGCTATAATTACAGTCGGTGATCTCTTGTTACGCCATTTTGGTAATCTGCTCAATATTATTTTCTCTTGGTTTTTAATCTGCTCAATATTATTTTCTCTTGGTTTTTAATCTGCTCAATATTATTTTCTCTTGGTTTTTAATCTGCTCAATATTATTTTCTCTTGGTTTTTAATCTGCTCAATATTATTTTCTCTTGGTTTTTAATCTGCTCAATATTATTTTCTCTTGGTTTTTAATCTGCTCAGTATTATTTTTCTCTTGGTTTTTAATCTGCTCAGTATTATTTTTCTCTTGGTTTTTAATCTGCTCAATATTATTTTCTCTTGGTTTTTAATCTGCTCGGTATTATTTTTCTCTTGGTTTTCCTCTGCTCTTCTTTCCATTCATTCTGCCTGTTTTACAGTATTCTCAATGCCTTCTTTTCACATGACATGCCCAGTAAATGTTGATTACTATCAGTAATTAATTGTTATTGTTATTGGTTATTGGTTATGGAAGGCCTCGGTATCACTGCAAACGAATTAAAATCCATAATCATGGGACGCACCAAAATGGCAGCTTATTTATATTCGAGCCATGGACTAAGCAATGTTTCCTTTGAAAACCACGATATCTGTTATTGCAGCGATTTTTGAAAATGTATTCAAGGGTTTGAACATAAATGTTTGTTCACAGTTTGTTAACCTTCGCTGTAGATAAAGTCTTTATTTTGATGGCTTCGTTTTCGTGACCTTGGTAGCTAAGGACCTAACTTGTGCAAACGGATGGCATTGGCAAGGATCATTTTGAATCTATG
Organism: Megaustenia siamemsis; assembly: GCA_032433765.1. Lineage (NCBI taxonomy): Eukaryota > Metazoa > Mollusca > Gastropoda > Stylommatophora > Ariophantidae > Megaustenia > Megaustenia siamemsis. The sequence goes on along the minus strand of JAVIAB010000145.1, from coordinate 17,596,249 downwards.
AAGTGGGCTCATTTTGTGTTTAACTCAAAAGCATATGTGATTTTTAACCAAAGACCTTTTTTTTTTTGGGGGGGGGGGTGGGGGGAGGACTCAAGGAAGATATCCCCGATGGAAGAATAAATTGTACTATTAGTCCCATAAATGATTCGCTTCCAGAGGTTTATGATGTAAACAAAGCAGTTTTGTCATTGCAAGTGAATAATGTCCACACCAATAATTGGTCAGGATTGTGTAGCAGCAGCAGCTTTATAGCGAACACAGAAAACATCATAGGATTGTGCTGTTCTGAAACAGCTATGCCATGCTACCCTAGAATTGCCTTTAATGGGATTTCTGTGACCACAAACCACTCTCCATTTGTGTGTCACATATTTCCACCCCAGAAAGAAATACTGAATATAACATCATATGCCGTCTGTGATATTAATGACCACAAACCAGGAGCCTCCTGTATGATTGATACAACTGTTGCACCAAGTACTTCATCAGCAGAGCCAGATCTATGGAATGTTAATATGACATTGTTCCTGAATGATGTCCAAGTTAATGAGACATCAGAATCGTGTGGCAGCAGCTACAAGAAGGGAGCAGAGAACATCAAGTTCTGCTGCTATAAAGGAGACTTGCCTTGCTATCCCAGAATTGCCTTAAATGGGATCACTGTAGTTGAAAACTTCTCCTCTTGTGTAAACTACACATTCACATCCAACAAGAGTGAATCAGTGAAGGTCACAAAATCATATTCTCTCTGTGGTTTTACTAACTACAGGTCAGGTGGCTTCTGTTGGATTGGAAATGATAACTTACCACCACTGTGTGTCTATATGTTTGGAATTGGAGTCATCAACGATGGTCTAACATTATCAAGTGCTACGACGATCATCATTTTCGGGAGGACGCGAACTTCCATGGTATATGGTGGATAGGCGGCAGGAACCATTGAAGGCTATGTCTGAAAAGTGTTCCTTCTTGCAGTTTCCTCATATTCCAAGTCCGGCTTGTTGCAGGAGCTACTGAGTTAAATGCTCTGTGCACACCGTGAGCTGTGTGTCTCATCCGTTTTGATCCTGTTTCGATATCTCGCTTGTTTACGATGAATGATGATATCGTATGACAGGGAACAGTTGGCTGTGTTCACTTTCTGCGCGGTTTCGCCTTATGTCTTTTGGCGTGTGCTGAGACTGCTACGATGGGGACTACAGTTACCTTTCTTTGTTTGGGAGATGTGTTAGCAATTCGGATGATTCCACTGGCACGGGCGGTTGAGCAATTATGGATTTTAATTCGTTTGCAGTGATACCGGGGCCTTCCATAACCAATAACAATAACAATAGTAATTAATTATTTTTGGTATAAAAATATCTGACATTTTCTTATCTCCTTTTTTGAAAGAAATGATAATGCTAACGATGGTGATGATGATGATGATGATATTAATAATAATAATAATAATAATAATTACACTCTATATATACATTTTTATAATATTACTCATCAATCCTTTAGGAAAAAAAGATAGCTTTAATAACAGTTATTAAAGCTATCTTTTAAAATGTATATATAGAGTGTAATTATTATTATTATTATTATTATTATTATCATCATCATCATCACCATCGTTAGTATTATCATTTCTTTCAAAAAAGGAGATAAGAAAATGTCAGATATTTTAAACCACCCGACTGGACTACCCACGTTCGGACAAACCCGTGATTTGTTCCCTCTGGAAGCAGTGTGAGTTGTACTCGTGGTTAGAAAAAGATACCCCCGCGGTCGACCCAGCCGCTGACAGAAATGGGTACCTGGGTAGTACTCTGAGAAGGTGAGGAATGCCGCCTCGCATCGTGAGTTTCGAAACTTAAAGCGGCACTGTTCAGAAGCCTCCGAACACGTCTGGTTAGGCAGCCGAGCAGATATGGGTGAAAACTTGCGTGCTAAGACGCCGATTGAAGTCTCGTACTTTATACCTTTACCTTTACCTTTACCTTTACCTTTACCTTTACATTTACCTTTACCTTTACCTTTACTTTTAGTAGCAGTTATTGACGTAACTTAGTAGTCCGTGGAATAGTGTCATGGAAGACGGAGCTAGGGAGCCGCGAGTCCAGTTAGTGAACTGGACTACAAAGGACAAGGGGTAGGGTTCGATCCCAACAGACGGCTTCCGGGTTCACCCAGCCTTAAATGGGTACCGGATTTTTTTTCTGGGAAAGTAAAGCAGCACAGGCGTAATACCGACCACATTACCCCAAAAAATCATGTGTTGAAGGTCTGTAAAATTTATGGTCACTAACTCCATATTCCCTATATGCCACTTGGCGTGACTGGGGCTCTTTACTTCTTTACTACACGAAGCTAGCCGGGGGCTCTTTACTTTTTTACTACACGAAGCTAGCCGGGGGCTCTTTACTACACAAAGCTAGCCGGGGGCTCTTTACTTTTTTACTACACGAAGCTAGCCGGGGGTCTTTACTTTTTTACTACACGAAGCTAGCCGGGTGCTCTTTACTTTTTTACTACACGAAGCTAGCCGGGGGCTCTTTACTTTTTTACTACACGAAGCTAGCCGGGGGCTCTTTATTTTTTTACTACACAAAGCTAGCCGGGGGCTCTTTACTTCTTTACTACAATAAAGCTAGCCGGGGCTCTTTACTTCTTTACTACACAAAGCTAGCCGGGGGCTCTTTACTTCTTTACTACACAAAGCTAGCCGGGGGCTCTTTACTTCTTTACTACACAAAGCTAGCCGGGGGCTCTTTACTTCTTTACTACACAAAGCTAGCCGGGGGCTCTTTACTTTTTTACTACACAAAGCTAGCCGGGGGCTCTTTACTTTTTTACTACACGAAGCTAGCCGGGGCTCTTTACTTTTTTACTACACAAAGCTAGCCGGGGGCTCTTTACTTTTTTACTACATGAAGCTAGCCGGGGGCTCTTTACTTTTTTACTACACGAAGCTAGCCGATAAGCTCGCTGGCAGCTCTGGCACTGAGTGTGGCCATACTCTCGACAAAGAGAACATCGCCAAGTTTGTTTTTCATTCCTTAAGAGAAAAGGAGTAGAATGGGTAGGACAGTGATATGTATATATTGAGAGACTGTGGAGTATGAATCTGGTCGATCTTGAGAGCTAGTGGGAAAAGCAGATGCATCTATAATCAACATCGTACATGAACAATCATACGCTCAACCATGGGACTAAGAAACAAGGGAGAATTGAACACAAAAATAGAAAAAAATGGTATGGTGAAAGCTTTACGTAATTGATTTTTTAACTTTATTGCAACTTCGCACTTTAATGCATTCATGTGCATTTCTTTGCTTTGCCCGCTGACCAAGAAACAAGCAAGAACTACAAGAACTAGCAGCAAATTGTCGATCGTTGAAAACTTTGACTTCCGCCCTATATGTCGTCTATTGCCTGGCAGAAAAGTTAATGAAGATGTCCTGGGGTAATGTAATTCCACATATTCTCGAAACATACGCTTCGAGATATGCTGAATCCGTCGGTGGTGGAGATATCAGAATGTCCCGACTGTAGCGAAACTGATTCCGCGAGATGAATAGAATAGATGAATAGAATAGATGACTAGAATAGATGAATAGAATAGATGAATAGAATAGATGACTAGAATAGATGAATAGAATAGATGAATAGAATAGACGAATAGAATAGATGACTAGAATAGATGACTAGAATAGATGAATAGAATAGATGACTAGAATAGATGAATAGAATAGACGAATAGAATAGATGACTAGAATAGATGAATAGAATAGATGAATAGAATAGATGAATAGAATAGATGACTAGAATAGATGAATAGAATAGATGAATAGAATAGATGAATAGAATAGATGACTAGAATAGATGAATAGAATAGATGAATAGAATAGACGAATAGAATAGATGAATAGAATAGATGACTAGAATAGATGAATAGAATAGATGACTAGAATAGATGAATAGAATAGATGAATAGAATAGATGACTAGAATAGATGAATAGAATAGATGAATAGAATAGATGACTAGAATAGATGAATAGAATAGATGACTAGAATAGATGAATAGAATAGATGATTAGAATAGATTACTAGAACAGATGAATAGAATAGATGACTAGAATAGATGAATAGAATAGATGAATAGAATAGATGAATAGAATAGATGAATAGAATAGATGACTAGAATAGATGACTAGAATAGATGAATAGAATAGATGACTAGAATAGATGACTAGAACAGATGAATAGAACAGATGACTAGAACAGATGACTAGAATAGATGAATAGAATAGATGACTAGAATAGATGAATAGAATAGATGACTAGAATAGATGAATAGAATAGATGACTAGAATAGATGAATAGAATAGATGAATAGAATAGATGACTAGAATAGATGAATAGAATAGATGACTAGAACAGATGAATAGAATAGATGACTAGAATAGATGAATAGAATAGATGACTAGAACAGATGAATAGCATAGATGAATAGAATAGATGACTAGAATAGATGACTAGAACAGATGACTAGAACAGATGAATAGAATAGATGAATAGAATAGATGACTAGAATAGATGAATAGAATAGATGACTAGAACAGATGAATAGAATAGATGACTAGAATAGATGACTAGAATAGATGAATAGAATAGATGACTAGAACAGATGACTAGAACAGATGAATAGAACAGATGACTAGAATAGATGACTAGAATTGATGAATAGAATAGATGACTAGAATAGATGACTAGAATAGATGACTAGAATAGATGACTAGAATAGATGAATAGAATAGATGACTAGAATAGATGACTAGAATAGATGACTAGAATAGATGAATAGAATAGATGACTAGAACAGATGACTAGAATAGATGAATAGAATAGATGAATAGAACAGATGAATAGAATAGATGAATAGAATAGATGACTAGAATAGATGAATAGAATAGATGACTAGAATAGATGAATAGAATAGATGAATAGAATAGATGACTAGAATAGATGAATATAATAGATGAATAGAATAGATGACTAGAATAGATGACTAGAACAGATGAATAGAACAGATGACTAGAATAGATGACTAGAACAGATGAATAGAATAGATGACTAGAATAGATGAATAGAATAGATGAATAGAATAGATGACTAGAATAGATGAATAGAATAGATGAATAGAATAGATGAATAGAATAGATGACTAGAATAGATGAATAGAATAGATGACTAGAATAGATGAATAGAATAGATGAATAGAATAGATGACTAGAATAGATGACTAGAACAGATGAATAGAATAGATGACTAGAATAGATGACTAGAATAGATGTATAGAAAAGATGACTAGAATAGATGAATAGAATAGATGAATAGAATAGATGACTAGAATAGATGAATAGAATAGATGAATAGAATAGATGACTAGAATAGATGAATAGAATAGATGACTAGAATAGATGAATAGAATAGATGAATAGAATAGATGACTAGAATAGATGAATAGAATAGATGACTAGAATAGATAAATAGAATAGATGACTAGAATAGATGTATAGAATATATGACTAGAATAGATGAATAGAATAGATGAATAGAATAGATGACTAGAATAGATGTATAGAATAGATGACTAGAATAGATGAATAGAATAGATGAATAGAATAGATGAATAGAATAGATGACTAGAATAGATGACTAGAACAGATGAATAGAACAGATGAATAGAACAGATGAATAGAATAGATGAATAGAATAGATGATGAATAGAATAGATGACTAGAATAGATGACTAGAATAGATGAATAGAATAGATGAATAGAATAGATGACTAGAATAGATGAATAGAATAGATGAATAGTATAGATGACTAGAATAGATGTATAGAATATATGACTAGAATAGATGACTAGAATAGATGAATAGAATAGATGAATAGAATAGATGAATAGAATAGATGAATGGAATAGATGACTAGAATAGATGAATAGAATAGATGAATAGAATAGATGAATGGAATAGATGACTAGAATAGATGAATAGAATAGATGACTAGAATAGATGAATAGAATAGATGAATAGAATAGATGACTAGAATAGATGAATAGAATAGATGTATAGAATATATGACTAGAATAGATGACTAGAATAGATGAATAGAATATATGAATAGAATAGATGAATAGAATAGATGAATGGAATAGATGACTGGAATAGATGAATAGAATAGATGACTAGAATAGATGAATGGAATAGATGACTAGAATAGATGACTAGAATAGATGACTAGAATAGATGACTAAAATAGATGACTAGAATAGATGAATAGAATAGATGAATAGAATAGATGACTAGAATAGATGACTAGAATAGATGAATAGAATAGATGAATAGAATAGATGAATAGAATAGATGAATGGAATAGATGACTAGAATAGATGAATAGAATAGATGAATAGAATAGATGACTAGAATAGATGAATAGAATAGATGAATGGAATAGATGACTAGAATAGATGAATAGAATAGATGACTAGAAAGATGAATAGAATAGATGAATAGAATAGATGACTAGAATAGATGAATAGAATAGATGACTAGAATAGATGTATAGAATATATGACTAGAATAGATGACTAGAATAGATGAATAGAATATATGAATAGAATAGATGAATAGAATAGATGAATGGAATAGATGACTGGAATAGATGAATAGAATAGATGACTAGAATAGATGACTAGAATAGATGAATGGAATAGATGACTATAATAGATGACTAGAATAGATGACTAGAATAGATGACTAGAATAGATGAATAGAATAGATGACTAAAATAGATGACTAGAATAGATGAATAGAATAGATGAATAGAATAGATGACTAGAATAGATGACTAGAATAGATGAATAGAATAGATAAATAAATTAGATGAATGGAATAGATGAATGGAATAGATGACTAGAATAGATAAATAGAATAGATGAATAGAATAGATGAATAGAATAGATGAATAGAATAGATGAATAGAATAGATGACTAGAATAGATGACTAGAATAGATGAATAGAATAGATGAATGGAATAGATGAATAGAATAGATGAATAGAATAGATGAATGGAATAGATGAAAAAATAGATGACTAGAATAGATGAATAGAATAGATTAATAGAATAGATGACTGGAATAGATGAGTAGAATAGATGAATAGAATAGATGAATGGAATAGATGAATGGAATAGATGAATGGAATAGATGAATGGAATAGATGAATAGAATAGATGAATAGAATAGATGACTAGAATAGATGACTAGAATAGATGAATGGAATAGATGAATAGAATAGATGACTAGAATAGATGAATAGATGACTAGAATAGATGAATGGAATAGATGAATAGAATAGATGAATATAATAGATGACTAGAATAGATGAATAGAATAGATGAATAGAATAGATGAATAGAATAGATGACTAGAATAGATGAATAGAATAGATGAATAGAATAGATGAATAGAATAGATGAATAGAATAGATGACTAGAATAGATGAATAGGATAGATGAATAGAATAGATGACTAGAATAGATGAATAGAATAGATGAATAGAGTAGGTTGTACGAGTAAAGTAAAGAGCCCCCGTCAGGCCAAGTGGCGTATAGGGAAATATGGTGTTAGTGACCATAAATTTTACAGACCTTCAGCACATGATTTTTGGGGTAATGTGGTCGGTATTACGCCTGTGCCGCCTTACTTTCCAGAAAAAAAAATCCGGTACCCATTTAAGGCTGGGTGAACCCAGAAGCCGTCGGTCGGGATCGAACCCTACCCCACGTGGAGCGGGTTATAGTGATATCTAATTTACCAGTCATGTACTATAACTTCGCAGATCATCACCATCTTCATGTTCTTCATCATAATCACCATTATCATCAGCATCATCATTCTCATCATCAATATCACCATAAGCATCTCCTCATCTTCTTTTTCTGCCTTAGAGAGACGATTACGCCTGTCGTTGTCAGTCCTTAAAGGGCATTAATGGACGTAGTTACATTTTGTTGTGGTTTGCATCAAACCACGAAGTCTTCGTCTTTCGACCAAATGCATCCGACTTCAATACAGTATTTTGTTTGGTTACCTGTTTTTTGCTTTTCTTTTCGAGAAGACTTGCTCAGCAATTCATGTCAATCTGTTTGGTAGGCGGACTTTTGTACTTTTATCAGCCCTAGTTCTTTGACCCTGGCGCAAACAGTCAGCTATGAGTCGCTGGAACGGTTTATGCTTTTGCGCTGTTATGAGCCGCACTTTTCATCTCAATATTTTGAATAATAGGATTTGGTTCTATTATCTACATTTATCACTCTTTAATAACTTACTTTATAACTTTACTTGTCACTCAGTTACCACAACCTCACATTTCATTCTTTTTTTATAACTTCAGTTATTACTCCCTTGATCTAACTTCACTTATCATTTCTTTGTTAAAATTGTACTTACCACTTCTTTGCCACAACTTCACTTATTATTTATTTGTTAAAATTATCCTTACCACTTCTTTGCCATAACTTCACTTATAATTTCTTTATAAAAACTTTACATACCACTTCGTTGATATAATGTCACTTCCTACCACTCCTTCCATAGAACTTCATTTATCGCCCGTTTACTAGACACAATACGAGTATTCCTTGTTGTAGATTTATCATTTCTTTAAATGATACTGATAACTCAGCGGTTAAACTTCACTTTAAACCTTTAAATCACTTATTAATCTTTAACAGTAGTTAATCCTTTGGAAAATGCACCTGTCATTTAATTAAATATCAGATATGTCTCGCTAAACTTCACATTTCAATACTTTATCAATTTCACATGACAGTCTTTTTGGAATCACTTCACATGTCCATTTTTAAAATAATTTCACTTGTCAGTCTTATGCAGACATTCACTAAAAAAAAAAAACTTCACATTTATCAATTTAAAAAATAATTTCACTTGTCAGTTTATTCAGGCATTCACTTTAAAAAAACTTCACATTTATCAATTTAAAAAAATAAATTCACTTGTCAGTTTTATTTAGGCATTCACTTAAAAAAAAAAACAACTTCGCATTTATCAATTTAAAAAAAAAATAATTTCACTTGTCAGTCTTATGCAGACATTCACTTTATAAAACATCACATATCAGTAGTTTGTAATCACATCACTTTATCTGATGTTTGCTTGTCGATATAGCAGATCGGTCCATTACTGCAGGATAACACGAAGCTCAACATCAGGCCTCTATTACAACATGATAGATTCCCCTTGAACTATAATTGGTTGGAGATTCACTTCCTTTTAAGCCATTCTTTTGAAGTTGGAAATAATGATTTGTATATTTGTTTTTGTTTTTGCGTTCGTCAGCTTTCACCTGCTCCCTAGAGGCTGGGAACTGAATTTCGCGTGTTGATTCGTTTTTCCCGGGCAGCCGCGTGCACAGTGGTCCCTCGCCGCACAGGTAGATAACTCCAACTTCGGAGGTGCTAATATTTTTTTTCCGTCGATGTGTAATTAACGTTTCAAGCGGTACCTCGCTGCGCCAGGGGTAGTTGCCACAGAGAGAAATCATAAATAAAAATCCCAACTGATACACGCAGGATTTGAACTCACAACCTCTCTGTCTCCAAACCGGCGCCTTGCCTTGAGACCAACCACTTTCCGAATGATTTTTATAGATTATGTGACCTCGCTATCACCATCGTGCAGCATACAAATAAACAAGACAAATCTGAAACAAGTGCAACGCGTCAAAAACTTGGGCACAATAATAACATCAGATGGGAGATGCACCACAGAAATAAAAGCAGAATAGCTCAGGCCAAAACAGCATTTCAGAAAATAAAAATACCTTATGTAACAAATCTATGTCAATAGAAGTGAGAAAGAGAGTTCATCGGTGCTATTGAGAACCAATTCTGACATTTGGAAGCGAATCGTGGACAGTAGACAAACAAATAAAAATACGATTAGATGCCACAGAGATGTGTTTTCTTAGAAGAATGTTGAAAGTTCCCTGGACAGTTTAAAAAAGACCAATGAGGAAGTTCTCAAAGAGGCCAACACAAAAAGGGAACTCATAAAAAACATCAGAAAGAAACAATCAACATTTTTTGGGCGCATCATGAGGAAAGGAAAGTTGGAATACTTAGTTACAACTGGCAAAAATGAAAGGAAAGAGAGATCGCGGACGACAAAGAGAGAAAATACCAGATAGCTTGGTGTCATGGCATGGAAAACAGTCAACAACAGAACTGATACAATGCACTGTGGATAGAAGACTTTCGAATAACATGATCGCTACGCTAATCCGTACGGCACATGATGATGGCATCTAACCTTTAATGTGGAGACGGCACCAAATGAATGTTTAAATACACGTGTCTTTGTGTCATTTATATTATGACTCGCTGACTCTGGCGCCAGTACTTAGCTTTTGAGTCGCCGATTGAGGAAACTCACGAGCTGATTAACACAAATGAAGAGTATCAGGCTAAAAAGAGGCAAATCATGGGTGGGCCGAGCAGAAGATGTCATCAAACAAGTATGTGGGCTGACCAATATCAGCGTTGGCGAGGAGTGGATACCGGTGCCTACGTTATTCAAGAGGACATTCTTGTGTATTGTCACACTTGAAAGGAAAAGTAGGGAACAGAACTCAGTCGTGGTCAATGCGGAGTTCAACGGTCTCATCTGGGATAACACCGATGAGAAAGATGCAGTCATCTATACGGACGGATCTGTAATGCGACATAAAGGAGTACATGGGCATTTACCGCACGCTCGGCAGGCAGAATAGTCAAGGAATACAGTGGTGCATACGTCGTAACAACGAATAGAATGACAATGGAGGTAAGGCAGTGACCAAGGCATTCAATGACAATGGAGGTGATGGCAGTGATCAAGGCATTCAAATGGTTAGAGTCACAAGACTACACCCACGCATGTGAACTGAGTGATTCGATCAGTATGATAAGAAAAGTGGAGGCGGGATCTGTACGTATTCAATGGGTAGAATCATTGCAGAGGTCAAAATACGTAAGGTCACCTTTGTCGACGTCTCAGGACATGCGGGAGTACGGGGAAATGAAAGAGCGGACAGATTGGCTAGTTGCCCTATTGTTGAGAACGGTCAACTAATGGATGGGCGGACATCATGAATCCCCCCCCCCCTTTTCCCCCGGGAAGTGGGAAGGACACAGGACCTCGACAACCATCAGTCCACGTCATTCCTTCGGATGAAAGAGATGGGAGTTAAGATGGGCACAGCCAGAAACGAGAAACTTAGTGGGCGTGTAAGAAGGCTAATCAACCAACATAGAACTGGAGTCGTCAGTCGCTGGACACTTCGAGACTTGCTGAGAAGGGGATCTGAGCACCTATGGACATGTTCGGAGTGCAATGATGATGACCCGCTAATAATTCAATAACTCATGAACAGCGTTTGTGTCCTTGGTTGTATAATACAACACGAACTACGTTGCGCGAACACACGACCAGTAATGATGATTGATAACACGGGGATAACGCAGGCACTTATCAAACGATGTCACTCCCACAAAATGATTGACACCTGCCATTAAGTGATAATGATGTTGCACGCTACCCCCACCCTGGCCTCCGACCATCACACGGTGTCCCTGGCTATTCCTATCAACTTTCTTGCTCATTCCCTCTCAAAACTGTGTCAGTGATAATGAGATGCTGTATAATAGGTATGATATGATAACTACTTTATTTACTTTAAATGTCTGTAATCATTAAGGAATTGATTTCTTGTTGGCGATTTTCATCGATTGCACTTTTACTTCTTCCAAATGTATATTATTTAATAACTACACATACACACGCGCACGTGCACGCACACGCACACACATATATCCAGCTTGTTGCAGGACTACTGAGTTAAGTGCTCTGTGCACACCGTGAGCTCTGTGTTTCACCCGTTTTGTTCGTGTTTCGATATTCCAATTGTTTACGATGAACGATGATATCGTATGACAGGGAACAGTTGGCTGTGTTCACTTTCTGTGCGGTTTCGCCTTATGTATTTTTGGCGTGTGCTGAGACTGCTATGATTGGGACTACAGCTACCTCTCTTTGTTTTGGAGATGAGTTAGTCATTCGGATGATTCCACTGGCACGGGCGGTTTGAGCAATTATGGATTTTAATTCTTTTGCAGTGATACCGTGGGCCTCCCATAACCATATATACATATATATAATTTGATTAACTTGTTCGTCTTTTTTTAACATTAATTTTATAAATTGAATAATTACATGCATCTCACCTCAATTTATTTTTTGTTTTCCTTCATTTTCATTATTCCTCCCTCTTCTTCGTCTACTTATTGTTCTTTTCTTCTGCTGCTGGTTATTTTTCCTTCATCTTCTCAATATTCTCTTTTTTTTAAAAATTTCTTTATCACTTTTTTTCCTGATCATTCTTTTTCTCCCCTTTCTAATTATCATTCTTCTTTCCTTTCTTGCTTTTATCCTCCGTTTTATTTTTCTGCACCACACACATTTATTATTCTCTTGTTTCTTCTTATTATTACCCCATCCCCCTTTTTTCTCCTGCCTATTTTTCTATCGATCCATATTCTTCATTTTCATCCCCCCCCCCCCCCCGCTTTTTCTTACGCTTCTCATCTCTTTCTGATTTCCCTCGTTATCTTGTCGATTCCTTTTCGTTCACTCTTTTTTTTTCTTCTCCCTGTGCATCCGTTTCTTACTTCTTCATTCGACACTTTCTTTCCTTTTTTTTTTAAACTGTCTGTTACATCTTAATTCTACAATATCTTTTTTGCGAAGAAATTTGTTTAACATGATAAGGATGCCTACCAATGAAAATTCTCATATACCACGTATATAGGTGGGTCGTTAATTGCAAGAAACTATTATTAGGTGCATGTCTATCTTATTCTCATTTTCTTCCTCATTTGCCTTTGGGCGTCGAATGGCGACATAGTTTGCAGTTTGTTTTTTTTATGTTCTTTTGTTGGCTATTCTTCTTATATTTCATAGTTTCTGATATTTCATCTAGACTAAAACTATGATCATAAACAAAGAAAATTCTCAAGACGTACAATTAAATATCACAGTTGAGGGAATACATCTGGAGACAGTCCAGAGCTACAACTACCTGGGACATACTATAACCAATGATGTAAAATGTAAAATTGAAATAAACAAAAGAATAGGTATGGCAAAAAGTAATTTTAAAGCCATGAGAAATATACTAACAATAAAACAAATATCAGCAGGGCTGAAACTAAGAATGGCAAAATGTTACATCTTCTCAATATTCCTGTATAGTGCAGAAACATAGACATTAGACGAAGAAAACAGAACAGAAAATTGAAGCCTTTGAAATGTGGATTTATAGAAGAATAGGTAGAATTAGATGGAAAGAAAAGAAAACAAACGATGAAGTTTTAAAATAACTGCAAATAAAAAGAGAACTACTAAATACAATTAAGACAAGACAAATTACATTTTTGGGGCATGTTAAAAGACACAACAGCCTACTAAAAGTAATATTGGAAGGGAACATACAAGGTAAAAGAGGCAGAGGCAGACCAAGACTAACATGGACGAGTAACATCAACAGATGGACAAGTCAACCTATGACAGCCTGCACCATCAAAGCAAGAAACAGAGTGGAATGGCGATCCATTGTAGCCAACCTTCGTTGCGGAGAAGGCACTCGATGATGATGAATATTTCATCAGTCTTTTTCGTGGTCGGCCATTGGCTCTGGTGTTCTCGGAACATTTCTTAAAGGCTCATTGTGTTGTAATATTTTGTCATATCACATTGCCGAACCATTTTATTTGCTGTTTCTTGATGTACTCGGTTGGTTGGGAACGCCAGTACACTAGCTACCCACGTTTGGACAGTCCGTGTTCGATCCCCGCTGGAAGCAGTGTAAGTTGTACTCGTGGTTGAACAAAAATAAAGATACCCCCGCGGTCGACCCAACCTCTATCAGAAATGGTACCAGGGTTCATACTTTGGTAACGTGAGAAATAGCGCTTCGGTCGTGAGCTACGATGCTTGAGGCGACACTAGACTGGAGTCTCCGAACACTTATAGATTGACAGCCGCGCACATATGGGTAAAAGCCCCGCGCGCTAAGACGCCGACTCAAGCCTCGTACCTTTACTTTTATAAAGTCAATGACGGGAATCTATCTATTTTTCTTTGGCCTGAAGTATTGTCTACATCAGCAATGTCGTTTCCTGTATACATTTTACTGTCTTTTGTAATTCTTGCAGTGGCCCATATAGTTTTGTCTGCAGTGTTGTATCTATGGGCCAATGGATTTTCTTCAGTCTACTATATTCAGTGCAGTCTTGAAGTATGTGTTCAGCAGTCTGGGGCGTCTGTAGTGTTTTATCTATGGGCCATTGGATTTTCCTCAGTCTACTATATTCAGTACAGTCTTGAAGTATGTGTTCAGCAGTCTGGGGCGCCTGTAGTGTTTTATCTATGGGCCAATGGGTTTTCCCTCAGTCTACTATATTCAGTGCAGTCTTGAAGTATGTGTTCAGCAGTCTGGAGCGCCTGTAGTGTTGTATCTATGGGCCAATGGGTTTTCCCTCAGTCTACTATATTCAGTGCAGTCTTGAAGTATGTGTTCAGCAGTCTGGGGCGCCTGTAGTGTTGTATCTATGAGCCAATGGATTTTCCTCAGTCTACTATATTCAGTGCAGTCTTGAAGTATGTGTTCAGCAGTCTGGGGCGCATGTAGTGTTGTATCTATGGGCCAATGGATTTTCCTCAGTCTACTATATTCAGTGCAGTCTTGAAGTATGTGTTCAGCAGTCTGGGGCGCCTGTAGTGTTGTATCTATGGCCAATGGATTTTCCTCAGTCTACTATATTCAGTGCAGTCTTGAAGTATGTGTTCAGCAGTCTGGGGCGCATGTAGTGTTGTATCTATGGGCCAATGGATTTTCCTCAGTCTACTATATTCACTACAGTCTTGAAGTATGTGTTCAGCAGCCTGGGGCGCCTGTAGTGTTGTATCTATGAGCCAATGGATTTTCCTCAGTCTACTATATTCAGTGCAGTCTTGAAGTATGTGTTCAGCAGTCTGGGGCGCATGTATGTTGTATCTATGGGCCAATGGATTTTCCTCAGTCTACTATATTCACTACAGTCTTGAAGTATGCGTTCAGCAGCCTGGGGCGCCTGTAGTGTTGTATCTATGGGCCAATGGATTTTCCTCTGTCTACTATATTCACTACAGTCTTGAAGTATGCGTTCAGCAGCCTGGGGCGCCTGTAGTGTTGTATCTATGGGCCAATGGATTTTCCTCAGTCTACTATATTCAGTACAGTCTTGGGGTATGTGTTCAGCAGTCTGGGGTGCCTGTAGTGTTGTATCTATGGGCCAATGGATTTTCCTCAGTCTGCTATATTCAGTGCAGTCTTGAAGTATGTGTTCAGCAGCCTGGTGGGCCTGTAGTGTTGTATCTATGGGCCAATGGATTTTCCTCAGTCTACTATATTCACTACAGTCTTGAAGTATGTGTTCAGCAGCCTGGTGCGCCTGTCCACATGTACAAGTAGTTGAGGTACAATGACGGGAGTTATTCCCATCTTTATTTTTCTATGTTCATTTCTAATTTTATCTCTCAGTCGTACATGCTTGTTGTATTTTGAATAATTTAACAGCTAAAAAATATGTTTCAATTAAATGGGTTAACGTTTACAAAAGAGATCAAAACTCGCAGCTTCGTTTCATGAAAGGGACAATCACATAAACTACCGTGACCTGAATGTTAGAGAGGAGATGAAAGAAATATGGACCACGTTCAGGTTCGTGGCGACCGTGAGAAAGAAATACCATTTTTTTTTTACTTTCTCTCTATGTATTTATCTTTCTCAATCTCTTTCTGTTTCCTCGTTTCTCTTCCTGGTTCTAATATATAGATTATTCTTTATTGTAATTATTCATATCCTGTGTGTTACCGGGGCCTCATTATGAGGGAAGTAAAGAATAGTGACACTGTTACCTTCCAGGCATGTCGTAAGAGGCGACTAAGGAGGTTGATCGATGGCTTGACAAGCTGTCATTGTAAAAAGTATTGTTATGGAAACAGAGTCATAGATTTTAGAAGCAGTGATTTCTGCAAGATGTGCCGTTTTGGCACGCAAGGTTTCTGTTTTTGAGATTGTGGTTCTGCCATATGTGCCGTCTTCGGCTCGACAAGGACAATAGATAGAAAGATAGATAAGATAGATAGAATTATTTACTGGAACTCATCATCATCGTCATCAACAAGTACCGGCCTACTGGCGTTGGTGATCATGTCTCTCCACAACTTTCGATCTCGACAGCTCTTTATAATTTCTGTTGTTGACCTTCTGCCAAGCCATTCTCTTAAGCTATCTGGTATATTCTCTCTTTGCTTCCCTCTATCTCTTCGTCCCTCAATCATGGAACTAGAATTTTGTATTTCCCGAAGGAGATTAAATGGAAGTGCAGTTCTTCGATTGCTCTCCGTCCCTCTCTTTCTCTCATTCTTTCTTTCGTTCTCTTTTTCTCCTTTTTTCACACACACAAACAAAACACTCACACTTTATATTAGTTTGCTCTTCTGTTGCGCTCGCTTCTCTCTCCATCATTTATACGCCCGTCCCTTCTCTGTGCATTCGTACTATTTCCTTTTTCGATTGTCTATTACCTGGGAACAAAGAACATGCTCAAAACCCACATCAAAATTGAAGGAATAGACCTGGAGACAGTTAGAACTACAACTACATTGGACATACTATAACCAGTGATGGAAATGTACAATTGAAATTAACTAAAGAATAGAAATGAAAAAAAAAAAGTAATTTTAATGTCATGACAAATATACTAACATCAAAACAAATAACACCAGGGCTGAGACTAAGAATAGCAAAATGTTATGTCTTCTCAAGATTCCTGTATGGTGCAGAAACATGGACATTAGACAAGAAAGCAGAACAGAAAATTGAAGCCTTTTAAATTTTGAAATATAGAAGAATAGGTAGAATTGGAAGGAAAGAAAAGAAAACAAACGACGAAGTCTTAAAACAATTAAAATGAAAAGAGAACTACTAAACACATTTCAAACAAGACAAATGCGATTTTTTGTCCATGTTAAAAGACACAACAGCCTACTAAAAGTAATCCTGGAGGGGAAAATACAAGGTACAAGGGGCAGAGGCAGACCAAGACTAACATGGACGAGTAACACCATAAGATGGACAAATTAACCTATGATAACCTGCACCATCAAAGCAATAGACAGAGCAGAATGGCGCTCCATGGTAGCCAACCTTTGTTGCGGAGATGGCACTTGATGATGATGATTACCGGGGAATGAATTCAAATTAGTGCAGAGATTAGAGAAATAAAAAATCATCTAAAAATATCATCTATAATCAAGTGGAAAAATGTTGACTTATGTTGGTCATGTGATAAGAAGAACATGAGCAAGACCTTAAATGGGAACCTGATGGTAAAAGGAAAAGAGGCCAACCTAGAAAAAACTAAAACGAACGTTGCTAGGAGAAGCAACTACAGCTGACTTCAACTCCCTTACCGAGGTTGAGAGGCTCGCCCCGAACAGGGACGTGAGGCGAGATACAATACCGGGCCCTGTCCAAAGTCTGAAACTGAATAGCAGCGACTGTCGGACATGGAGGGGGTTAGCATTTCCGTCCCGTGTGTGTCTCTTTTCAGATGGGAAGGACAATAGATACATTGATTGATTATATTTACGTTATTAGTCACATCACATCCAATCTCCCTCACATCTCCCTCTAATCTCCGTCACATTTCTGATTAACCTTCATCACATCTCATCCAATCTCCGTCACATTTCTTGTCATTCTCTATCACATCTCATCCAATTTCCGACACATCTTATATCAATCTTCCGTCACATCTAATCCATTCTCCGTTATATATCATACATTTCCCGTCACATTTCATTCAGTCTCAGACACATCTGTTCTCCGTCACATCTCATTCATTCTCCGTCACATCTAATCCATTTTCCATCACATATCATCCATTCTCCGTCACATCTCATTCATTATCCGTCACATCGCATATATTCTCCGTCACATCTTATATAAATGTCAGTCATATCTCATCCAAAATATGTCACATCTCAAGCAATATCCATCACAATTCATCCATTCTCCGTCACATCTCATCTATTCTTCGTCACATCTTATTTAAATTTCCGTCACATCTCATCCAATTTCCGTCACATCTCAACCAATCTGCGTCACATCTCATCCGATCTCCGTCACATCGCATCCATTCTCCGTCACATCTCATCTATTCTCCATCAAATCGTATATAAATTTCCGTCACATCTCATATCAATCTCCGTCACATCTCATATATTCTCCGTCAAATCGTATATAAATTTCCGTCACATCGCATATCAATCTCCGTCACATCTTATCTATTCTCCGTCAAATCATATCTAAATTTCCGTCACATCTCATATCAATCTCCGTCACATCTCATCTATTCTCCGTCAAATCGTATATAAATTTCCGTCACATCTCATATCAATCTCCGTCACATCTCATCCAATCTCCGTCACATCTCAACCAATCTTCGTCACATCTCATCCGATCTCCGCCACATCTCATATCAATCCCCATTCCATTACACATCTTTAAATGTGTTGTTGCTACTTTCCCAGGCATTCACATATCGCTTAGTTAACATACATTTGCCGAAGGTTTCACTGAGTCCATGCTGTCTACAAACTTGAGAACCCTCTTCTAGAAACACTACTTAATGTGCACCCTAAATTACTGCGCTATTTGTGAAGTGCTTTCAATGTGAGGTTTAGTGTGCACGTAGTTTGATAAAATATATGGAAATTTAGGTATAGGAAATACATTACAGACGACGAGTGTTTGATAACCTAAGGTCAGGCTATGTGCTGTAGTTATATCACATGTTGGGTTGTAATAGATCTCAAACATTGTCTTGTTTTTTTTTAATGCATTGTTAGCACATTTTGATAGGTTCTTGTTATGTTCTTGTGTTATTTGTTCTTCTTAGCGTGTAAACGTTGAGGTGGAGCAAGTGATGGGGTGTGACGTACACGCCTACAAGGTATGGGGACAACTTGACAAAAGGGAACGCAATAAAATTATGACGTTTCGGCCTACATACGGCCTTATTCAGGAAACGAGAACAACACAAACGAGCAACGAAATAAAGATAAACTTTACTACATCTAGAATGAGCGGGGCAGGTTAATCAAGGAGAAATAAAACGAGGGATAAGAGATGAAACGAGAGGGAGATGTGCTTATACATCGGAGGATAAAAATTGAAAATAATGGATACGTGATAAACGTTAAGGCGGCGCTGATGTGTTGTGTCGCTAGTTTGAGGCAGAGCTGCAATGTCTGCGCCTTCCGGCCCGACACATCCGTCATTGGTCGGTCTGGCACATCCGTCATTGGTCGGCCTGGCACATCCGTCATTGGTCGGCCTGGCTCATCCGTCATTGGTCGGCCTGGCACATCCGTCATTGGTCGACCTGGCACATCCGTCATTGGTCGGCCCGACACATCCGTCATTGGTCGGCCCGACACATCCGTCATTGGTCGGTCCGACACATCCGTCATTGGTCGGCCCGGCACATCCGTCATTGGTCGGCCCGGCACATCCGTCATTGGTCGGCCCGGCACATCCGTCATTGGTCGGCCCGGCACATCCGTCATTGGCCAGCCTGGCACATCCGTCATTGGTCGGCCCGACACATCCGTCATTGGTCGGCCCGACACATCCGTCATTGGTCGGCCCGACACATCCGTCATTGGTCGGCCCGACACATCCGTCATTGGTCGGCCCGACACATCCGTCATTGGTCGGCCTGGCACATCCGTCATTGGTCGGCCCGGCACATCCGTCATTGGTCGGCCCGGCACATCCGTCATTGGTCGGCCGGCACATCCGTCATTGGCCGGCCTGGCACATCCGTCATTGGTCGGCCTGGCACATCCGTCATTGGTCGGCCCGACACATCCGTCATTGGTCGGCCTGGCACATCCGTCATTGGTCGGCCCGACACATCCGTCATTGGTCGGCCCGACACATCCGTCATTGGTCGGCCTGGCACATCCGTCATTGGTCGGCCTGGCACATCCGTCATTGGTCGGCCCGACACATCCGTCATTGGTCGGCCCGGCACATCCGTCATTGGTCGGCCCGACTCATCCGTCATTGGTCGGCCCGGCACATCCGTCATTGGTCGGCCTGACACATCCGTCATTGGTCGGCCTGGCACATCCGTCATTGGTCGGCCTGGCACATCCGTCATTGGTCGGCCTGGCACATCCGTCATTGGTCGGCCCGACACATCCGTCATTGGTCGGCCCGACACATCCGTCATTGGCCGGCCTGGCACATCCGTATTCGGCATGAGTAGATTTACTGAACACGTTTTGCCCGGACAGCGATCGCTTTAGGCCCACTCTTTTCCGCTGTAAACTGCCAAGGGTTCTTTAACGTTCACGTGTACACATGGGGCCTCCTGTTTCTGCGCCGTTATCCGAAAGGGCTAGCTGGATATAGGATCTCACTACCCATAAACTAGCTTCGGTGGCTGAGTAGTTAGTGTGTTCGCTTTTTGATCAGATGGGCCCAGGTTCGATGCCTAGAAGTGGTGGATATTTTTTTGTGACGGACAAGGCTCCGAGGTTCTGCCAGTCTCTAAAAAATGGTTTCCGAGAGATTTGTTTCTGGGACGTAAAGGCGGCCTGGCGTGATACCGACTCGTCATCATCATGTGCTATACCGGTTAGCTTAGGCGATCATGTCCTTCCACAATATTCTATATACAGTGCATCGTATCAGTTCTGTTGTTGACTGTATTCCATGCCATGACACCAAGCTATCTAGTATCTTTTCTTTGTCTCCCGTGATCTCTCTTTTCTTGTATTTTGCCAGTTGTAACCAAGTATTCCAACTTTCCTCTTCTCATGATGTGCCCAAAAAATGTTGATTGCTTCTTTCTGATGTTTTTTAAGAGCTCCCTTTTTGTGTTGGCCTCTTTGAGAATTTCCTCACTGGTCTTTTTAGCTGTCCAGGGAACTTTCGACATTCTTCTGAGAAATCCCATTTTGGCATAATTTTACTAGGCAATATAAGAAGGTAGTTTGGCATTCCTTTCCTTCTTGGCAGTGACTGTGCTAGTCGGAGATCGCAGCCATTGTCACTAAACACGAGATCCTCTGCCTGTCATCGCGGAGTGGGGACCATAACCAGCACTACTTGTCGACTGCTGTCACAACACCATCCACCACCTGCTTGAATGTCTTCACGTAACCCTGATAGGGGGGGGGCGGGGGCTAAACGGGATCTCCACCTTGCCCAAGGGTGTCCCGAAAACTAGCGGAGGAAGGGAGACGTCTTACTGCTCCGTTGGTAGGCCAGAACTCTACCCCGCTACATACCGACTACATCACTGAAAAAATGTGCCATGGTCATAGAAAAGTCTGGTCACTAAAACCGTATTCCCCATACACCTAGCAAGGCAAGGGAGGGATACTTTTACTTAATTTGAGACTAGGGTTTGGGTCATCATCATCATTGAGTGCCTTCTCCGCAACGAAGGTTGGCTACCATGGATCGCCATTCTACTCTGTCTCTTGCTTTGATGGTGCAGGCTGTCATAGATTGACGTGTCCATGTTTTGATGTTACTCGTCCATGTTAGTCTTGATCTTCCTCTGCCTCTTTTACCTTGTATTTTCCTTCCAATATTACTTTTAGTAGGCTGTTGTGACTTTTAACATGCTCCCAAAATGTCATTTGTCTTGTCTTAATTGTATTTAGTAGTTCTCTTTTTATTTTCAAGGGGTGCGTAAAGCCACGGAAAAAGCACGAATTATATTTTTGAACAATTCCCATCGCCTATGGTGTGGATCGAACCCGAAACCTTCCCATTCAAAGACCACGGTCTTACCTCAGGACCACCCAGTCCCCTGCTTTTATGTCATGTCTTCAACCGTGTCAGTTATTGAGTTATCGTTCTTGCCATTTCCTGCCAGAAGGAAAAAGTACAAAATGTGAATGTGTTGGCCAAACGAAATCGAGAGCCTAAAACTATTACTATAACGTGCTAGCCACAGTAAACCGTAGAGAAGGCCTACCCGCAACCCTACTAGCGTGGTGTGTTCAGCGTTGCGGACAGGGGCGGGTGTGGGTAGGCTGATGTCAGCTATCTATAGCTCGAAAATGTGAATCTTGCTCGCTGATGTCATGCTAGTAGGGTTGGGCGGAGGCCTTCATTAAAGTTAGCTGTGTGTGCTGCGTAGCTGAGAGGCACACAGTGATAAGAGGTAGAAGTTGGAGTTGGACAGTTTGTATTCTCAATGGAAAAAAAAACAACCGCTGAAGGAGTTACAAACAAGATACAGACTATCACCATCTCCTGTCAAGAGACAGAGTGGAATGGCGCCCCATGGTAGCCAACCTTTGATGCGGAGACGGCACTCACTGATGATGATGATGATAATGATGAATGCTCCTAACAAATAATATCAAAGAGTGGCAAATCTGAGAGTTTCGGTTGATGCAATATTCAGTTTTTAACCACACACGTTTGTTCTATTTTAAAACAGACTTTCTTCCAATCAGGTTATTTTCGTTATTAGTTTTATGTGTGTCTTTTTCTTGTTTGTTCCTGCTGAAGGCCTATTGGGCCGAAACGTCATTTAGTCTGTGTCGTCCACTTATCACGTAAAGCTTCTAACATACCATTTTTTTGTATTTTTTAATTTTTCTTATAATCACTCTGAATATATAAGAGAAGATGATGTGTAGTGTATCTTCTTGGAAAGATACAAATAAGTAAGTTAACTAAAGTGTCAGTGACAAACAACTGTGATGCCACGTTTCGGTCATAGATTTGTTTGCCGGTTTGGGGCCCAAAAGAAAAGATCTTTTGTTGGTGGTGCAATCTGATTGGTACAATGAAACACATGAAAAAACGATTAGAGGCCACAGAGATGGGATTTCTCAGAAGAATGTTGAAAGTTTCATGGACAGCTAAAAAGACCAATGAGGAAATTCTCATAGAGGCCAACACAAAAAGGAAGCTCGTAGAAACATCAGAAAGAAACAATCACAATTTTTCAGGCACATCATGAGAAGAGGAAAGTTGGAATACTTGGTTACAACTGGCAAAGTAAAAGGAATGACAGATCGCAGACGACAACGAGAGAAAATACGGGATAGCTAGGTGTCATGGCATGCAAAACAGTCAACAACAGAACTGATACGATGCACTGTAGATAGAAGATTGTAGAAGGACATGATCACCTACGCCAACCGGTATGGCACATGATGATGATGACAATCTGGTAATTCCATTTGGCCACGTCATGACGATACTCTCTTTTATTTCACTAGCTATCGTCGTCTTTAAGCGTGGGTGCTAGATTCTGATTGTCTGCTTGTATTCAGCCGTGTCATTGTGTCATTTCCTATCAGTAAGTCTAAAAGCTACACAGTCAGTGTAATGTAAGAACCGATGCTTACCGCCCATAAACTTCAACTATCAGATTTGCAGTGCAACAGGAATGTGTACTGTCACTCTTGCTATTCACCATATACGCCATAGTCGTACCGGTTGACGTAGGCGATCATAAAATGAGGAAGATACTGCGCAATCCATTTTTGACAATAGAAACAAGAAAAAGAGTTCTTAAATGTTATCTTCTTCTGCGATCATGACTCTTTCAGAGTAGGATTCCGGACTCTCTCATGAAGTCAGCTGTCTGTTTAAGTGATTCGGTTGTCTCGTATAGTTTCTCTTCCAGGGAGGTGGGTGTGGTCCACATTGTACTTCTCAGGTCTGTGTACTGGGGGGCAATCCTGTAGAACATGTTTAGTTGTCATGTTGTCCAGTGTGCAGTGGCATTTACTGGTAGTACCAATTTTAAGTTTGGTGAACATGTGGTATCTCATTCTGTTGTGGCCAGTGCGGAGGCGAAGTATGATGACTTTACACACACCCCCCCCCCTTGATTGTTGCAGTTATCCATCCCTCACTCGTCACACTTTGGGTGTTGTCGCTTCCTTTTTTCATGATACTGGCCTTTGATGATGGATTTGGCTTCACCGTAGCTGACTTGATGGTTCTTCTGTGGTAATATCCCTCCCTCAGTAGCTAATTTGTCTGTGCGTTCAAATGTTATGTAGTGCCAGTCTTTACATATGGATGTGAATCATGGACAATAGGACAATCGATAAGAAAATCACTGGAGTCTGTAGAAATGCAGTTTTACAGAAGAATATTGAGAGGACCATGGACAGCTAAGAAGAGTAATGAAAACGTTCTGAAAGAGGCCAAAGCAAAAAGAGAGTTAATTACCAATATTAGGAAGAAACAATCATCATTTGTTGACCATGTAATGAGAAGGGAACAGCTGGAATATATTGTAATAACTGGAAAAATTGAGGGACGAAGAGATAGAGGGAAGCAAAGAGAAAAATACCAGACAGCTTAAGAGAATGGCTTGGCAGAAGGTCAACAACAGAAATGATAAATAACTGTCGAGATCGAAAGTTGTGAAGAGACATGATCACCTACGCCAGCAGGCCTGGTACTTGATGATGATGATGAGGCGATTATGCCCTTCCATACTTCTTTGTCCACAGTGCATCGCTCACACATGTTCTTGTATATAGAACTATCAGAATATGCGGATAGGCGATAGAAACCGTTGAGGCACTGTCTGAAAAGTGTTCCTCGTTGTATTTACCTCATACTCCAGTATTAGAATATGGCGGATAGGCGGCAGGAACCCTTGAGGCACTGTCTGAAATGTGTTCCTGGTTGCAGTTTCCTCAAAGTCTGGCTTGCTGCCGAGCTACTGCGTTTAGTCCTCTGTGCACACCGCGAGCTGTATTTTTCATCCGGATGGTATTTCTATATTCAGATTTCTTACGATGAATGATGATATCGTATGAGGAAGGACAGTTCAACTGCTTTCACTTTCGGTGTTGATACGCTTTATGTCTTTTGACGTGTGCTGTGTTTGCTATGATGAGGACTGCAGCTGCCTTTCTTTGTTTTGGATATTGGATGAGATGTTAATTCGGGTGGTTGAGCATCCGGCGGTTGAGCAATTATGGATTTTCGTTCGTGTGCAGTGATGCCGGGGCATTCGACTAACTATAACTGTAACACTATCATCACTGTACTTCATTGCATTAATGCTCCGTCAGCGTCCAGTCGTACTCCGATTATCTCCCAACTACACGTGCTCTTGTATATAGAACTATCGTCATTATACTTCATAATAGACGCTGTAGATTTATGATTGTTCAATCTTCTTATTCTTTCCTTTCTTATGTGTCTTTCAGCGTCGGGGGTGGGGGTGGTTATAATTTGCGGTCTTATTATGCCTTTCTCTTGGCCTCGGTTACTGGTATTTTTCCTAGTGTGTTTAATGTTCCATGTCTCCATATTTTTAATGGTCGGCCCTTGAGTCTGGCTTTCTCGCAATCTTTATTACAGGCTCATTGTGTTGGGTTTTGGTCTTTCTGTCGTAACAAACCATTTTATCTGTTGTTTCTTTATGTATTATATGACGGTAATTATTCCTAGCTTTTTCCTCAGTTGTTCATTTGTGATCATATCTCTGAGGCTGTTCCCTATAATTCGTCTGGCACATTTAATCTCGATAGTGGTTTCGGCATCCAGGGTCCAGGTCTGGCATTGGTAGCACAACATTGAGATGAGGATTGTATTGTAGAGTGCCCGTTTTGCCTCTAGAGTTATCTCCATGTTGAACAATAGTAGTGATAGTTGTCCGATGATTTGGCAAGTTTTGTTGCATCTTGAGTCTATTTCTGCTTGTGAATTGTCTTTTGTCACTGCGCTATGTCTCTTTGCTGTCTCCTTCTCTATACCCATCGTACTGTCTGTAAAACTATGATGATCAATGTACAAACAAAAAAACAATAATAGTTTTGCTTAGTCATGATCGTAGTTTCATCGAATGTCGCATTCTCTTCTTAATGACGATTGACTAAATTGCTTCTCCCGTGTTAGTAACTAGTATCCTTACTTTAAAACATTTCTGTTATGTAATGCCAAGTATGCAGTAATATATGTTGTCATGTGCTTGAAAGCCACTGACTGATAATAATCACTTATATTGCAGATAAGAAGTCACGTGTAATGAATGCTAGTATATTGTAGCGCTTTGTTGGTAACATGTGGTTCTTAAATTGTGAAATTCGCCCCCCTAGATTTCATTAATGTTAGCTTGTGTGTGCTGATCGTGCCTCTTTTAAAAATGAACCAACATTCTGCTTCTTTTTCTTCCGTTCAGCTCCCTGTGGAGCATAGGTCTCCAACAAACACTTTCAGCTCCTTGTGGAGCATAGGTCTCCAACAAACACTTTCAGCTCCTTGTGGAGCATAGGTCTCCAACAAACACTTTCAGCTCCCTGTGGAGCATAGGTCTCCAACAAACACTTTCAGCTCCCTGTGGAGCATAGGTCTCCAACAAATACTTTCAGCTCCTTGTGGAGCATAGGTCTCCAACAAACACTTTCAGCTCGCTGTGGAGCATAGGTCTCCAGCAAACACTTTCAGCTCCATGTGGAGCATAGGTCTCCAACAAACACTTTCAGCTCCCTGTGGAGCATAGATCTCCAACAAACACTTTCAGCTCCATGTGGAGCATAGGTCTCCAAACAAACACTTTCCAAGCCGTTCCGTTTCTTGCCAATCTTTTACGATCTTCCATATCTTCCCCATCCTGTTCATCTCTGCTTCTAAATTTCTTCTTCAATAATATTACGGTCTTCCTCTTTGTCTCTTCCTCTGGGAATTATAAAAAAGGGCCTGTTGTGTAATACTCTCAGTTGGCTTCCTCATTGTGTGTTCTATCCAGCGCCATCGTCTTCGCTTTATCTCTTTATCCACTGGTATTTGACTGGTACATTTCCATAATTCTATGTTAGTGATTTTGTCCTGCCATTTCCATCCTTTTATTTTATGCAAGCATCCATTAATGGAGGTCTGTATCTTCGTGATTGTCATTTTTGTTGCTTTGCATGTTCACGACCATATATATATATAGCCTTTAGCAACTTGACAGACGGTTGGTAACAAGCAATCATGGTAAGTCAGTAGTTTGGTAAACATATTAGTGTCGTATGCTGGATGTTGCATTGCTGAACAGCTTCTCTCGTGGCTTAATCTGCCAATATTGGATAGACATATCCATCCGTAGAAAAAAAACCAAGATGTATTCGTGGTGCAGATCTCGTTTCCTTACTCCTGCTGAATTTGATATCAGCACTGGCTGGAAGGTCGATCCCAACCGACGGCTTCCGGGTTCACCCAGCCTTTAATGGGTACCGGAAATTTTTCTGGGAAAGTGAAGCGGCACGGGCGTAATACCGACCACATTACCCCAAAAATCATGTACAAAAATCTGTGTCTTTAAAATGTATGGTCACTAACACCATATTCCCTATACGCCACTTGGCGTGACGGGGGTTACTTTACTACTTTTTTTTTACTGGCTGAAGGATACTCTGCCATTTTTCTTTTATGTTTGTACTCCATGTTCTACGATCTGCAGCCAGATTTTCTCAGTTTCTTTCACTAATAGAGAATCCCCACAAGGAAGTCCTGCAAACATCCTTATATCTCAGCACTTAGCACTATTATATAATAGGACTGATTTAACATAGGAATTGAACATTTTAATTTTTTGTATTTAACCTAATTTCTTTTATTTCCATATTCTTCCTATTGCAACGAAGTCTCCTCTTGCTTTTTTTGGTATAATTATTTTGGTAACAATGAGGCAACATTGCTGAGTCCTTTTAGTATTTATTTCTGTGTGGCACATTTATTCTTTCTTTTGTTCTTCCAACGGATACTTCTTTTTATCTAACATCCCTAACAGGGCTTTAAATAGGCGTTGTTGCGTTGTGTTGTTGATTACAGCAAGTTGCTATATTTGCGCCTCTCCGCCAACGCATACAATTCAATGTGCTCAGTTGTTTATATAATATTACAGCAGTTCTGCTCATTGATTCAAATCAAGATGGTTCTTTGCCGTCTAGGGGTACTTCAGCCTGTGGACAGAAAGGTCCTGGTTTCGAATCTCCAATAATCAACAAAGCTTGTCAAATCATTGGCAGCTATCACCACTATTGTCCAACAAGGAAATAACTCTGGAGGCAAAACGAGCACCATACAATACAATCTTTATCCCAACGTTGTGCTACCAATGCCAGACCTGGACCCTAGATGCAAGAACAATAAGAAACATAACCTTTACAGAGATGAAATGTGTTAGACGAATGACAGGAAACATTCTGAGAGATAAGATCAGAAATGAAGAACTGAGAAAAAAGCTAGGAATAGCCAGCGTCATAGAATACGAGTATATAAGGAAATAACAGATAAAATGGTTTGGCCACGTGACAAGGCAGAAAGAACAAAACACAACACAACGAGCCTTCAACAAACGTTGTGAGAACACCAGACCCAAGGGTCGACCACGAAAAAGATGGGTCGATGGAATATTAGAAGCACTAAGAAACATAACAGCAGCAGAGGCGAACAGAAGAGCAAAAGACCGCAAATTATATCTCCCCTCGACGCTGAAAGGCAAATGAGGAAGGAAAGAAGAAGAAGAAGAATCAGTGGGAATTTGTATGCTTGAATCCGTAGTTTCTTCAAGGCTTTAACCTCCTCCAGGTCTCTCGGTAGTGGTGTTCCATCTCTTGTGTAGAAACAACGAAAAACAGGAGGTCCCTTTTACAATCTCCGCATGTTAAAGAATTCTTCGCAGCTGGAATTCGACAAAATAGTAGGCTAACAATTGCCATTGGTAACATTTATATTAAAAATATATCTCCTGCGTCAAAACTCTCAACGATAAATAAATGAGAGTACTTCTGAAATGAGAGAATATCTGCCTGTATGTGCGAGGGACACCTAAACACACCCTATTGTCGGTGTAAAAATAGGTGAACAATCATAGTAAAAAAAAAAGTAAAGTACCCCCGTCACGCCAAATGGCGTATAGGGAATATGGTGTTAGTGACCATACATTTTACAGACCTTCAGCACATGATTTTTTGGTCGGTATTACGCCCGTGCCGCTTTACTTTCCCAGAAAAAAAAACCGGTACCCATTAAAGGCTTTGTGAACCGGAAGACATCGGTTGGGATCGAACCCTACCTCTTGTCCTTTATAGTCCAGTTCACTAACCACTGAGCTATCGCGGCTCCCTGTGAACAATCATGCCAAATTCAGTGCCCTGGAACTAGTACAGTTTTAAAGCTGGCGTACGCAAACAAACAAAACTCTGGTTACAAAATGCAATCAGTATATGGTTCATCTATAGTAGATATAGAACCAATTCTGACCTATGGAAGCGAATCATGGACAGTAGACAAACAAATGAAAAGACGATTAGAGGCCACAGAGATGGGATTTCTCAGAAGAATGTTGAAAGTTCCCTGGACGGCTAAAAAGACCAATGAGGAAGTTCTCAAAGAGGCCAACACAAAAAGGGAGCTCTTAAAAAAACAACAGAAAGAAGCAATCAAAGTTTTTTGGGCACATCATGAGAAGAGGAAAGTTGGAATACTTGGTTACAACTGGCAAAATAAAAGGAATGACAGATCGCGGACGACAAAGAGAGAAAATACTGGATAGCTTGGTGTCATGGCATGGAAAACAGTCAACAACAGAACTGATCCGATGCACTGTAGATAGAAGATTGTGGAGGGACATGATCGCCTACGCCAACCGGTATGGCACATGATGATGATGATGATGATGATGATGATGATGATGATGATGATGATGATGATGATGATTATAGTATAATCAAGTTGATTGGAAGAAATTATTCCTTTTTCCCTCTTTGTGCTTAAAAGAAAGGGTATGTTTTACACATCAGGAAGTATCATACTGCCATTCTTTCAAGTGCTGCTTCTCATAGACGCTGGTCTAACCAAACATCACTGACACATACGCCGAATAAGCTAGAATACTAACCTTACGATATGGTGCTACAAGCCGGAACCACTCCTGTAAAATGACAGTTGTAGAAATGATAAGAATGTTGTAGACTGCGGACATCATACTTGTAGCAATACTGCAAGGGTTTTGGCTAAATGCAACTTCACGGTTTAAAACCGTCTGTTGTGATGGATCTTCTTCTCCTTCTTCCTCCTCCTCCCCCTCGTCTTATTCTCCTTGTCCTTCTCCTCTGTCTCCTTATTTATTTTCATATTTCACTTCTTCTTCTTCTTTATTACGCTTAGTTTTAGAGCTTATTAGTATGGGGCTTTGAGTGCTGCAGAGTGCCACCATCATCCAGTACCGGACCTGCTGGCGTAGGTGATCATGTCTCTCCACAACTTTCGATCTCGACAGTTATTTATCATTTCTGTTGTTGACCTTCTGCCAAACCATTCTCATAAGATGTCTGGTATTTTTTTTCTCTTTGCTTCCCTCTATCTCTTCGTCACTCAATTTTCCCAGTTGTTACAATTCTTTATTTTCTATAATTTATATTCCAGCTGTTCTCTTCTCATCACATGGCCAAAATGATGATTGTTTCTTCTTAATATTGGAAATTAGCTCTGTTTTTTGCTTTGACCTCTTTCAGAATATTTTCATTACTCTTCTGTAGAGTGTAGAACAACAGAAAATGAAGCAATCAGAATGTTGTCATTTTAGACAACTCGCCAGGGAAAAATTCTTAGAACATTTGTCCCAACATTAAATAGCAATCACTAACTGTTTATCTTGTGTAGTCAGAGAAAATAAACACAACTTTTGTTTGTTCTTCTCTTCTGGGTTCAGAGAAGATTCACACTTTTCCTTTTCTCTTCTGGGTTCAGAGAAGATCCACACTTTTCCTTTTCTCTTCTGGGTTTAGAGAAGATCCACACTTTTCCTTTTCTCTTCTGGGTTTAGAAAAGATCCACACTTTTCCTTTTCTCTTCTGGGTTTACAGAAGATCCACACTTTTCATTTTCTCTTCTGGGTTTAGAAAAGATCCACACTTTTCCTTTTCTCTTCTGGGTTTACAGAAGATCCACACTTTTCATTTTCTCTTCTGGGTTTAGAAAAGATCCACACTTTTCCTTTTCTCTTCTGTGTTTAGAGAAGATCCACACTTTTCCTTTTCTCTTCTGTGTTTAGAGAAGATCCACACTTTTCCTTTTCTCTTCTTGGTTTAGAGAAGATCCATACTTTTCTTTTCTCTTCTGGGTTTAGAGAAGATCCACACTTTTCCTTTTCTCTTCTGGGCTCAGAGAGGACTTACACATTTCTTAATAATTTTTCATGACCACGGCACATTCTTTGGTGACGTGGTCGGTATTACGTCAGGCCGCCTTTACTTCCCGGAAAAAAATCTCTGGTACCAATTTTTACAGTCTAGGTGAACCCCAGTAGCATTGTCGTTAAAAAAACCTCCCAAAAAACCGCCACATCTGGGGATCGAACCTGGCCATTCCGATCAGAAAGCGAGCACTCTAACTACTCAACCACAGAGGCTCCATCTCTGTATTTAACAGGACGTTAAATGTGCGTTGATGTGTTGTTTTGTTGCTTACAGCAAACTGCTGTATTTTGAAACTTCCTCCTCTTTCCAACACTTTCGACTTCAGCAAGATATTTTTAGTCCCGGGTTTTCGATCCCATAGCACTTTGCCATACTGTTTCAAGAACCATCACGGAGAGGTGAGGTAGGAGTTTGATCAATTCTGATCAATTATGGTTCACTGATACTAAGAAGGCAGTCAGCTATGAGTCGCTTATCAATTTCTGCTCATGTACTGTCCAAATATATAAATAAAATGTAAAATTAAATGTATAAATAAAAAGACAATTAGAGACCACAGAGATGGGACTTCCTATAAGAATGCTGAAAGTCCCAGGACAGTTAAATTAGACCTTCGATGAAATTCTCTTTAAAAAAAAAAAAAAGCCAACTCAAAAAAGGGAGCTCTTAAAAACATCAGAAAGAAACGATCAACATTTTTCGAGCATATCATGAAAAGAGGAAAGTTACAACTGGGAAAATACAGGGATAGTGAGATCGCGGACGACAAAGTAGAAGATACTAGATAGCTTTGTGTCGTGGCATAGGAAACAGTCAACAACAGAACTGATACGATGCACTGTGACCAGACAATTGTGGAAGGACATGATCGCCTACGCCAAACGGTATAGCACTAGATAATATTTAATTGTATCACTCTTACATAATACATTCATTTTTTTAGTGTATTACATTTAGTCCATTTTATTAGTTATTGTTATCATGATGTGCCATGCCGGGCGAATATGGATCCCCATACAATTACTGTCACTAATGTTAAAAGTAACTACCATTATTACTTGTTTGATTGTTGATTGTTAACCGTGCCACGGGAGGTGCGCGTGGCCGTGCAGCTAAAACCACTGTTCCGCTGGCTGAAAAGCTGATGTACAGTGTTCGAAGGCCGCGTTAGACAGACAGGAAGGATTTTTTTCTATCGGGGGTGAAATAAAAATCCTGAGTCTCACACGTCGTGGCGACGGCTTGACCAAGCGGCCTTTATCCCTCGGGTTCTATTGTTCCCCCCCCCCCCCCCCCCCAACATACACCAGCAATGGTACTATGTATCGTAAAGATAGTTTTTTTTTTTTTTAACCGTGCCACGATACCAAGCTATCTAGTATCTCCTCTCTTTGTAGCCCGTGATCGCTCTTTCCTTATAGTATGCCAGTTGTGACAAAATATCCCAACTTTCCTCTTCTCATGATGTTCCTGAAATATGTCGATTGTTTCTTTCTGATGTTTCTTTCATCCACGTAAACGCTCAGTATATTAAACATAGAAAGACTACTATACAAAGCATTGTTTTATTTATTAAAGCAACATTACTTGTATGATACAAGTTTCAGTATTATACGTTCACTGTTTAACTCACTGATCACGTAAAGCTTCTTACATACCATTTTTTTTTCTATTTTTTAATTTTTCCTTTAACTCACTGACTCTGCTATTAACTCTTATCTCTAACTTGCGCTCACTATGACGCCTCTCTCTCTCTCTCTCTTTCTCTTTTTCTCTCTCTTGTTCGTTCACTTTCTTCCACCTGATGACTAAGAGAGTAGCTCTCTTCGTAATCCGCCCTTGAAACGACGTTAAAGTGGGCATAAATGCGTTGTGCTGTGGTTTGCAGTAAAACTGATATTTTTTCGCCTTTCGGCCCAACACCTCCGACTTAAGCACGGCATTTCTGAGTATCAGATTGCCTTCCCTTTCTATCTCCACTGTCCACACTCGCTTGACCAGGCTAGACTAATCAGTCTCTTACCAGGGGCACAGTGAAGAGGTGGAATGGGATCTGGATAGTTGTGATTCACCGAACCTATCTTAGCACAAGCATTTAGGTATTAGTCACTGACAACATTCAGCTCTGTTACTATCGGGCGCCTTTGCTACCGCCCCCTCCCTCCCTAATCTTTCTGTCATATTTTCTTGGCTTCTTTTTACCAATTTGTTCCCCTTTTTTTAAAACTAGGGTCGAGATCTTGTCACTGTAATATCTCATTTTTTTAGGGAGGTCAACGATAAGAATAGTGCATGGGCATTTACAACACGCTCGGCGGGCAAAGTAGTCAAAGGAGATAGTGGTGCATACGTCATGACCACGAGTAGCATGACGATGGAGGTGATGGCAGTGACCAGGGCATTACATTGGTTAGAGTCACGTGACTACACCCACGCCTGTATACTGAGTGATTCGATGAGCATGATAAAAAAAAGTGGAAGCGGGCTTTGTACGTATGCAATGGATAGAGTCATTGCAGAAGTCAAAAATACGTAAGGTCACCTTTGTCTATGTCCCTAGACATTTGGGAATACGGGGAAATGAAAAAGCGGACAGGTTGGCTAGCTGCGCTGTCGTTGAGGACAGTCGACCAATGGATCGGGCGGACATCATCAATGCCCTCCGAGATGTGGGAAGAGCACAGGACTTCAACCACCACAATTCCACGTCACTTCTTCGGATGAAAGAGACAGGAGTTAAGATGGGCACAGCCAGAAATGAGAAACTTAGTGGGCGTGTAAGAAGATTAAAAAGCCGACACAGAACTGGAGTCGTTAGTCGCTGGACACTGCGGGACTTGCTGAGGAGGGAATCTGAGCACCTATGGATATGT
Source organism: Megaustenia siamemsis (assembly GCA_032433765.1). NCBI lineage: Eukaryota > Metazoa > Mollusca > Gastropoda > Stylommatophora > Ariophantidae > Megaustenia > Megaustenia siamemsis. The sequence continues at coordinate 17,561,950 of JAVIAB010000145.1, read as the reverse complement.
TCGGAGTGCAATGATGATGACCTGCAAATAACTCAAGGATAGATACCGTTGATTAACACATACATATGAAATATTTCTGATAGAATTGTACCGTAATTTCGCGTGGACTTTCAGCAAATGAAATTGCGGATACCATTTTGTGTAACGCTGTCGAAAACTAGTCACGCCTTTTGACTTGTAATCTGCAATTTGATTGGCTGCTCTTATCATGCAGTGCATGTTTTAGGGTAGGGACCAAACTACGGTACAGCTGATAGATCAGTTCAGATTGAGGCTACGTAATACCGTGTTACATAACATAATTATCCTGTATGGGACCGTACTTCTGTGTTGACACGTTCATAAGTTGTCTTTTGTTTATTTGGCGATTCTTGACTTAGTTGTGCCGTTGATGAGTGCAGTAAACACCATTATATAGTCGGCGTCTCAAACTTGTTTACCCTAGGCAGTACGGTAGTTGCAGCTGCTGTTTGTTGACAGTAGTTTACATTAATGCATACGGTAGACACAGCTGCTCGATTCTGCCTCGTTGTGGTGGTTTTAGTTATATAACTTTAGAAATGTGATATTTTTAATGTGAAGTTTTAAAACTGCTACCTGTTAATTAAGTGTCATACATGTGATAGTTCTAATGTGAAGTTTCAAATCTGCTACATTAGTTATATATATATATATATATATATATATATATATATATATTTATATATATAGCATTAGCTAGAATAAATATTAATCGTAATTGTATGTAAATAATTCGACAATTGGCGTTGCATATTTGCTTGTTTATGCGTGCCATATTTCTTCAGCCCTTTTTGTCTATCCTGAAATTAGTTAATCCTAGCCTCAACTGGTCTTAAACACGTGCACTGCGGAGAGCTAGGAACTAAGTTCTAGCCTCGTCCTAGAAAGTTTGCAGACAAACTAGGGGGTCATTATGATGGCTTTCCCCTAGCGAGTACATGTTTTGTGTGATAGTCTTTCTATGTTTAATATACTGTTTCATTTGTGAATTGCGTTAGAAATCGTAACCTGCTTTAATCTATTATTTTGTTAATTACACTCACTCTACAATGTCAAGGTTGTCTAGAAAAATGTATTAACAAAGACTTTCCTAGTGCTTGTGATCACCGTCTCGATTAAAGACATTTTCCTTTACCGCTCTGAAATTAATGATGTTTTTATTTATAATATTTGGACTACAGACTACAATGTAAGGTGGGGCTTTACTGCTTCCTCTCCGGGTGTTTGAGTCACGTGATTATGTTTCGGTCTCTCCGCCAAGTTTCGAACTTCTCAGTACCGGAAGCAGAAGACGATTCGGAGATTCTGGAAGATGAGGGCGTTGAGACTCATGAAGAGGGAGACAACTTTCTGAACTTTTCCGGTGATGAAGATTTGAGGGAGTTAAGAAGTAGAAGTTCTACTGTACAAGGCGTTGACTATTACAACGGGCCACTTCATGAATTGAGTCGAGATAACGCCTGCGTGGCCGGGTCGGGTCATCATAGAGATAACAGCAGCGCCAGGGTCAAGGACTCCGAGATTGACTGCCAGTATTTAATCTCTGAGTGTAAACAAGATTTAGATTTCTGCAACTTCGAAGCTCACATACACAAGACTTCTAGTTTTAGGGATTTGTCTCAGGCAAGCGTCTGCAACTTCGAAGTTCACATAAACAAGACTTCTTGTTTTAGGGATTTGTCTCAGGCAAGCGTAGAGGGCGGGGATTTTTCTATGGCGCCTGTCATTGTTACTTCAACAGAGCACTCGTTCACTAATCTCAGTCCGCATTCCAATATGCATGGCAAGAAGAACAGATCACGATGGCATGCGCATTCTTTAGGATTCTTAACTCCGTCAGGGTCGAGAACTCCTACTGGAATGCAGACTCCGACGGGGATGCAGACTCCAACTGGAGTAGCGTCATCGACGGCGTTGAAAAGAAGCACTAGCTTCGCTGACGTCATTCATTACCGCACGCTGGAAAACGTCAACGTTTCAGACTTGTACTCACAGGCCAGCCTTGATGCTTATTCCTCTGAAGAAAACTACCCCGGCACTAACATTAACCAGAACGTGTCTCAATCCATCGACCTAACCAGACCATCGTCTCGGTATTCCCAAAGAAGTGATTTCTTCCACTTTGATAAAAAGTATCAAAGCCATTCATGCCCACACAGCCGCCACCACAGCCCGCCTCGGCTTCGTTCTCGGATCGAAACAGTGAACGAAACAGAAGGCAGCCTCCCCGACATTGTTACAGCATCCTCCGGTTACAGTGGAGGTCTCGATATCAAGGACATTAATTTCAACGATTTGGACGATATCAAAATTATCAACCCAGTGGATGATAGTTTACCGGCTCAACATGATGTTGATCCGTGTGGCCAGGCTCAAGATGGTTGTTATAATCGCCATAGAAACGAGTCTGTGAGTTTCGCTACCCTCTTCAGTCGTTGTCGCTACGAGAGAGACACTAGCGTCCCGAACACTCCGTGCGAGGGGGACTGCAATGGCGTTGATCCGGAGCAGCTGATAAACAGAGTTAATGACTGTAAGTTGTTCTTTTGTTCTTTTTAGCTTTCTTCTTGTCAGTATGTTATATTGATTGTCAGACTCGGATCTCTAGGTTAGTTTTGTTCATGCTTGGTTTATTTTATATTAGGTTAAACAATCACGAGAGATAGAGAGAGAGAGAGAGAGAGAGTTAGACCTAGAGAGATATATATAGAGATATAGAAATAGAGCTAGAGAGATATATATAGAGATAGAGAAATAGAGCTAGAGAGATATATATAGAGATAGAGAAATAGAGCTAGAGTGATTTATATAGAGATAGAGAAATAGAGCTAGAAAGATATATATAGAGATAGAGAAATAGAGCTAGAGAGAGAGAGAGAGAGAGAGAGAGAGTGAAAGAGATAGAGAGAGACAAAGAGAAAGAGATTGAGCTAGATAGATATATAGAGATAAAGATATAAAGATAGAGAGAGAGTGTAAGAGAGAGATAGAGAGAGACAAAGAGAAAGGTATAGAGAGAAAGAAAGATAACGTAGATGTGAGAGAGAATAAAGATTGCGGAGAGAAAGATAACAGAGACGTAGGAGACAAAATGATTGTTCGATAGTTCGTAATAAAGATTGTGAGAGAGGAAGATAACAGAGATGTAGGAGACAAAATGATTGTTCGATAGTTCGTAATAACGATTGTGAGAGAGAAAGATAACAGAGATGTAGGAGACAAAATGATTGTTCGATAGTTCGTAATAAAGATTGTGAGAGAGGAAGATAACAGAGACGTAGGAGACAAAATGATTGTTCGATAGTTCGTAATAAAGATTGTGAGAGAGGAAGATAACAGAGACGTAGGAGACAAAATGATTGTTCGATAGTTCGTAATAACGATTGTGAGAGAGAAAGATAACAGAGATGTAGGAGACAAAATGATGTTCGATAGTTCGTAATAAAGATTGTGAGAGAGGAAGAAAGAGGCCATCATCATCAAGTACCGGGCCTGCTGGCGTAGGTGATCATGTTTTTCAACAACTTTCGATCTCGACAGTTATTTATCATTTCTGTTGTTGACCTTCTGCCAAGCCATTCTCTTAAGCTGTCTGGTATCTTTTCTCTTTGCCTCCCTCTATCTCTTCGTCCCTCAATTTTCCCAGTTGTCACAATATATTTCAGCTGTTCTCTTCTCATTACATGGCCAAAAAAAAATGATGATTGTTTCTTCCTAATATTGGAAATTATCTCTCTTTTTGCTTTGACCTAAGAACATTTTCATTACTCTTCTTAGCTGTCCATGGTATTCTCAACATTATTCTATAAAACCACATTTCTACAGCCTCCATTGATTTTCTTGTCTCTTGTCCTATTGTCCACAATTCACATCCATATGTTAAGACTGGCTCTACATAACATTTAAGAACAGTTTTTCTTGTTTCTATTGTCAAAAATGAATTGCACAGTATCTTCCTCGTTTTGTTTGTTCTGGAAAGCTGATTTTGCTTGTAGACAATAACGATTCTGTGAGAGAAAGAAAGAGAAAGATGTATAACAAGTGAGAGGATTAATGACGTAAATGAAAGAATAAATGAGAGAATAAGAGAGGGAGAGCAAGAATTCATAGTAAACTATCGAGATGGAATAGAATTTGTATTATCTGCTACTCTCCCTGCGTTTAGTTTTATTCAAACGTTCATTATATTGAACAAACGCGTGCGTGAATACACACATGCAAGTAAAGAGCCCCGTCACGCCAAGTGGCGCATAGGGAATATGGTGTTAGTGACCATAGTTTTTATAGACCTTCGGCACATGATTTTTGGGGTAATATGGTCGGTATTACGCCCGTACCGCTTTACTTACCCAGAAAAAAAATATCGGGCAGCCATTTAAGGCTGGGTGAACTCGGAAGCCGCCGATCAGGATCGAACCCGACCTCTCGTCCTTTGCAGCCCAGTTCACTAACCAGTGTGCTATCGCGGCTCCCCCCCATCCCCCACACACACACACACACGCACGCGCGCGCACATACAAACATGTATTTAGAGAAAGTCACTGAGAGAAAAAAAAAAAGATGCAAGAAGGGCGGATGATGAAGAGGGGTATTCATTCAGCCATCAGGTGAGCTCAAGCAAGCAAACAGTTCTTTTTGTATATGAATGATGTTCAACAATAAAAGGTAAACACCAAAGTTGACAGAAAACAAAACTAGAGTAAACAAAATACGCAACCAAGAACTGATTAGCTGGTGGTGTCTAGAAGACATGCACAAAGTGGTGGCTGTTTACGCCCGTGTGGGCTCCTGAGGTCCCGACCACGGTCAGGGTGGGGGGGGGAGGGGGAAGGTAAGAATAGCGCCACTGTCACTTGCCAAGCATATCGTAAGAAGCGACTAAAGAGGGCGGTGTAAAAGTCTTCACTGGTGCAGCAGAGTTCGTGCATCTAAGCTGAATCCATCTTCAGTGCTTTCGCTAGTGTGGTGGCGGGCGTGCAGAACGAGCTGAGAAGGGAATCTGAGCATTACTGCGTTGACCGTTGTGCAAGGAAAATATCCTGTCGACAAAACTAAAGTTATACAATTCATATCCTGGTGTAGGATATTAAATCAAGGCTGGCGTTTATTGACACCCATTTCATGGAGCTGTTGTGTAGATGAGAAAGACAGTCGCCAAGGTGACCTGGGTTTCGGTTTCCACTCGCGACAGTAAGATCACACAAGATGTCAAAATGTACTTTTATGGTTCGTCAAGTTAATATGAAAAATGGAGTAGGAGATTGTGCTCGTGGGAGGGTGGATGAGTGTTAGCCATCGCTACGGAGTTCGCGCTGCAGGCGTCGACAATTGCTGGTCAATTATTGGCTTCACGTCAGAGTACTTTATGGAATTGTTACCGATGCTAGACGTATATCATCGTACCTTTATCTTAGTTCGTGGGGAGTTTAAGCGCCTGTGACAAATAGTTGGCCAAGACATAACCTCGACCTCTTGGTCTGTCTCTTTTAGTAACAAACAAACGTTTGGATCGCTGTGTTCCCCGCTGTGGTAGCTGTCACTGATATAGAAGACCTAGTATAGCAGTATTTCTTGGCAGTACAAGTCACACAGGCTGGCTAACAAACGTTGGAATCGCTGTGTTCCTCAACATTCAATAGCTGTCACTGATATAGAAAACCTAGTGTTGCAGTATTTCTTGGCAGTACAAGTCACACAGGCTGGCTAACAAACGTTGGAATCGCTGTGTTCCTCAACATTCAATAGCTGTCACTGATATAGAAGACCTAGTATTGCAGTGTTTCTAACCTTAGCCAGCAACTAGGCGAAATCCAACTTCTCCAGTAAAAGGCTAAAATACAAGAAAACCATTGCGACCATCCACATGCCATTCTTGAGTGTGTCCAAGGGCTGATGCTCATATCATCTCGTGACGTTAGCACTACAACTCAACGCATATAACTATATTCTTAAACAAATAAAATTAAATTAAACGTGTGGGAAAAATATCGCGGTTATTTACATTATTTATTGGCGTATGTAATGAGAAGAGAACAGCTGGAATATATTGTAACAACTGGGAAAATTGAGGGACTAAGAGATAGAGGGAAGCAAGAGAAAAGATACCAGACAGCTTAAGAGAATGGCTTGGCAGAAGGTTAACAACAGAAGTGATAAATAACTGTCGAGATCGAAAGTTGTGGAGAGACATGATCACCTACGCCAACAGGCTCGGTACTGGATGATGATTGGCGTATCAACCAGTCACATCCATCTATAGTTTTACTAAGTTCTGTGGTTTAAGAGTTAAATCCCGGAATCACCCAACATTTGTGACGTCTTCAGCTATGCGAGATATAACATTTAGCATCCTTTACCCACAACCGCCCATGCTAGCAAAGCTGATAACGTCACAAACTTTAGGTGATTCCTTTCAGCCTGCGTTTCTAATCTTCTTCTTCTTCCTTTTTAGCTCCCAGTGGAGCATAGGTCTTCAACAAACACTTTCAGCTCCCAGTGGAGCATAGGTCTTTAACAAACACTTTCAGCTCCCAATGGAGCATAGGTCTTCAACAAACACTTTCAGCTCCCAGTGGAGCATAGGCCTTTAACAAACACTTTCAGCTCCCAGTGGAGCATAGGTCTTTAACAAACACTTTCAGCTCCCAGTGGAGCATAGGTCTTCAACAAACACTTTCCAAGTCGTTCTGTCTTTTGTCATTCTTTTAAGATCATTCCATGTCTTCCCCATCATCTTCATCTCTGCTTCTATCTGTCTTCTCTAAGAATTCCTTGGTCTTCCTCTTTGTCTTTTCCCCTGGGGATTCCAAAAAAAAGGGCCTGTTGTGTAATACTCTCAGTTGGCTTCCGCAGTGTGTGTCCTATCCAGCGCCATCGCTTTCGCTATATCTCTTTATCCACTGATGTTTGACTGCTACATTTCCATAATTCTATGTTAGTGATTTTGTCCTGCCATTTCCATCCTTTTATTCTGCGTAAGCATCCATCAATGAAATTCTGTATCTTCGATGGGCCGGACTTAAAGAGCATTATCACAAATATTATCAAAAACACTGTAACAAAAAATAACATGTTCTGATTTAGTAATGCTTTCACTTTGACGACATATTTTATCATTTATAACAAGACATTATTTATTTCAAAATTACCTTTATATTTTTGTTTAAACCGAACGTTGGTTTTTATTTATTGATGCTTAACATAGTGGTTTATATGTACGCTTCAAGGGCCAAGAAAAATAGACTAGCGGGCTGAATCTGGCCCACGGGCCGCCATTTGCCCATCACTGCTATAGACGGCTGTGCACGCAGTAGTCTCTCAAAGTTTGACCCTATTCGACATATATTTTTTTTCTATCAGTGTTTACGATAGATTTCAAAAGGCCTGTAGGTCATTGACTGTTTTTCCGGCTCGTGAAGAAGTAAACACAATAGTTGTTTTATTCAGTATCAGATGTTTGGGGCCAAGACATACAGGAGAACTTGTACTGAAAGCGGTCAGCGACCCACAGCTGACTGCCTGCGTCAGTGAGTCAAAACTAATCAAGATTCTGAATCTTTTCGTGGTCTTCTTCTTCTTCCCTTCCTCATCTGCCTTTCAGCGTCGAGGGGAGATATAGTTTGCGGTCTTTTGCTTTTCTGTTCGCCTTTGCTGCTGTTATGTTTCCCAGTGCTTCTAATATTCCATCGACCCATCTTTTTTCGTGGTCGACCCTTGGGTCTGGTGTTCTCACAACGTTTGTTGAAGGCTCGTTGTGTTGTGTTTTGTTCTTTCTGCCTTGTCACATGGCCAAACCATTTTATCTGTTGTTTCCTTATATATTCTATGGCGGGGGTCTATTCCTAGCTTTTTTTCTCAGTTCTTCATTTCTGATCTTATCTCCCAGACTGTTTCCTGTCATTCGTCTAACACATTTGGTCTCTCGTAGTGGATCTGCAATTAGGCTAACTAGTGTGGCCAAGTGAGTAGGTGTCGAAGTGGAAAGGCAACCCGTTTCTAAAGAATGACGTGTTGAATTATGATGTTTTGGACGCCAAAAGGCGCAAATATTACAACGTGGGTTAAATCCGACACAACGCAGCTACGAATACTCAGCGCCCTTTTAAGTGCGGACGATGAAAAGGAAGTGGAATGGGTCAAGAAGAACTGAGAAAAAAATGCTAGGAATAATCCCGTCCATAGAATATATAAAGAAACAACAGATAAAATGGCTTGGTCAACGGACAAGGCAGAAAAATCCAAACATAACACAACGAGCCTTCAATAAACGTCGCGAGGACACCAGATACAAGGGCCGACCATGAAAAAGATGGATTGACGAAATATTGGAAGCAACGGGAAACATAACAGCAGCAGAGGTGAACAGAAGAGCAGAGACCGCAAAGTATATCTCCCCTCGACGTTGAAAGGCAAGTGAGGAAGAAAAGCAGAAGATGAAGGAAAGTAGAAGAGTTTTTTTTGTGTATGCGTTGGACAGCTTTTTTTTTAATTTTAATTTTTTTTTTACACCTCTGATGAAGTCCCTTGAGACTAGGAACTGAATTTTGCGTGTTAATCCGCTTTTCCCTGGCAGTCGTGTGCACAGGGGTTCCTCGCCGCACAGGCAGATAACTCCGTCTTCGGAGGTACTAATACTGTATTTGTTTCCGTCGATGAGTAATTGACGTTTCAAGCCGGGCTTCGGCTGCTGAGACCAGGGGTGGTTGCTGCAGAGAGAAATCATAAATAAAAATCTCGACTGGTGCAGTGGGGATTTGAACCCACAACCTCTCTGTCTCGAGGCCGGCGTCTTGCCACGAGTACATGAACACCGAGCGATCCTCGGGATTGCTTATTGTTTTCTGTATTTATTTTGATGTTTCTGATTTCTCCGAGTGCTGTTAAAACACCTGCGTTTTACATGCGACTTGGAATATCTGTGTTAGTCACCTCTAGTGACTCGGGCAGATGGTGCTCGTAAACCTTGGAGGGCCGACCATCTAAGGACAGAATCCCGTTACAGAAAAGATCATCTGCTGCCTTGCAGGAAGATTGGGGACAATCAAAGGCTAAGGAAAGCAAACCTGAGCAAAATGCTGGCTGAAATGGGATGCACTGGGCCTCTGGCGCAAAACACAGTGCAACGTTTTAACAGGTATTCAAGCGGAGTGGATCTAACAGGCTTAAACAGACAGCTGTCTTCGTGTGAGAGTCTGGAGTCCTACTCTGATTGAGTCCTGATCGCAGAGAAAGAGAGAGAGAGAGAGAGAGAGAGAAATACATGCATTACTTCACTATTGATATTTCATATACGACTTTTTTATTGTGTTTTTTTTTTGGTGGTCGGGGGTGTGGAGTTTGAGATGAATTTGGGCGGGTAACTGTGTCGATGATCTCCCCTGATACCTCCTGAATGTGAGCTTCCCATTTAAGTGGTCTGTTTACAACAATAGCTTTCGGCGAAAACTTTCTTCTTTTGTTTCATGAATCGATCTCCTAGTTCACACCTTGCAACAATAAACCAAATGGATGATTTCACACGAGCTGTCAGAGGCGTATACTTCAAATCTCATGGGGAGAACGGTTATAAGCAGTGAGGTGCTGGAATTAAGTAAGGGCTTTCGTTACGCCTAATGCCGTTTTTGGATAATATGGTTTTAGTGAATGTATATTCAAATGATCGTCTTCTCTTTCTTCACTTCTTCTTGCACCAGTTCGGATGTCGCCCTATTGGCGTCTTTACTCATTGTCAATTGATGCTGTTTAATGTTACTTTGAATTTTTTGTCCATATTACTCTGGCTCTCTTTCTTGCTTTACTTCCTTCTCCTCTTTTAATATATGCTTTGTATAGTATGGGTTTCACGCGGCATTTTTTCTCGATGGAAAAACCAGTTTATTTGTTCTTTATGTGTGTAGCTTACGATTGGCTCAATGCCTACTCTTTCTCTTATAATATCATTTCTATTTTCTGTTTTGTTTCTGGTTACTCCAAGCTCTTTTTTCAGATATCTCATCTCTGTGGTGACAACCTTTCTTTTGTGCTTTGACGTAAATGACCATGTTTGGCATTGGTAGCACAATGCGGGAATGAGTATACTCTGTATGTATAAGATGTTTCCTAGTGGTAATAGTTATTATGATCATCATCATCACCCTGGTTAAAAACTCAGGTACTAACTTTCAATGTTTGGGTAAACATCAGAGCAGTGTCTGTCCAGACAACCGTGCGCTGCCGGGGCACGAAAGGGGAGTAAAGAATAGCAGCGCTGTACCCTACCCGGCATGTTCGTAAGAGGCAAAAAGGAGGGTTGGGCATGGGACTGGCTATCCCATACTGTAAAAAAAAAAAAAAATAAGCCGAAAAAACTTCACAAACATGGACAAGTCAAAGAGAGAAAAAGTAAATCCGCCATCCAGCAAAGATAAGGGCTCTCTGTCTAAGAGGGAGAAGACGGATAGAAGCAGAGATGAAGATGGTGGGGAAGACATGGAATGATCTTAAAAGAATGGGAAAAAACAGAATGACTTGGAAAATATTTGTTGAAGACCTATGCTCCACTTGGAGCTAAAAGGGTAGAAGAAGAAAAGACATCTTTAAATGTTTGTGTGTTGTTAGGATCATAATCATCATCACCGCACACCGCAGAAACCCATAGGTGCTCCGATATCCCCCCTCGAGAATCTCGAGACAATCCAAGGAGAACCCTGACCCGCGTGCACAAACTTCGTATCACGGCCTGGGACCAACGTTGTGGGAACGTTTTTTTGCAGAAAATTTTGCCTTGGACAGCAGCCATATTTATGACCTACTCTTTTCGATTTTAAATGCCAAGGGATTGTTGACATTCGGGAATGCACACGGGACCTCCTGTTTATAGCGGTTATCCGTAATGGCTAGACATCGAATCTCACTACCCACATGATCAGGAGAGAATAAACGTCTTAAAGAAGCCACTGATTAATTTTTCCTATTAAAAAAGAAAAAATAACCACAGCTTGCGGTGGGTTTTGAATCCAGATCCTTCCTGTCATGAGGCCGATGTATTATCTCTAGATTACCAGCTCCCTAGTCCTTTAATATGACGTGATGGAGCTCAGAGCTACTTGTTTCCATCACATGTGTACATGATTCAACATTGACACTTCATGTACATGTGGATAAACACTTCAGATTGCTGAACACATACTTCAAGGCTGTATTGAATATATTAGACTGAAGGAAACCCTTTGTCCCATAGATACCAACACTGCAGGCTAGTCTCATGGGCTACTGAAGGAACTACCGAAACAGTAACATTTATATAATCATGTTCTACTGAAGGAACTACCAAACCAGAAACATTTATACAATCTTGGGCTACTGAAGGAACTACAAAACCAGTAACATTTATACAATCATGTTCTACTGAAGGAACTACCAAACCAGAAACATTTATACAATCATGGGCTACTGAAGGTACTACAAAACCAGTAACATTTATACAATCATGGGCTACTGAAGGAACTACCAAAACAGTAACATTTATACAATCATGGGGTTACTGAAGGAACTACCAACACAGTAACATTTATACAATCATGGGCTACTGAAGGAACTATCAAAACAGTAACATCTATACAATCATGGGTTACTGAAGGAACTACCAACACAGTAACATTTATACAATCATGGGCTACTGAAGGAACTATCAAAACAGTAACATCTTTACAATCATGGGCTACTGAAGGAACTATCAAAACAGTAACATCTATACAATCATGGGCTACTGAAGGAACTATCAAACCAGTAACATTTATACAATCATGGGCTACTGAAGGAACTACCAAAGCAGTAACATTTATACAATCATGGGGCTACTGAAGGAACTACCAAAACAGTAACATCTATACAATCATGGGCTACTGAAGGAACTACCAAACCAGTAACATTTATACAATCATGGGTTACTGAAGGAACTACCAAAACAGTAACATTTATACAATCATGGGCTACTGAAGGAACTACCAAAACAGTAACATTTATACAATCATGGGCTACTGAAGGAACTACCAAAGCAGTAATATTTATACAATCATGGGGCTACTGAAGGAACTACCAAAACAGTAACATTTATACAATCATGGGCTACTGAAGGAACTACCAAAACAGTAACATTTATACAATCATGGGCTACTGAAGGAACTACCAAAGCTGTAACATTTATACAATCATGGGGCTACTGAAGGAACTACCAAAACAGTAACATTTATACAATCATGGGCTACTGAAGGAACTACCAAAACAGTAACATTTATACAAGAAACGACATTGTAGATGTAGGAGGATACAATTTTATAGTTAAGGCTTTACGTAATTAATGGACGACACAATTTAACGACGTTTCGGCTCAATAGGCCTTCAGCAGGAACACACACACAAAAAAACACGCACACAAACATAAATATGTAAGTAAATAAAATAAAATTTATAACTAGAATGAGAAATCAAAATAATAATAAAAAATGCCTTCTCTGCGTATAGCTCTGTTGCCTTTTTGGGTGACTTTTTTCACTTCTCCTTTACAACATTACTGCGGCATCGCATTTGTATGTATTTATAGGCATTTATTTGCCTTGAACGCACACACGCATACGCTTATTGTAGATATAGGCAATACCTGAAGCGAACAAAAGATAGATCGCCAAGTGGCAATTTACTACATACAACCTTGAAAATGTATCTACATTTAGAACGTTCCATTTATTTTAAAACTGTTATTTTATAGTAGCGTTTTGTACCCGTGACAGCGCACACAAAATGTTGCTTATGTAGCTAAAGTCAATATTTGTGTATGTATCGTATTTTAGTAGTTATTGATCGAAACAAAAAAGGGTCAAAGATGGGTAAATGGGAGAGTTTGCCGGGGCACAATATTCCGTTTTTAACCAGAAAAGTTTTATAATTTTTAAGATACAGCTTTTTCTTATTATTTTGAATATATAAAAGACGAGGAATGTGCATTTTATCTTGAGGCAAAGACACAAATGTGAAAATCAACTAAAGTTTCAGTGATAAGGTAACTGTGAGCTGGGCGTGAATAGAAGTTAGTGAGATGAGGCTGTGAAAGGCAGATCCAGATGTAGGAAAGATCTTAACTATTGGCTTGATGTTTGCAAACTGACACAGACTGGCAGCAACAGATGAGCTCGGTGGAAGCAACAGATGAGCTTAATGGGAGCAACAGATGAGCTCGGTGGGAGCAACAGATGAGCTCGGTGGAAGCAACAGATGAGCTCGGTGGGAGCAACAGATGAGCTCGGTGGGAGCAACAGATGAGCTCGGTGGGAGCAACAGATGAGCTCGGTGGGAGCAACAGATGAACTCGGTAGAAGCAACAGATGAGCTCGGTGGAAGCAACAGATGAACTCGGTGAAGCAACAGATGAGCTTGGTGGAAGCAACAGATGAACTCGGTAGAAGCAACAGATGAGCTCGGTAGTAGCAACAGATGAGCTCGGTAGAAGCAATAGATGAGCTCGGTAGAAGCAACAGATGAGCTCGGCGGAAGCAACAGATGAGCTCGGTAGAAGCAATAGATGAGCTCGGTAGAAGCATCAGATGGGCTCGGTAGAAGCAACAGATGAGCTCGGTAGAAGCAACAGATGAGCTCGGTAGAAGCAACAGATGAGCTCGGTAGAAGCAACAGATGGGCTCGGTAGAAGCAACAGATGAGCTCGGTAGAAGCAACAGATGAGCTCGGTAGAAGCAACAGATGAGCTCGGTAGAAGCAACAGATGAGCTCGGTAGAAGCAACAGATGAGCTCGGTAGAAGCAACAGATGAACTCGGTAGAAGCAACAGATGAACTCGGTAGAAGCAACAGATGAGCTCGGTAGAAGCAACAGATGAGCTCGGTAGAAGCAACAGATGAGCTCGGTAGAAGCAACAGATGAGCTCGGTAGAAGCAACAGATGAGCTCGGTAGAAGCAACAGATGAACTCGGTAGAAGCAACAGATGAACTCGGTAGAAGCAACAGATGAGCTCGGTGGAAGCAACTGATGAGCTTGGTGGAAGCAACAGATGAACTCGGTTGAAGCAACAGATGAGCTTTGTGGAAGCAACAGATGAACTTGGTGGAAGCAACAGATGAGCTTGGTGGAAGCAACAGATGAACTCGGTGGAAGCAACAGATGAGCTTGGTGGAAGCAACAGATGAACTCGGTGCAAGCAACAACAAAATCCTTTGACTGAATTCTTTGTTTCTTGAGACGGACAGAGTACCACCACTATATCCCGAAGTTGGATGTCTCGGGTCGAAGAGCGCAGATGTCGCTGCTTGGCGTAAACTAGCGACACAGTGTTTGTTTGATTGTTTGTTTGATTGTTTGTTTGAGTGTTTGTGTGCGTTCGCCAGCTTTATATCTCTAGCGAAGTCCCGAGGGACTAAATTTTGCGTGGATATAACTTTTTTTCCTATTTTTTTTTTTTGCACCGGAAGCCGTGAGCTCAAGTGTCCCTCGGTATACTTGCAGGTATTCTCTACTGATTTATAAAGAAAATTATCGTAAAGAGTTTTGTCGTTTCTGGGTACATTTTTCCTATCAATGTGCCATGCACTTAAAGCATGCACATTATTTGGCAACTATAAAGAATTCTTTATTTGCTGACCTAGAAAAACGGATCTACATTTTTTTATGGCCCGTCTCCCATTAGTCTAGGCTCTCAGTTACGTACTTTGTTGAATTAATCCCGGACCTTTGTGTACTCGTCTCGCGAAAATTAATTAAACATCGGCAGGACCGGACCTACCTACAGGTTGAGTGTTTACGTCTTTCATGTTATCTCGTACCTGGCTCTAGATTTTTGCCACAATAACATAAGGGGTATCTAGTGTCATGTCATCGGTAAGTGTGCCCACGAATTGTGGGAGAGATCATTCAGGGGCGTGGAGCCCTTTTTTTTTCTTTTTTTTTTTGGAAAGGTTGGGTGAAAAAGTGAGTGGGGATTAGATATATGAGAGTTACTTTCTCTATAGAAAAAGAACAAGAGTACACGGAGAAAGAAAAAAGAAGGGGAAAAAAATTCCTAGGAGGTGCTAGGAAATCCAGTAAACTATGGCTGATTGAGACTACTACTACTACTACTAGCGAATCATTTCAGGGAAGAGGTATGTTTACAGCACTTGGAAAAAAAAATCACAAACAACTGCTATTACTACTGCAGTGTTCCCTAGTGTTTGGCTTTTCGCGGAAAGGCGCTGTGCCACTGAGTACGGGTTCGATCCTCCTTTGGTCTATATTTTTTTCTGTTGTTGATTATTTGTAATTTTTCCGAGTGCTGTAAACATACCTCTTCCTCTGAATTGATTCGCTGATTATCGCCTCGGAAGTTTCCCTCTATAATAATATTCATTTATTATTATTTGTCTTTAACTTATCCTTGCAGCTCCTCGTGGAGCAAAGAGCTACAACCACACTCTGCGAACGGATCTGGCTCTGTGCTATCTTCTCAAACTGTGTCCATGCCCGTCCTACAGCCTTTACTTCTGTCTCGACGGCTCTTATCCAGGTCTGCTTGTGCCTTCCAACTTTCCTAGTTCCTTGTGGAACAAAGGGCTACAACCACACTCTGCAACGGACCCAGTTCTATGCTATCTTCTCAAACTGAACCCTGGTCCATCCTGCAGCCTTTACTTCTGTCTCGGCGGCTCTTCTCCAGGTCTGCTTGAGCCTTCCAACTTTTCTAGTTCCTTATTGATTCCCAGTTCATTGACTGTCTTACAATATTGATTGCTTGTTTTCGTAATGCGCGACCAATTCATCTCCATTTCTTTTTTCTTATCTCTGTTCCCAAGGTATCTGGACAGTTCTTTCTAAAAGTTTTTATTTGTAATTTGTACAATTGTGAGGGTAGATAGATATTCTAAACTTACTTCTTCTTTTCTTCTTCAAATGCCTTGCAGCGTCGAAGAGAAAGATAGTCTACGGTCCTTTGCTCGTTGGTGATCTCTTCCACCTCCATATTTCCGAGTGTTTCTTGTTTTCCGGCCGTCTATCCATTCCGATGGGCAATAATATCCCAGCTCACGGCCGTCCATCCATTCCGATGGGCAATAATATCCAGCTCACGGCCGTCTATCCATTCCGATGGGCAATAAAATCCCAGCTCACGGCCGTCTATCCATTCCGATGGGCAATAATATCCCAGCTCACGGCCGTCCATCCATTCCGATGGGCAATAATATCCCAGCTCACGGCCGTCTATCCATTCCGATGGGCAATAATATCCCAGCTCACGGCCGTCCATCCATTCCGATGGGCAATAATATCCAGCTCACGGCCGTCCATCCATTCCGATGGGCAATAATATCCCAGCTCACGGCCGTCCATCCATTCCGATGGGCAATAATATCCCAGCTCACGGCCGTCCATCCATTCCGATGGGCAATAATATCCCAGCTCACGGCCGTCTATCCATTCCGATGGGCAATAATATCCCAGCTCACGGCCGTCTATCCATTCCGATGGGCAATAATATCCCAGCTCACGGCCGTCTATCCATTCCGATGGGCAATAATATCCCAGCTCACGGCCGTCCATCCATTCCGATGGGCAATAATATCCCAGCTCACGGCCGTCCATCCATTCCGATGGGCAATAATATCCAGCTCACGGCCGTCCATCCACTCCGATGGGCAATAATATCCCAGCTCACGGCCGTCCATCCATTCCGATGGGCAATAATATCCCAGCTCACGGCCGTCTATCCATGCCGATGGGCAATAATATCCCAGCTCAGGGCCGTCTATCCATTCCGATGGGCAATAATATCCAGCTCACGGCCGTCTATCCATTCCGATGGGCAATAATATCCCAGCTCACGGCCGTCTATCCATTCCGATGGGCAATAATATCCCAGCTCACGGCCGTCTATCCATTCCGATGGGCAATAATATCCCAGCTCACTATGGTACTTTAAAAAAAAAAATGGCAATCACTGTTTGTACAATATAACCGATAAGACATAGTCTGACGTTGAGCGGGTCATATCTCGACAAGAAGGTAAAGTTCTTTAAGTCCTACCATGGCGCCTCCTTGGTCTGTTGTTCTCGTAACATTAATTTTGTTTGAGTGTTTGTTTGATTGTTTGTTTGATTCTTTGTTTGATTGTTTGTTTGTTTGATTATTGTTTGATTGTTTGTTTGTTTGAGTGTTTGTTTGATTGTTTGTTTGAGTGTTTGTTTGATTCTTTGTTTGAGTGTTTGTTTGATTGTTTGTTTGATTGTTTGTTTGATTGTTTGTTTGAGTGTTTCTTTGATTGTCTGTCTGAGTGGTTGTTTCATTGTTTGTTTGTTTGATTGTTTGTTTGTTTGATTGTTTGTTTGTTTGATTGTTTGTTGATTGTTTGTTTGCGTTCGCCAGCTTTGTATCTCTAATTTTGCGTGGATATAACTTTTTTTCTATTTTTTTTTTTGCACCGGAAGCCGTGAGCTCAAGTGTCCCTCGCTATACTTGCAGGTATTCTCTACTGATTTATAAAGAAAATTATCGTAAAGAGTTTTGTCGTTTCTGGGTATATTTTCCTATCAATGTGCCATGAAAACGGACATTTTGTACAGCTCTCTTCGATTTCCTACAGCCAAGGGTTGTTTGACGTGCGCACACGCACACGGGACTTTTTTGCTTTTTTTTGTTTTCGTCGTTATTTAAGAGATGGAAAATGAGAAAGAGAAAATAAACTATTTAGCAAGAGAAAGAGAGAGTGTACAAGAGAAAAATAGAGAGGGAGAGGGGAAAGAGTAAGAGTGATAATAAGAGAGAGGTAACAGGAGAGTGAAAGAGAGATATCTTTAACCAACACTCCCTCCTGGATCTTTGTTTCAGTTTTGTTTTCGCCCTTGTATTCTTATTTTTATCGCCTCGTTCAGTACAATTGATATGACCCCTTGACCTCGACATTTGTATTGTTCCTACTCCCACAGGATGTAAGTCACCCCTCTTTCCCCCTGTCCACCTCTACTTTAACCCCGTTTAACTTTACAGATAAGATTTCACATAAACTCCTACTTCTCCTGAGTGTGTTTGTTCTATATAATTTATAAGTGGAAAAATACCATAATATTTACCACATAACACTACTACTGTAAACTATAATGTTGAACCTCCAGTCGAAATAAATTGTAACTGATACTGTGAACTATAGGGGGCCGCGACAGCTCAGTGGTTAGTGAACTGGACTACAAAGGGCAAGAGGTCGGGTTCGATCCTGATCGACGGCTTCCGGGTTCATCCAGCCTTATATTTATGGGTACCGGATTTTTTTTTCTGGTTAAGTAAAGCGGCTCGGGCGTAATAACGACCACATTACCCCAAAAAATCATGTGCCGTCATTAAAAAAATCTAAAGAGTGCGTTAACTTTGCCTCCCCCATCATCATCATCATCATCATCATCATCATCATCATCATCATCATCATCATCATCATCAAGTACCAGTCCTGCTGACGTGGTAATCATGTCTCTCCACAACCTTCGATCTCGACAGTTATTTATCATTTCCGTTATTGACCTTCTGCGAAGCCATTCTCTTAAGATGTCTGGTATGTTTTCTCTTTGCTTCCCTCTATCTCTTCGTCCCTCGATTTTTCCACTTGTTACAGTATATTTCAGCTGTTCCCTTCTCACCACATAGCCTAAAAATGATGATTGTTTCTTCCTAACATTGGAAATTAGCCCTCTTTTTGCTTTTGGCCTCTTTCAGAACATCTTCATTACTCTTCTTAACTGTCCGTGGTATTCTCAATATTCTTCTGTAAAAAAAAAAACCTCCCCCACCCACCGCAAAAATAACCCCTTGTCTATATTTAGATCTTAATCTTTTTCTAAACAAAAGATAAAATATTGTTTGCACTTTTTTTTAATAGATAAAAATTACGCCCAACAACACTATGTAGCGCAACGTAGGAAAGGTAAAAAAAATAGGTTAGTTGTCCCAATAGTTCATGGCTATTCAGATAATCTAAGATAACATCAATATCGTGCTACCAGATTCGAGTCTGTAAGTTCGTGGCTAAACACGGCCTTCAACGGTTGGTTTGAGGATTTTGGTGCATGCATGGTTCTGCTGTATAAACAAACAAACAAACAAATAAACAAACTTAATGTAGCGGTTTATCATCATTATCGTGTGCCCAGGCTGGTGAGATTATCTGAGTTAGATAATTGCAATCTCGTTTGATTTAGTCGTGATGAATGCAGCCTTCAATGGTTACAGTACAGGAGTTAGGAGGGAATGCCCAGGTCTGCTGTTAACAAAACAGTGATCTATTGGTTCATCATCATCATCATCATCATCATCATCATCATCATCATCATCATCATCATCATCATCATCGTGTGTCATGGCTACTCAAATTAGCACGCAAATGGTGGCAATCTCGAGTTGGAGCAGTTAGGAGGTAATGTCCTGGTCTACTGTAAAAAAAAATGATCTAGTGGTTCATCATCATCATCATCATCGTGTGTCATGGCTGCTCAAGTTAGGATGAAAATGGTGGCAATCTCAAGTTAGAGTAGTTAGGAAATGCCTGGGTCTGTTAAAAAAAAAATAAAAAATAAATATGATCTAGTGGTTCATCATCATCGTGTGTCATGGCTGCTCAAATTAGCTAAAATGGTGGTAATCCCGTTTGATCTGATCGTGCGAAACAATGCCTTCAATGATTGGCTAGAGGGGGTTAGGATTAAATGCCCGGATCTGCCGTTTAAATAACAATGATCCAGTGGCTCATTATCATCATCATAAATTGTCGTCATCATTATCGTGTGTCGTAGCTGCTCAGATGACCTAAGTAGGATAATGGTAATCTCGTTTGATCTGTTCAAGCTGAACAAGGCCTTCAAATATTGTTGGTTAGAGGTTTTTTTGGCGATAACGCTTTGGTTTGCTGTTAAAATATAAAAAAAAATATAAAAAAACTGATCTTGTGGTATATCACAGTCATCATAATCGTCATCATCATCATCATCACCACATTTAGTGTCATCATTATCGTGTGTCGTAGCTACACATATTAGATATTTTTAATTTCATATCAGCCGGATGCTGTTTAGTAAACTCATGCTAAACAAGACCAGTGATAGCCTGAAGGTTTAGAGGGACACATCTGTGTCTAAGCAGGGAAAAGGGGGGGGGGGCGGGGCTGATATAGGGCATTGATTGGTTCATCATCATCATCATGTTGTGTCGTGTTTTGACTATCTTTCAGTGGTGTATGCAGCACCGCACTGATACATATTTTATAAAGGACACCCGAACATATATTGTAGAGTTATCACACATTTAGCCATTTACCGACTAAACACGTGACCACATAAACACATACACTCAGATATTTGGAGGCCCTGAAGAACTCTCCAGGGTTTGTACAGAGAACTGGACTTCTTGTGTAGGCAGTGCTAGACTAACATGGGGAATATGAAAATGGAGGAAGATGATGAGAAGAAAATAAAAGAAGAAAAAGGAGGAAGATGAAGAGAAGATAAAAGAAGAAAAAGGAGGAAGATGAAGAGAAGATAAAAGAAGATGAGGAGAAGATAAAAGAAGAAAAAGGAGGAAGATGAGGAGAAGATAAAAGAAGGAAAAGGAGGAGGATGAGGAGAAGATAAAAGAAGAAAAAGGAGGAAGATGAGGAGAAGATAAAAGAAGAAAAAGGAGGAAGATGAGGAGAAGATAAAAGAAGATGAGGAGAAGATAAAAGAAGAAAAAGGAGGAAGACGAGGAGAAGATAAAAGAATAAAAAGGAGGAAGATGAAGAGAAGATAAAAGAAGATGATGAGAAGATAAAAGAAGAAAAAGGAGGAGGATGAGGAGAAGATAAAACAAGATGAGGAGAAGATAAAAGAAGAAAAAGGAGGAGGATGAGGAGAAGATAAAAGAAGAAAAAGGAGGAGGATGAGGAGAAGATAAAAGAAGATGAGGAGAAGATAAAAGAAGAAAAAGGAGGAAGATGAAGAGAAGATAAAACAAGATGAGGAGAAGATAAAAGAAGAAAAAGGAGGAGGATGAGGAGAAGATACAAGAAGAAAAAGGAGGAAGATGAGGAGAAGATAAAGAAGATGAGGAGAAGATAAAAGTAGAAAAAGGAGGAGGATGAGGAGAAGATAAAAGAAGAAAAAGGAGGAAGACGAGGAGAAGATAAAAGAAGAAAAAGGAGGAAGACGAGGAGAAGATAAAAGAAGAAAAAGGAGGAAGACGAGGAGAAGATAAAAGAAGAAAAAGGAGGAAGATGAGGAGACGTAAAAGAAGAAAAAGGAGGAGGATGAGGAGAAGATAAAAGAAGAAAAAGAAGGAGGATGAGGAGAAGATAAAAGAAGAAAAAGGAGGAAGTTGAGGAGAAGATAAAAGAAGAAAAAGGAGGAAGATGAGGAGAAAATAAAAGAAGAAAAAGGAAAAAAGGAAGAAGATGAGGAGGAGAAGATAAAAGAAGAATAAGGAGGAAGATGAGGAGAAGATAAAAGAAGAAAAAGGAGGAAGATGAGGAGAAGATAAAAGAAGAAAAGGGAGGAAGATGAGGAGAAGATAAAAGAAGAAAAAGGAAAAAGATGAGGAAAAGAAGAAAAAGGAAAAAAAATGAGAAGAAGGAAGAAGAAGAAAAATGAAGAAGATGAGGAGAAACATCCAACAAAACGTCTTAATATCTCAACACTGATCTATACTTATGTCTCTTTTCCTCCCATAGTTCCCAATATAATAATTGTTTGAGAATATACGATTGTTGCTCAGTGGCTAGTGAACTGGACTACAAAGGACAAGAGGTAGGGTTCGATCCCAAACGACGGCATCCGGGTTCACCCAGCCTTAAATGGGTACCGGGTTTTTTTCTGGGAAGTTAAAGCAGCACTGGCGTAATACCGACCACATTACTCCAAAAATCAAATGCCGAAGGTCTGTAAAATTTATGATCATTAACACCATATTCCCTATACGCCACTTGGCGTGACGGGGGCACTTTACTTTTTTAAAAATATATCACATAGGCGCATACACGCACAAACACACAAATGCACACGCACAAACACATAAATGCACAGACACAAACACACAAATGCACACACACAAACACACAAATTCACACACACAAATGCACATGCACAAACTCACAAATGCACACACACAAACACACAAATGCACACACACAAATGCACATGCACAAACTCACAAATGCACACACACAAACACATAAATGCACCCACACAAACACATAAATGCACCCACACAAATGCACATGCACAAACTCACAAATGCACACACACAAACACACAAATGTACACACACAAATGCACATGCACAAACTCGCAAATGCACACACACAAACACACAAATGCACACACACAAACACACAAATGCACACACACAAATGCACACGCACAAACACACAAATGCACACACGCAAACACACAAATGCACATGCACAAACACACAAATGCACACACACAAATGCACATGCACAAACACACAAATGCACACACACAAACACACAATTGCACACACACAAACACACAAATGCACACACACAAATGCACACACACAAACACAAGTTTGTCGTTACTTGCGGAAGGTGACACATACATTCTAGATTCTCCATCTTCGGACAATGTTTGCCACTTAACGTCAGACTTTGCGCAGAAATCGCGCGCTTTGTGTCCCGTTCCACGTCCCAGTTTTGGGTGAACCTCGACAAGAGAGCTGATGCCCGCTGTTCTTGGCTCTCGTCTGAGCGTTCTTCTTAATGTGGCTGTTTCTCTAGCTCAACCTCTTTTTTTCTGTTGCCCTCCATTCTCCATTTGAGAGTTTGCATCTTTTGTGATATCTTCTTATCGCACGTCCGGCATGTGCCTACCTTGTTTTCTTATAAGGATGATATTATTTAGAACATGTGCTTTGATCTTACTGCTGCGTCATCAGCATCATCATTGAGTGCCGACTCCGCATCGAAGGTTGGCTACCACGGAGCACCTTTCCGCTCTGTCTCTTGCTTTGATGGTGCAAGTTGTCATAGGCTGGCATGTCCATGTTAGTCTTGATCTGCGCCTGCCTCTTTTACCCTATAATTTTTCCTTGCAAGATTACTTTGAATAGGCTTACGGCTGCACTGGTATTGAATTCGTCTCATGGTGTATAAAGCATTTTCCTGAGATGTTTTTTATTTACGAATTCATCTAATTTATTTTCCTTTTGTTTTTTTAAGTTGTTTTCAAACGCACCCGTTTATAAGTAAGGGTGAATTATAATATAATTGATTTAAAAATCATATGCTTTTGTATACGCATGCTGCATACTCAAACTCACTTACGTAGACTCGGGCAGAGAGAGAGAGAGAGAGAGAGAGAGAGAGAGAGTCCTTGAAGGATATCAGTATGGAATGTAATCCTGTCAGAATAATGATAAATGATACTGTCGTGTTTATATTTTTTGGACATTGCAAAAATGAATCACTAAAGTGGGATAGGGCCAAACTACATAAACTATTCATAGTGGAATGACAGACACGCACTAAGCTGTGATTGGCTGAAAACTAAAACATTACACAATTGAATACTGTAACTATAGTTGTCATAAATAAAATATTTATCTGGTTCCAGAAGCGGATTTCTGAAGAAGAAAACATGATAACCTTGTGGGGATTTATTGCGATAATATAGCGTTCCTTAACGCCGGTGCTAAAACCAGGTTTGAGAGCTAAATAAAGTACCCGTGCATTGATAAGATAGTTGGTTGTAGAAATGCGAAGTGGTGTAAGTACGAGATGTCATGGCCAGCCAGAAGTGAAGAAAGAAAGCGTACATGTCTGGAATCACGTCACACAAAGCTTTATGGTGCTTGATAATATCCAACCCACTTCTAGTGGTATGTTTGTTCTAGTGCAGATATTGATAGTGCAGGGTGTCCCGTGTAATTCTGAACTATTTACAATTACTTTAGTTTAGTCTAGTACAGATATTGATAGTGCAGGTGTCCCGTGTAATTCTGAACTATTTACAATAAGTTTAATTTAGTCTAGTGCAGATATTGATAGTGCAGGGTGTCCCGTGTAATTCTGAACTATTTACAATTACTTTAGCTTAGTCTAGGACAGATATTGATAGTGCAGGGTGTCCCGTGTAATTCTGAACTTTTTACAATGAGTTTAGTTTAGTCTAGTACAGATATTGATAGTGCAGGGTGTCCCGTGTAATTCTGAACTATTTACAATGAGTTTAGTTTAGTCTAGTACAGATATTGATAGTGCAGGGTGTCCCGTGTAATTCTGAACTATTTACAATGAGTTTAGTTTAGTCTAGTACAGATATTGATAGTACAGGGTGTCCAGTGTAAATGTTGTACCATTTAATCTAGGACAAATGAAATACCCTTGTCTTGTCCTGTTATTACTGCCAATTTATGTGACTGTTATTATAAAACACTTCTGATAATCACTTCCGGTCAATATGGCGGATAGGCGACAGGAACCGTTGAGACACTGTCTGAAAAGCGTTCGTTGTTGCAGTTTCCTCATATTCCAAGTCCGGCTTGCTGCCGGAGCTACTGAGTTTAGTGGACTGTGCACACCGTGAGCTGTGCTTTTCATCCGGATGGTGTTTCTATATTTAGATTGCTTACAATTAATGATGGTATCGTATTACCAAGGACAGTTCACTTTCGGTGCCGCTTGGCCTTATGTCTTTTGCCGTGTGCTGTAGCGGCTAGGATGGGGACTGCAGCTGCCTTTCTTTGTTTATATTTGATGAGATGTTAATTCAGATAATTCCACTGGCACTGGCGGTTGGGCAATTATGGGTTTTAATTCATCTTCAGTGATACCGGGGCCTTCGAATAACTATAGCTATTATGATAATGTTATCATACATGTTTGAATAACAGCTTATCCGTTAGAAGATTTATCCTTATCTATGCCATTAAAAAAAGTATTTAAAAAAGCTGTATATTTCAAGTGTTCAGTTTATTAATAAATTGAGAACTACGGTGAAAGATCACTCTCTAGTTGTCTATCCACAGCCAGCTATAGATTTACTAGGGCCCGCGGGTAGAAAATAAACCGGAAAACCCTCCAACTGGCGTGATGTTTTTAACTTTTGGAGATATAGAGCAGACGTTGCTCTACCCTGCTCACAAAGCTGAAAACGTCACGATAGTTGTAGGTTTTCCGGGAATTCCATCTCAGCCCGCAGGCCTAAGTAAATCTATAATTGTTTGCTTTAGGTAGGCCTGAGCGCTGTAAGGGAATACCAGGAAAATCTCCAACTAACATGACTTTGTATAGAACTGACGTCATTATAGTCACAATTGCCACTCACCAAACATCTATTCATGAAACTTTATGTATTTTGACCACTCACCAAAATCTATTTTTTCTCTCCGTGTGTCTCTGTCTCGTCATTTCGAGCCGAAGACGACACATAGGGCAGAAGTCTATATTCTGTACCCGACGATCTTTGTAAGACGACACATAGGGCAGAAGTCTATATTCTGTACCCGACGATCTTTGTAAGACAACACATAGGGCAGAAGTCTATATTCTGTACCGGACGATCTTTGTAAGACAACACATAGGGCAGAAGTCTATATTCTGTACCGGACGATTTTTTGTTTTCAAGCTTCAGATCTTGCTCAGGATTCGAATTGAATTGAACACATGTCTCTGTTCCTGGTCAATTGGTCAGTATCGACGAGGGAGCTGATGCCTACTGTTGTTGCGTCTCGCTTCAGTGTTCCGTTCAGTGCTTCTCTAGGTAGGCCTCTTTTTCTTTTCCCCTCTGGTACCCACTTGAGGGCCTGCTTTGAGATTCTATAGTTGTCTCTTCTCATAAAACATAGCCAACACAATACCACCATCTTTATTTTATTATAGATTCTATTTTTGAATGCTTTGTCATTCCTCTTATTTCTGCACGGGGGACTGGTTGGTCTCGAGGCAAGACGCCGGCCTCGAGACAGAGAGGTTGTGGGTTCAAATCCTGGCTGCACCGATTGGGATTTTTATTTATGATTTCTCTCTGCGGCAACCACCCCTGGTCTCAGCAGCCGAAGCCCGGCTTGAAACGTCAATTACTCATCGACGGAAAAAAAATATGAGCACCTCCGAAGTCGGAGTTATCTGCCTGTGCGGCGAGGGATCCCCTGTGCACACGGCTGCCAGGGAAAAAAAAAAGGTTAACACGCAAAATTCAGTTCCTAGTCTCTAGGGACTTTGTCATAGGTAAAAGCTGATGAACGAAAAAAAAAATTCACATTAGTCATAAATCCATTGCATAGGCGAGGTTTCTGTTTCAATAACAATAGGTGTTTCACGACTACGGCTTGTCCGGTCACTGATCAATCGTCCATAGTAAGATAAAGAAAGACGTATATTCACTATGCCTTATTTATTTTGGCCACTTACCAATCTCCTATAACAACAAATACAATGTTTATTCTTTGCTTGATACGAGAAGACTTCAACACCTTTCAGAATTGAGCCGGTAACTGAACATTGTTTGACATGTTTTTACAGCTTTACTCACGATCACACCTCATCATCATCATCATTGAGTGCCGTCTCCGCAACGAAGGTTGGCTACCATGGAGCGCCATTCTGCTCTATCTCTTGCTTTGATGGTGCAGGTTGTCATCGGTTGATTTGTCCATCTTTTGATGTTACTCGTCCATGTTAATCTTGGTCTGCCTCTGCCTCTTTTACCTTGTATTTTCCTCTCCAGGATTACTTTCAGTAGGCTGTTGTGTCTTTTAACATGGCCCAAGAATCGCATTTGTCTTGTTCTAATTGTGTTCAGAAGTTCTCTTTTCATTTTTAGTTGTTTTAAGACTTCATCGTTTGTTTTCTTTTCCTTCCATCCAATTCTACCTATTCTTCTATATATCCACATTTCAAAGGCTTCAATTCTCTGTTCTGTTTTCTTGTTTAATGTCCATGTTTCAGCACCATATAGGACTATTGAGAAGATGTAACATTTTGCTATTCTTAGTTTTAGCTCTGGTGTTATTTGTTTTGATGTTAGTATGTCCTAAGAACGGGATCCGCGATAGCTCAATGGTTAGTGAACTGGACTACCACGGACAAGGGGTAGGGTTCGATCCCAACCGACGGCTTTCGGGTTCACCCAGCCTTAAATGGGTACCGGTTTTTTTCTGGGAAAGTAAAGCAGCACGGGCGTAATACTGACCACATTACCCCAAAAATCATGTGCTGAAGGTCTGTAAAATATAGGGTCACTAACACCATATTTCCCTATACGCCACTTGGCGTGACGGGGGTACTTTACTTTTACTTTTTTTATGTCCTAAGAACCATAGTGTTAAGAAAATGTGTATATTTGATATAGGTGAGTGGTTGGTCTCGAGGCAAGACGCCGGTCTCGAGACAGAGAGGTTGTGAGTTCAAATCACTGTTGCACCATATTGGATTTTTATTTTGTGATTCCTCTCTGCGGCAACCACCCCTGGTTTCAGCTGCAAGGCCCGGTTTGAAACGTCAATTACTCGGCGACGGGGGGAAAAAATGTGAGCACCTCCGAAGACGGAGTTATCTGCCTATGTATCCTCATGGACCCCTGTGCACACGGCTGCCAGGAGAAAAAAGGTTAACACGCAAATTTCATTTCCTAGTCTCTAGGGACCTCGCCAGATGTAAAAGATGGCGAGTGCCCCCCCCCCCCCCCCCCAAAAAAAAAAAAAAAAATAAAATAAAAAATAAAATAAAAATAAATAAATAAAAAATAATATATTTGATATTTGTGCTTATCTTCAAGACTGAAACATCCTGTTCTTCTTGTCGAACCTCCACCAACTCGGCCCCAGCAGAACTAATTAAGATACCCCACACCCACACTAAGAGTTAAGGGAGAATTTGTTGCGCGAGACAGTTCTAATTAAATATGTATTTATGTAAATTGAGCTGACTCTCAAAGCTGTTTTGTCACATCCGGGTATATACCAGAACATTGCTTTATTGTGTTCCATTTGAAACGTTCTGTCTGTCACGTATGTTGTTGTTACAGTGTACATTGACACTGTAATCTTTTTTTTTTTTTTTTGTTAGCTTCGTCTTGATCTATAATTATTGATACACAAAGAAATACAAGAGTTGATTTATAATCAATGCTACACAAACACACATCGGAGTTCATCTATAATTAATGATGCACAAACAAATATCGGAGTTCATCTATAATTAATGATGCACAAACAAATACCAGATTATCATCTATAATTAATGATGCACAAACAAATACCAGAGTATCATCTTTAATTAATGATGCACAAACAAATATCGGAGTTGAGTTATTGAGTTATTTGCGAGTCATCATCATTGCACTCCGAACATGTTCATAGGTGCTCAGATCCCCTCCTCAGCAATTCCCTCAGTGTCCAGCGACTGACGACTCCAGTTCTGTGTTGGTTGATAAGTCTTCTTACACGGCCACTAAGTTTCTCATTTCTGGCTGTGCCCATCTTAACTCCCATTTCCATCATCCGAAGAAGTGAAAAAAAGGTAAAAGCTGGCGAACGAAAAAAAAAAAAAACAAAGCTCAGTGTTATTTTTGGTACTTCTCTAAGTCCACCTATTTTTCTTTTACCCTCCAGTGCCCATTTGGGAGCTTGCTTTGAGATTCTCTCATATTAATATTTATTTTTAAAAATAAATAATACATATCCTTAAAATGTTTTGTTTATATAATTTTTCTTGTGCAGATAATTATTTTTTATGTTTTTAATTGGTCATTCTTGTACTATATGTTCTTAATATGTGCTGCTTTTAATTTATACAAGTATAATGCTAATTTATATGTGCCGTGTTAAATTTACAACATTTGTATGGCTTTGAGTTTTATTTACTATGCTTGAGTTGTGCATTAATATTTGTGCTCAGTGATATTTATGAGAATATTATTTTACGTTGGTTGTATTTCTATGTAGTGCTGAATATACAACACCTTGTGTGACATTCATTTTTGTGTAGTATTTTTGAGTTATAAACAATTATACATGTGTAGTCAGTGAAAGTAATAACAAAACTATGCAACATTAATTTATGTGTAATAATAAATTTATTACTGCAGTATCATATTTATATGTTTATACACATGTAATAACTTGTATAACAATTAAATAACATTTATGTATTTAATAAATGTTAAATTGATAACATTTTGTTAGCATTGATTTATGATTAATTCACTGATTTATAACAGTTTGGTCACATGAATTTATGAGCATCTTGCTGAATTTATAACTGATTTTATAAGTAAATGACTGAATTCTTTTATAACAATTTCATAGTATTAATTTATCACTAGGTCGTTATGTTTATTATTACTGATGAACAT
This sequence comes from Megaustenia siamemsis, assembly GCA_032433765.1. NCBI lineage: Eukaryota > Metazoa > Mollusca > Gastropoda > Stylommatophora > Ariophantidae > Megaustenia > Megaustenia siamemsis. The sequence continues at coordinate 17,532,586 of JAVIAB010000145.1, read as the reverse complement.
TAATTTCTAGTGTAGTTTCATTACATCTGTTATAGTTAGGTTATATTTATGTCAGCGAATCAATTCAGAGGAAGAGGTATGTTTACAGCACTCGGAAAAATTGAGAAATAATCAACAACAGAAAAAAATATGGACCAAAGCAGTATTGAACCCGTACTCAGTGGCACAGCGCCTTGCCACAAAAAGCCAAACGCTAGGGAACAATGTCACTCAGCTAACTAAAAATTAGCTTCGTAGGCAATGTCTTTCGCTCAGGTGTTCTCATGACTATAGCATAAATATGCGATCACAGCTCGGAAATACATAGTGTATCTGTATTTTTTCCTGTTAAGACAAGTATCTCCCGGATAGGGTAGGGCTGAATACTTGCGTTGCAGACAAACATTTAGGGCGAAACAGCACGAATAGTAGTTTCCAGTGGTTTAGGCTGGAGACAAATAATAATCAATGAATATTATTCTAGAGGGAAACTTCCGAGGCGATAATCAGCAAATCAATTCAGAGGAAGAGGTATGTTTACAGCACTTAGAAAAATTGACAAATAATCAACAACAGAAAAAAATATAGACCAAAGCAGGATCGAACCCGTACTCAGTGGCACATCGCCTTGCCACGAAAAGCCAAACGCTAGGGAACACTGCCACTCAGCTAACTAAAAATTAGCTTCGTAGGCAATGTCTTCCGTGCAGGTGTTCTCATGACTAAGGCTATATTTATGCATGTTTATCCAGTAATGGGGAAAAATGGTATAACATTAACTTCACTTTATATTATAACTTTGTGTAATGTTTACTTTGGTGCATTGTACAATTTAAAACAACATAATTGATGTATAGGGCAACAGTTTTGTAGTATGTATAGGGCAGCAGTTCTGTAGTATGTATAGGGCAGCAGTTCTGTAGTATGTATAGGGCAGCAGTTCTGTAGTATGTATAGGGCAGCAGTTCTGTAGTATGTATAGGGCAGCAGTTCTGTAGCATGTATAGGGCAGCATTTCTGTAGTATGTATAGGGCAGCAGTTCTGTAGTATGTATAGGGCAGCAGTTCTGTAGTATGTATAGGGCAGCAGTTCTGTAGTATGTATAGGGCAGCAGTTCTGTAGTATGTATAGGGCAGCAGTTCTGTAGTATGTATAGGGCAGCAGTTCTTTAGTATGTATAGGGCAACATTTCTGTAGTATGTATAGGGCAACAGTTCTGTAGTATGTATAGGGCAGCAGTTCTTTAGCATGTATAGGGCAACAATTCTGTAGTATGTATAGGGCAACAATTATGTAGTATGTTTAGGGCAACAATTCTGTAGTATGTATAGGGCAACAATTCTGTAGTATGTTTAGGGCAACAATTATGTAGTATGTGTAGGACAACAATTCTGTAGTATGTATAGGACAACAATTCTGTAGTATGTATAGGGCAACAATTCTGTAGTATGTGTAGGACAACAATTCTGTAGTATGTATAGGGCAACAATTATGTAGTATGTATAGGGCAACAATTCTGTAGTATGTATAGGGCAACAATTCTGTAGTATGTATAGGGCAACAATTCTGTAGTATGTATAGGGCAACAATTATGTAGTATGTATAGGGCAACAATTATGTAGTATGTATAGGGCAACAATTATGTAGTATGTATAGGGCAACAATATGTATAGGGCAACAATTATGTAGTATGTATAGGGCAACAATTATGTAGTATGTATAGGGCAACAATTATGTAGTATGTATAGGGCAACAATTATGTAGTATGTATAGGGCAACAATTATGTAGTATGTATAGGGCAACAATTATGTAGTATGTATAGGGCAACAATTATGTAGTATGTATAGGGCAACAATTATGTAGTATGTAGTATGTATAGTATAGGGCAACAATTATGTAGTATGTATAGGGCAACAATTATGTAGTATGTATAGGGCAACAATTATGTAGTATGTATAGGGCAACAATTCTGTAGTATGTATAGGGCAACAATTATGTAGTATGTATAGGGCAACAATTATAGTAGTATGTATAGGGCAACAATTATGTAGTATGTATAGGGCAACAATTATGTAGTATGTATAGGGCAACAATTATGTAGTATGTATAGGGCAACAATTATGTAGTATGTATAGGGCAACAATTGTGTAGTATGTATAGGGCAACAATTATGTAGTATGTATAGGGCAACAATTATGTAGTATGTATAGGGCAACAATTATGTAGTATGTATAGGGCAACAATTATGCAGTATGTATAGGGCAACAATTCTGTAGTATGTATAGGGCTACAATTCTGTAGTATGTATAGGGCAACAATTCTGTAGTATGTATAGGGCAACAATTCTCTAGTATGTATAGGGCAACAATTCTGTAGTATGTATAGGCAACAATTCTTAGTATGTATAGGGCAACAATTCTATAGTATGTATAGGGCAACAATTCTTACTATGTATAGGACAACAATTCTGTAGTATGTATAGGGCAACAATTCTGTAGTATGTATAGGGCAACAATTCTGTATTATGTATAGGGCAACAATTATGTAGTATATATAGGACAACAAATCTGTAGTATGTATAAGGCAATACATCTGTAGCCTTTTGGTGATTAAGTTCTCACTCTTGTATCCATGTTAATTCCCCCCCCCCCCTCTTTAAATAGCACTGTCCTTACAGACTATTTAGTATCAGCTTAATCTCAATAAAAACAGAAGTTATCAAAGAGAAGAAATGACAAGAAAGCAGAAGTAACTGAGAAATGAACTTTATTCTTCTTTATTTTATATCTTCTAACAATTTCTCAGTTATTAAGGTCAAACACGGTCAATATCTAAATCACAGGAAAGGAAGATTATAGTTTTCAACATGAGATACCTGAGAAACATTGAACACAAGAGAAAATGGAAAAGTGAGAACATTGAAAACATTTAGTACATAAATGTACTTATTTATTATGATCAATAAATCTGATTTTTAATTTTTAAAAATAATAGCCCGACACAAAATAAAGTATTTTGATTTATCTCAGTTTGACTTATCTCACTTTGACTTATCTCAGTTTCACTTAACTCAGTTTCACTTAACTCACTTTGATTTATCTCAATTTGACTTATCTCACTTTGACTTATCTCACTTTGACTTATTTCACTTTGACTTATCTCACCTTGACTTATCTCAGTTTGACTTATCTCACTTTGACTTATCTCAGTTTCACTTAACTCAGTTTCACTTAACTCACTTTGACTTATCTCAGTTTGACTTATCTCACTTTGACTTATCTCACTTTGACTTATTTCACTTTGACTTATCTCACCTTGACTTATCTCAGTTTGACTTATCTCACTTTGACTTATCTCAGTTTCACTTAACTCACTTTGACTTATCTCAGTTTGACTTATCTCAGTTTGACTTAACTCACTTTGACTTATCTCAGTTTGACTTATCTCACTTTGGCTTATCTCAGTTTGACTTATCTCACTTTGACTTATCTCACTTTGACTTATCTCAGTTTGACTTATCTCACTTTGACTTATCTCACTTTGACTTATCTCAGTTTCACTTAACTCACTTTAACTTATCTCACTTTGACTTATCTCACTTTGACTTATCTCAGTTTGACTTATCTCACTTTGACTTATCTCACTTTGACTTATCTCAGTTTGACTTATCTCACTTTGACTTATCTCACTTTGACTTATCTCAGTTTGACTTATCTCACTTTGACTTATCTCACTTTGACTTATCTCAGTTTCACTTAACTCACTTTAACTTATCTCACTTTGACTTATCTCACTTTGACTTATCTCAGTTTGACTTATCTCACTTTGACTTATCTCACTTTGACTTATCTCAGTTTCACTTAACTTACTTTAACTTATCTCACTTTGTCTTATCTCAGTTTCACTTAACTCACTTTGACTTATCTCACTTTGACTTATCTCAGTTTCACTTAACTCACTTTGACTTATCTCACTTTGACTTATCTCAGTTTCACTTAACTCACTTTGACTTATCTTATATTAAGTATAAGTACTTGAACACCCGCTATAATGTGACTACATGTAACAAATCTCTGTGCAATATAATGAAGCCTCTGTGTAACTTTATTATGCTTGTCTTCCTCAGTTCTGTGTGCAGAGCGAGTGTCTCAGATGACAAAGACTTACAATGACATTGAAGCAGTAACACGCCTGTTGGAAGAGGTACATTTCATTTATTAAACATTTTGTACAAAATTAATCTCCAGCTATTACAACAAGGTCAAAATATATTTTTGATTTCACTTTCGGTGCGGCTACGCCTTATGTCTTTGGGCGTTTGCTGTAACAGCTATGATGAGGACTGCAGCTGCCTCTCTTTCTTTGGATCTTTCAGTGCGATGTGATGTAAATTCGGATGATTCCACTGGCACAGGCGGTTGAGCAAATATGGATTTTAATTCGTTTGCAGTGATACCAGGTCTAAGGAAAATACTTGGTAAGCGTGGAACGAATTCAAAACAAGCGAAAAAATTAGAGAAATCGCCAATCAACCACTAAAATCTTCAGTAATCAAGAAAATACAATGGTCATATGTTGAACATGTGATGAGGAGAGATAATAACCGAATAACAAAGCAAGCCCTCATGTGGGAAACAACAGGTAAGAAGAAAAGAGGCCGACCCAGAGAGACTGAGAAGAAAATTGATGAGAGAGGCAAGAACAGCAGAAATTGGCTCCCTCAATGAGATAGAGTTGCTTGCACAGAACAGAGACAAATGGTGAGATTTGATAAAATATCTTTACAAGGATTGAAAACTGCTAGAATAAAAATTTAGATAAGAGAATGAGTATCTGGGTCTACACCCTATGGGGCTAGTGGCCAAATTTTATGATCTACTCTTTAAAAAACGTTTAACTGCCAAGGGTTCTTTAACATGCACCTGGGACATCCTGATTATTGCCGTTATCCAAGAAGGACTAAAGAAGACTAAAACTATGATCATAAACAAAGAAAATTCTCAAGACCTACAAGTAAATATCACAGTTGAAGGAATACATCTGGAGACAGTTTAGAGCTACAACTACCTGGGACATACTATAACCAGTGATGGAAAATGTACAACTGAAATAAATAAAAGAATAGGTATGGCAAAAAGTAATTTTAATGCCATGAAAAATATACTAACAACAAAACAAATAATACTAGGGCTGAAACTAAGAATAGCAAAATGTTACATCTTCTCAATATTCCTGTATGGTGCAAAAACATGGACATTAGACAAGAAAACAGAACAGAAAATTGAAGCCTTTGAAATGTGGATTTATAGAAGAATAGGTAGAATTGGATGGAAAGAAAAGAAAACAAATGATGAAGTTTTAAACAATTAAAAATAAAAAGAGAACTACTAAATACAATTGAGACAAGACAAATGAAATTTTTGGGACACGTTAAAAGACACAACAGCCTACTAAAAGTAATATTGGAAGGGAAAATACAAGGTAAAAGAGGCAGAGGCAGACCAAGACTAACATGGACGAGTAACATCAAAAGATGGACAAGTCAATCTATGACAACCTGCACCATCAAAGCAAGAAACAGAGTGGAATGGCGCTCCATGGTAGCCAACCTTCGTTGCGGAGACGGCACTAGATGATGATGATGATCCAAGAGGGCTACATATTGGATCTCATGAGTTCTGTTATTTTTCTCCTGCGTGTTGGTTTTTAAGATTTTAAACTTTGGGTTCTGTTATTTTTCTCCTGCGTGTTGGTTTTTAAGATTTTAAACTTTGGGTTCTGTTATTTTTCTCCTGCGTGTTGGTTTTTAAGATTTTAAACTTTGGGTTCTGTTATTTTTCTCCTGTGTTGGTTTTTAAGATTTTAAACTTTGGGTTCTGTTATTTTTCTCCTGCGTGTTGGTTTTTAAGATTTTAAACTTTGGGTTCTGTTATTTTTCTCCTGTGTTGGTTTTTAAGATTTTAAACTTTGGGTTCTGTTATTTTTCTCCTGCGTGTTGGTTTTTAAGATTTTAAACTTTGGGTTCTGTTATTTTTCTCCTGCGTGTTTGTTTTTAAGATTTTAAACTTTGGGTTCTGTTATTTTTCTCCAGCGTGTTGGTTTTTAAGATTTTAAACTTTGGGTTCTGTTATTTTTCTCCTGCGTGTTTGTTTTTAAGATTTTAAACTTTGGGTCCTGTTATTTTTCTCCAGCGTGTTGGTTTTTAAGATTTTAAACTTTGGGTCCTGTTATTTTTCTCCAGCGTGTTGGTTTTTAAGATTTTAAACTTTGGGCTCTGTTATTTTTCTCCTGCGTGTTGGTTTTTAAGATTGTAAACTTTGGGTTCTGTTATTTTTCTCCTGCGTGTTGGTTTTTAAGATTTTAAACTTTGGGTTCTGTTATTTTTCTCCTGCGTGTTTGTTTTTAAGATTTTAAACTTTGGGTTCTGTTATTTTTCTCCTGCGTGTTTGTTTTTAAGATTTTAAACTTTGGGTCCTGTTATTTTTCTCCAGCGTGTTGGTTTTTAAGATTTTAAACTTTGGGTTCTGTTATTTTCCTCCAGCGTGTTGGTTTTTAAGATTTTAAACTTTGGGTTCTGTTATTTTCCTCCAGCGTGTTGGTTTTTAAGATTTTAAACTTTGGGTTCTGTTATTTTCCTCCAGCGTGTTGGTTTTTAAGATTGTAAACTTTGGGTTCTGTTATTTTTCTCCTGCGTGTTGGTTTTTAAGATTGTAAACTTTGGGTTCTGTTATTTTCCTCCTGTGTGTTGGTTTTTAAGATTTTAAACTTTGGGCTCTGTTATTTTCCTCCTGCGTGTTGGTTTTTAAGATTTTAAACTTTGGGTTCTGTTATTTTCCTCCTGCGTGTTGGTTTTTAAGATTTTAAACTTTGGGTTCTGTTATTTTCCTCCAGCGTGTTGGTTTTTAAGATTTTAAACTTTGGGTTCTGTTATTTTTCTCCTGCGTGTTGGTTTTTAAGATTTTAAACTTTGGGTTCTGTTATTTTCCTCCAGCGTGTTGGTTTTTAAGATTGTAAACTTTGGGCTCTGTTATTTTCCTCCAGCGTGTTGGTTTTTAAGATTGTAAACTTTGGGTTCTGTTATTTTCCTCCCGTGTGTTGCTTCTCAGGATTTAAATAATGTTCTTTGCAGAAAGAACGAGATCTTGAGCTTGCTGCTAGAATTGGACAGACCCTTCTGTCCAAGAACAAGGAACTCAGTACAAGAACAGAATCCCTCGAGGAGCAGCTAACGGTAGCTAATGACAAGGTCAACCAGCTTCATCATGAAATTGTCAAGAAAGAAGACCAGCTCAGGTTCTATAACGACAACCTTGAAAATGATAACAGCGATGACACCACCTGCAAGTATGAATACTGTCTACTCCTTCTTTTTTACTTTATTTTGTCACTTGTTTGATATCTTTTGGCTTGAACATAATAATGTTGACAGTAGCCTACAAGTAATAAAAAAAAAAAACTATGATTCTTTTTCTTGTCTGTTTATGTTAACATTTTTATCCTTTTTAATTCTTCTTTTTCATCCTTCTTCTATATCCTTCTATATCCTTTTATATCCTTCTATATCCTTTTATATCCTTCTTTTATATCCTTATTTTATGTCCTTCTTTTATATCCTTTTATATACTTCTTTTATATCTTTTTATATCCTTTTTTTTATCCTTTTTTATATCCTTCTTCTATATCCTTCTTCTATATCCTTTTTTATTTCCTTGTATATATTCTACTTTTATATCCTTTTGATCTTAACTTTTCATTGAATGATTATAATATGGTTGGTTGGTTGGTTGCGTTCGCCCGATGACTAAAATATTCTAGAGTATCGTAGTAGACTAGAATACTACTCTCCATCATCCGCCCTTACAAGGACGTAGTGGACGTGTCTGCGTTGTGTTGTAGTTTGCAGTATAACTGTTATATTTGCGTCTTTCGGCCCAACACATCCGACTTCAGCACGACATTTTTGCGTACCGGGTTGTCTTCCCTTTTCGATCCCTGCACGCTTGGCCAGACTAGACAGGTTTGTCTGTTACTGGAGGCACCACGGAGAGGTGGAGCAGGGTCTGCATGGTTTTGGTTTACCGATCCTGGCGCAAGCCATCAGCTGTGGGTCGCTGACAACTTCCAGCTCTGGTGCTGGTAGGCACGCCTTCGCCTCCAGACCAGATATTATAATATTATTTTAATATATCATGTCTCTGTTGAGTGATAAACTGGACAATATGCTAAGAGGAATGTGATGAAGAGTGTTATCAGCACTGGAAGACTTAGAATACACAGACAGTGCTGTGTTCTTTAGCTATTCCCATCAAGATGTTTAGATGAAAACAGTCTAAACATTTACTGTAAACATGCGGTACTGAACCTAAACATCAGAGTAACTGAAGTCCTGGTGTTAACAATGAGCAGCCTTTCACCAGCACAAATAGAGAGCCAGCAATGTGCACATGTAAAGAATGAGTGGAATGTACTATACTTAGGACATCTTCGTCCATAAATGCAGTAAAATTTACAAGATTAGAACTAGAATGTCACTAACATGTCACAATGTCTATGAAAACAAACAAAACAGCTGTGCAGTCAACCCTGCTGTGCAGTCAATGCAACTGTGCAGTCAGCCCAGCTGATAAGGAATGGGTACCTGGTTAACTGAGCTGGGGAAAAAATATTAACAGTGAGGAAGAGCTCTGGCCCCCGCACCTTGAAATTCTGTGACCTAGTACAGTGTTTCTTTCTTCACTTCCCCTTCTATATATTTGAGTGTCGAGGGAGATACAAAGTTCTGGTTCTTGCCTTTTGGCGGCTTCAGTCATTGCCAATTGATGTTGTTGTAGTGTTTCTTTCTTCACTTCCCCTTCTATATATTTGAGTGTCGAGGGAGATACAAAATTCTGGTTCTTGCCTTTTGGCGGCTTCAGTCATTGCCAATTGATGTTGTTGTAGTGTTTCTTTCTTCACTTCCCCTTCTATATATTTGAGTGTCGAGGGAGATACAAAATTCTGGTTCTTGCCTTTTGGCAGCTTCAGTCATTGCCAATTGATGTTGTTGTAGTGTTTCTTTGAAGTTGTCTGTCCATCTTACTCTAGGTCTGCCTCTTGCTCTTCTCCCTTATCTTTTAATATATGCTTTATATGGTAAAATTATGGTTACTAACATCATATTCACTATAAGCCACTTGGCGTGACGGGGTTCTTTTCTTTACTTATGTGGTAAGGAATCGCAAGGTATTCTCTCAAGATGAGCAAACCAGTTTATTTGTTGTTTCTGTGTGCAGTTCAGGATAGGCTCAATATTTACTCTTTCTTATAACTCTTTCTTTTAACTCTTTCTTTTAAATCTTTCCGCGTGGAAGCTTTTTATCGATGCAACAGAAGAGATTTCAGAGACCAAATTGTTCATGGATTTAAGAATCAATCTACATATTTATATTTATCTAACATATAACATATTATATATGAATGTATAGATAATTGAACAAGGTATTAGATTTCACCAATATCAAGATGGTACAAGACATGTAAAAAGAATTGGTTTGATGGTGGTTCACGCTAATCAAATTGAGAGTGACGCACTGTGCGGGGAAACGTACGCAGCTGAAATCAGTATGGCGCACAGTGCATCGAAACATGCGGAAATAGTTTAAATATCTTTTCTGATTCTGGTGCATTTACCAAATGTTAATTTCCATCCAATAATTATTTTTATTAGAACATTTAATAAATATCATATTTCTATCCAATAACTATTTTTATTAGAACATTTAATAAATATCATATTTCCATCCAATAACTATTTTTATTAGAACATTTAATAAATATATTTCCATCCAATAACTATTTTTATTAGAACATTTAATAAATATATTTCCATCCAATAACTATTTTTATTAGAACATTTAATAAATATCATATTTCTATCCAATCATCATCATGTGCCATACCGGTTGGCGTAGGTGATCATGTCCCTCCACAATCTTCTATCTACAGTGCATCGTATCAGTTCTGTTGTTGACTGTTTTCCATGCCATGACACCAAGCCATCCAGTATTTTCTCTCTTTGTCGTCCGCGATCTCTCTTTCCTTGTATTTTGCCAGTTGTAACCAAGTATTTCAACCCTCCTCTTCTCATGATGTGCCTGAAAAATGTTGATTGCTTCTTTCTGATGTTTTTTAAGAGCTCCCTTTTTGTGTTGGCCTCTTCTATCCAATAACTTGTTTTATTTCAAGCATTATCAGATATTATCTTCTAAAATCAGGAACCATAATTTGTTAAAACATAGGTTTTGTTCATTCTTTCTAATTTGCATTTTGCTTGTTTGTTTTTTTTTAAAGTGACAAGTCAGGACCTCTGGTCAACCTGGATTTTCTGGAGAAAAAAGTCAAAACGTTGGAAGATGAGAACATCAACCTGCGCATGGAGGTAAATGCTGCGGAACTTCAGAAATTGCTTTAGTGTAATTTCCTTGTTTGCTTAATTTATCAGTTTATTGACATTTTATTTTACCAAATTAGTAACCTGGTCAGAATAAATCCGTATCAATCACCATCAAGGGCGTTCTTCTTGAGAATGCATGGAAAAAGACCAAGAGGAAGACCCAGAAGAAGATGGATAGATGCAGTGACAGAGACATGTAACAATAAAGGAAAGTCACTAATTCAGACAGTTCGAGCAGCACAAGAACGACAAATGATATAAATCACGACACCTTTTAGGCATCAGTGAAAGAGAAAAGAAGAAGAAGAAGTAAGCTTTTTTGTATTTGTAAAAACAATACTTTTCCCCTACTAATTCTGTGTACTTTTTATTACATTTTTTCTGTTTCTTTTTTGTGTGTTTCTTCACATTTTGATGTTTACACTTTCATCATCATCATTGAGTGCTGTCTCCACATCAACGATTGGCTACCATGGAGTGCAATTTCACTGTGTCTCTTGCTTTGATAGTGCAGGTTGTCATAGATTGACTTGTCCATCTTTTGATGCTACTCGTTAGTCTTGGTCTGTCTTTGGCTCTCTTACCTTGCATATTTTCTTCCAAGATTACTTTTAATAAACTGCTGTCTCTTTTAACATGCCCTAAAAATCTCATTTGTCTTGTTTGAATTGTTTTTAGTAGTTCTCTTTTTTCATTTTTGATTGTTTTAAGACTTTATCATATGTTTTTAGGCAGGCATATTTTTATAATAGGTGTAACTGTTGTCTGAAACTTGTCTTTAGCTCCAAGCAACTATGTGAGGGTCCATGTTTTACATAAATCAAATTTATTGATATTACGAGTGTGCTCAAATGTCTTGTATTTCTCTTAATCTTTGCTACTAACTTTTCTTCATTTTCTCATTTATGGATTCTCCCAGAGGAACTTTATAAGACCAGAGAATAAAGGCCGGTTGCCCAGTGTAGTCGCCATGTGGTGTTGGGGTTTGAGTTTTTGTTTCATACCCAATACCCGATAGAAAAAAACTTTTCAAACTACAATGATTTGAACCTGCATTCTCCTATTTTGGAAAATGACAAGTCCTCAATTTGACAACCTGCTTTCATTTTTTTTAAATCTTTCATTTTGGTTAATTAGTTTGTCTTTTCAAGTTCTTTACATTCTTTGTTAATGTAGTGTTGTCTGCACTATTCTAGTATTAATATGATATTTCTATCTCTATCTATTGACCTTTCGAGCCGAAGACGGCACATAGGGCAGAACCACAATCTCAAAAACAGAAACCTTGCGTGCCAAAGTGGCACATATTGCAGAGATCACTGCTCTAAAATATATGGCGCTGTTTCCATAACAATACTTTTTATAATGACAACTTGTCAAGCCATCGATCAACCTCCTTAGTCGCCTCTTACGACATGCCTGGAAGGTCACAGTGTCACTATTCTTTATATATGTTGCTTATATATGATATTTGAACTATACTTATTGGTGGTTGTTGTTAGATATTTTAACAGTTATAACATTGTCTCTGTAGCCACAGTGGCTCAGTAGTTAATGCATTTGTTATTGAGCAGAAATGTTCAGGTGACTTCCCCCAACTATTGATTGAGTATAATTTATCTATCTATTGCCCTTTTGAGCCGAAGGCACATAGAGCAGAACCACAATCTCAAAAACAGAAACCTTGCGTGCCAAAGTGGCACATATTGCAGAGATCACTGCTCTAAAATATCTGGCGCTGTTTCCATAACAATACTTTTTACAATGACAGCTTGTCAAGCCATCGATCAGGCTATAATTTATACTGGATATATTTTTCATTTTCTATTTTTTAACAATTATTCATTTGTGTGATTAAGTCGACATAGAACCTGATGGAGTGATAGTTCATGCACTTGCCTGTCAACCTGAATGTTTGGGGATCAATTGCCAGTTGAGGGCAACAAACAAATATTCTGACCTGAAAGTCTTTTTGGTCCATCCAGCTTCTTTAAATTGGTATCAGAGGTTTTCTCTGGGAAGGAAAGGCAGCAAGGACGGGAACTGACCACCTTACCTCATGAAGAGGGGACTTAGTAGAATGAAGTGACTCCATTACTCAACAGCAATTCCTTTGAGACTATCTTTACCTTTTTTATGTTAACAGAGTGCCAGACTAAAGTCAGACACAGACAATCTAGAGGAGAAAGAGAAGGAATATGTTCAGAACTTCATTCATCAGCTAGGTATTCCCTCATCTTATTAATTAATACATTCTTATGTTTTAATATTAATTTCTGTTTTTTCTTCAATGTCATCATATAAGTTAATCAAAGGACATTTACTCCAAAACAAAGTTAATTCTTCCTCTTAGAAATCAGTTTTCACCAAAGGAAAATGGCTGACAGAAAAGAAAAGTTGGTGTCTGTCTGAAATGGATGGCAAACAACACTATAAGCCTATATCAGAAGGATCAAGATCAGATTAGCACAATCCCAATAAACTAACAGATTCTGTGTGTAAATCTCAAATGATGAATTTATTGATCCTAAGGACATAGGACGCCACTGAATCTGAGGACCATAACACCATTAGTCTCATGAGCCATATGACAAAAATATTACTAAGAATCATCATGAGACTTGTAAGGAAGAAAATAAAACCAGAAATAAGTGAGGAACAAATTGGATTTGTGGAAGGAAAGGGCACCAATAATGCAATATACATTTTAAGAACATTGATAGAAAGAGCTATAGAGATAAGGAAAGATCTGTATGTGTTCTTTATGTACTGTCCTTTCGAGCTGAAGACGGCACATAGGGCAGAACCACAATCTCAAAAACAGAAACCTTGCGTGCCAAAATGGCACATATTGCAGAGATCACTGCTTCCATAACAATACATTTTACAATGACAGCTTGTCAAGCCATCGATCAACCTCCTTAGTCGCCTCTTACGACATGCCTGGAAGGTCACAGAGTTACTATTCTTTATGTTCTTTATAGACTACACAAAAGCATCTGACAAAGTAAAGCATGTGGAAATAATCAATATGCTGGAGAAATTAAACATTAATGAGAATGATCTGCGAATCATAATAAAAAACAATTACTGGCAACAAACAGCAGCCATACGAATTAGCAACCAAACAGGACAGTTCCAATATATAAAACGAGTCAGACAAGGCTGTGTTCTGTCACCAGATTTGTTTTCACTTTACAGCGAACATATTATGAGATCAATAGTAGACAAAAAGGGAATTGAAGTCAACGGTCACAACATAAATAATTTGCGATATGCGGATGACACATTCTTGATAGCAGAGACAGAGAATGATCTACAAGAAATGATAGACATAATAGTAAAAGAAAGCAACAAGAAAGGTCTCAGTCTGAATAGTAAGAAAACAGAAGTAATGGTTATATTGTAGAAACAATCATCACCAGCATGTAGCATAAAAATAAACAGGACAAATCTGAGACAAGTGCAACGTGTCAAACTTGTTGATGAATTGATTGATCCTATAAGCACATCTCTATTGATGAATGAATTGATTGATCCTATAAGCACATCTCTGTTGATGAATGAATTGATTGATCCTATATGCACATCTCTATTGATGAATGAATTGATTGATCCTATAAGCACATCTCTATTGATGAATGAATTGATTGATCCTATATGCACATCTCTGTTGATGAATGAATTGATTGATCCTATAAGCACATCTCTATTGATGAATGAATTGATTGATCCTATATGCACTTCTCTATTGATGAATGAATTGATTGATCCTATTTGCACATTTTTGTTGATTAATGAATTGATTCATCCTATTTGCACATCTTTGATAATGAATTGACTGACCCACTGTATCTTGACCTGCAGCTAAAGTCAACTTTGAGATGGAGGCAATGACTGAAGCACTGAACCAAACAGCGGAGGAAAATGCATACCATAAAGAGGAGATCACTAGTCTGCTGGCACAGGTTGCTGACTTGCAGCGGAAGATTAGAATGGTCCGTTTACATTGTTTTCATGTTATTATGTAAATTTAACAAGGTTATTGTATGAATGTGTTAATGAATGCATGAATTATGTGTAGATAATCCCTTAGCTGTGGTAGAAGATCACCAGATGTGGAAACGGTCCTGAGATGTGTCCATTCTTTTTTATGTTTCAAATGCATTATAATGCTTATGGTTAGTCAAAGGCCCTGGTATCACTGCAAATGAATTAAGATCCATAATTGCTCAACCGCCCATGCCAGTGGAGTCATCCTAATTAAAACTCATCACATTGAAGGATCCAAACAAAGAAAGGCAGCTGCAGTCCCCATCATAGCAGCTATAGCACACGTCAAAAAACATAAGGCTAAGCAGCACCCAAAATGAATGCAGCTGAACGTCCTTTGTCATACGATATCATCATTCATCATAAGCAATCGGAATATCAAAACACAATCTGGATGAAAAACACAGCTCACAATGTGCACAGAGCACTAAACTCAGTAGCTCTGGCAGCAAGACAGACTTGGAATATGAGGAAACTACAACAAGGAACACTTTTTAAACAGAGCCTCAATGGTTCCTGCCACCTATCCACCATATAGACCGGAATTGTTGTATGTCCTACAACCCTAGATTACGATATATCATTTTAAATCATGTTTTAACGATACCGTCATAACGTTTACTACTCAAAAAACCCTGTGTAACTTGGACAAAAATGCAGTTATTGAAATTCTTTTACAAATTTTTAGAGAGATAATACTTTGTAAGAACTACAGTTTAAAAAAAAAAAATTGGAACAGTACAGGCAGAACAAATGTGGAGTGAAGGAGCCATTTGATGCAAAAAAATAATAAAAATCATCAATTACTACTTTATACACCAATGGTGTATTGACAAAAATAAAATACTTCCGGTTGTAGTATTTGATATGAACATTCAGGAAGGTACATAGTGGGGAAAAGAAAACACTATAGAGATTTGTAGCAATTTTAATTTTGAAATGGTAATTTTTACAACTTAATCGTTATCTTTAACAAAACACAACACAACGAGCCTTCAACAAACGTTGTGAGAACACCAGACCCAAGGGTTGACCATGAAAAAGATGGGTCGATGGAATATTAGAAGCACTAGGAAACATAACAGCAGCAGAGGCGAACAGAAGAGCAAAAAACAGCAAATTATATCTCCCCTCGATGCTGAAAGGCTAATGAGGAAAGAAAGAAGAAGAAGAATCATTATCTTGGGTTAAATAACATAAATTGGCAACTGGTTGTACAAATTGGCATTCAGACTAATTTCAAAATTTTAATCTTAGAATAAATTTTTTGAAGTTCACTCCTGCCAGCTATCTCTGAGAATAGTATGACATTCTTCTTGCAGTACCACAGAAATCTGGCCACAAACCAAGAATATTTGCACTGCCTAAATCACAAAAATCAATTTGAATCACTCTTTGAGTGAAATTTGACCTGTCTATATCATTTTACAAATAAAGTTATTGAGTTATTTGCAGGTCATCATCATTGCACTCCGAACATGTCCATAAGTGCTCAGATCCCCTCCTTAGCAAGTCCCGCAGTGTCCAGCGACTGATGACTCCAGTTCTGTGTTGGTTGATAAGTCTTCTTACACGCCCACTAAGTTTCTCATTTCTGGCTGTGCCCATCTTAACTCCCATCTCTATCATCCAAAGAATTACAAATAAAGTAGTTGAATAAATATACAGATATTATCTGTTATCTTTCTAAGAGTTTTTTTTTGTCAGGTTGCAAAGACTAGCTAGGCATCTTTGTGTTCATCATAACAGTGTTAGTAACCCAGAGTTGATTAAGATATCTTTTCACCTTCAAATTTAGTCTCCCTGATAACAATCTGCACATATACAGACGGGCTAACAAGGTGAGAATCACTGTAGTCCCTGCACTGGTGGAGGTCTCTTGATATAGAAGATCCGGCGGGCGGGCGGGCGGGCGGACAGATTATACAAGACATGTAAAAAGAATACAGTTTGATGACAGTTTACACTAATCAAATTGAGAGTGATGCACTGTGTGGTTAAACGTACATGACCGAAATCAACATGGTACATCAAATGGTACATCAAAACGTACCAAAAAAGTTAAAGAACTGAAGAATAAATGGCACTTGACTAGTACAGTTGTATTTGGGTCAGAGTTTTTATTTTGCCCCGATAGAAACATTTTTTTGTCCTAGCGTGATTCGAACCACAGTTGTGGCAACACATTACTGTAATGAGTAGTTTTCCATTGCAGTATAACTTTTTTGTCATTTTATAAGGAGGAAACATCTGATGTTGTAACTCAACAAAATTGAAATCAGTGGAAGAGATATAAAGATGGAGAAGAAAGATACAAAACAGTTTAAGAGAAAGTTTGGTAGGAAGTCAAGAATATAATTAAAAAAACAGCTGTATAAATGGAAAGTTGTGGAGAGACATGATCACCTATGCCAGCAGACAAAAGTACTTGATGAGGATGGTTCTTTTTTTATTGAAAATATGTTAATTATTTTTTTTTTATATTTTGTCTTGTACATTCCAGTTAAGCCTTGAGAATGAAAAGAATCAAGAAGAGTTAATAGCTTCCTCTGAATCCAAGCGCAAATTAACTATGGAAGTGAGTTTATTTTTTTTTTCCTCCAAGGAATGGTCTTTTTTTCAATCTCTTAACCTTACTTAGGTAAAGGTGTCTTTAACTATTTAACTAAGGTGGAAGTGTTTTTAACTATTTAACTAAGGTGGAAGTGTCTTTAACTATTTAACTTAGGGGAAGTTCTTTTTTTTGAAGAGTTTAATAGATTTTGAAGCTAAAACACCAGCAGCAGAATTAGATGTAAATTTAGATGACTTCACCTTGAGCGAAATAGAAACCACCTTAAAGTGTATGGCCAACAACAAGGCTGCTGGAGAGGATAAGTTAACAGCTGAGATCCTCAAGGCAATTGATAGCCATAATTTAATACATCTCCAGAAAATGTTCAACATCATTTGGAAAGCAGAGAAAACGCCTCATAAATGGAAAAAAGGAATCATTGTTAAGATTCCAAAAAAGGGCAATCTTAGAGATTGTAACAACTGGAGAGGTGTGATACTTTTGTCAGTTGCCTTAAAGTTATTCTGCAAAATCATCCTAAATAGAATAAAGGATTCAATAGATACAGTAATGTGTGAAGAACAGGCTGGGTTTAGAAAAGGGAGAAGCTGCCTTGACTACATTTTTACTCTACGTCTTATATTGGAGGAACACATTGAAAAGCAAAAACCTTTTCTACTTAACTTCATTGAATTTAAAAAAGCATTTGACAGTATTCATAGAGATTCTTTGTGGAAAATTCTGAAGCAATATGGCTTACCATAAAAAATCATAAACATTATTAAAGACATGTATGATGGTTACGCATGTGCAGCTCGAACAGAGGAAGGACTGAGCGAATGTTTCCCAATAGAAACTGGGGTTAAACAAGGATGTATTTTATCGCCCTTGTTATTTGGAGTTGTTATGGACTTCATAATGAAGAAATGCTGCACTGTTAATAAAGGCATCGAATGGATACAAGGAGACCATTTGGAGGACCTCGACTTTGCTGATGACATAGTTCTCATCAGCAGTCAGATAAAAACGATGCAGGAAAACACAAATGAATTATCATCAATAGCCAGCAAAATTGGGCTTGAGATCAATCATGAAAAGACTAAAGTCATGAAAACTTTAATTCCAACAGACGACAAAATATACATGGAAAACAAACCAGTGGAAGAGATTGATCACTTTATCTATCTTGGAAGTCACATTGATCGAGAAGGGGATACAAGTAAAGAAATTAGAATCAGAATAGCTAAAGCAGCAATGTCTTTCAGAAGCCTTGAAAAGTTGTGGAAATCAAAACTCATCAGCACAAACACAAAACTTAGACTATTCAAATCAAATGTACTATCAACCCTTACGTATGCATGTGAATGCTGGAACACAACAAGAGACATAATACGGGAGGTCAAAAAGTAATGCACACCAATTTTTTTCTCGGCTAATAATAAAGATAGGAATATGAAATTTTGCACACTTGGAATATGACATGTTCCAATTATGTGTACCAAATTGCACAGCATTCTGATAAATATTATGCAATCTATGAACCGTTAAAATGGAGCTTGTCAACAATGTCCGTTACAAACAGCGAATTGTCATAGAATTTCTGGTTGCGGAAAAAGAAACTGTGGCAAACATTCATAAATGACTGTGTGCAGTGTACAAATGTTCTGCAGTCGATAGGAGCACAGTTAGTCACTGGGTTCAGAGAATTAAAGCTGCAGAAAGTGTACGAGTGGAGCTGCATGATTTACCACGTTCTGGACGTGTTGCCTCGGCTACCAGCACAGACATGTTAAACCGAGCTGATGCCATTATTCGTAAGGATAGGCGTATCACTAGTCAGCAATTGGCATTGCAGCTTACAGTCAGCAAGGGAAGTGCAATCGCAATTTTTAAAACTCTCGGATATTCAAAGATTTGCGCTCGATGGGTTCCTCGGTGCCTAACAAATGATCACAGAGTTCAAAGGAAAACATTCTGTTCTGAATTGTTGGAGCATTTCGGTGTTGAAGGAGAAATGTTTTTGTCAAAAATTGTTACCGGTGATGAAACGTGGGCACATCATTATGAGCCTGAAACAAAAATGCAGTCAATGGAATGGCATCATCCGCAGTCACCAAAAAGAAAAAAATTCAAAACATCTCCATCAGCCGGAAAGGTGATGATCACTGTCTTCTGGGACATTGATGGTGTGATTCTTGGTATAGCGTGGAATGAATTCAAAACAAACGAGAAAATTAGAGGAATCGTCAATCAACCACTAATATCTTCAGTAATAAAGAAAAGACGGTCATATGTTGGACATGTGATGAGAAGAGATAGTAACTGAATAGCAATGCAAGTCCTCATGTGGGAAACAACAGGTAAGAGGAAAAGAGGAAGACCCAGAGAGACACTGAGAAGAACATTGATGAGAGAGGCAAAAGCAGCAGGAATCGGTTCCCTCAATGAGATAGAGCTGCTTGTACAGAACAGAGACAAATAGCAAGATTTGATAAAATATCTTTAAAACAATTGAAAACTGTTAGAACAAAAATTTAGATAAGAGAAAGAGTATCTTGGTCTACGCCCTATGGGCCGGCTACGGTTTGAAAGGTCAAAGGATAGAAGGTGTCTTTAACTAAGGTGGAGGTGTCTTTAATTTAGGTAAAGGTGTCTTTAACTATTTAACTTAAGTGAAGATCTCTTTAACTATTTAACTAAGGTGGAGGTGTCTTTAATTTAGGTAAAGGTGTCTTTAACTATTTAACTTAAGTGAAGATCTCTTTAACTATTTAACTAAGGTGGAGGTGTCTTTAACTATTTAACTTAGGTGTGTAGAAGGGGGAAGGCGGAAATAACAGAAAAGCCGGTTAGTAAACAAGGAGACGATAAGACGAGGTCATGGGGAAAAATAAGGAGACAGTAAGATGAAGTTCACGGGGAAAAACAAGGAGAAGATAATACGAAGTTCCCGTGGAAAGTGTGAAAGTTATGATCAGAAAAGAGTGAGCTGAGAGACGCGAGGATAGACGCGCAGTTGAAGAGGATTGGATAGAAAGGAGAGGAAGTAAATGTGATTGGAGGAAAAGATCCAGATTTAATTAAGGAGAAAACACGAAGGCTCGGGAGCTCTTGTTACGGAATAGTCCGTCAGAGAGACACACGTTTAGGCAGGAAGACTCAGATTTAGATAGGAAGAGCACTTGTTACGGAATAGTCCTGCAGAGACACACACGTTTAGGCAAGAAAACTCAGATTTAGATAGGAAGAGCACTTGTTACGGAATAGTCCGGCAGAGAGACACATTTAGGTAGGAGATGGGTGACCACATGTTGGTCGGCCCATAGGGGCTGCCCATAGCCCAGTAGACTTAGAATAAATGTGCACTAGTAAGCAAGTAGATTGGAGCACTTGTTACAGAATAGTCTGGCAGAGAGACACACGTTTGATAGGAGGACTGAGATGTAGATAGGAGCCGTGAGCTTAAGGAACAGTTAGTCAGGTAGGATCATGAGTAAGACGGTAACCAAGCCAATTAGTAGCAGTTAGCAAAGTGACAGCATAGGGACAACAGAAGCTAACTAGAAGAAGGGAGCTGCTGTTCGATAGGGAACAGTTCCCAATAGATTTAGATAGGAGTGTGTATGAACCTAGAGCCCCAGCGGCGAGTGATATTGCTGTTGGGCTAGTAAAGCGTGTGTGTCTGTTCATTGTTCCAGTGTGATCAGCATACTATGTCACTTGTGCATTTTGACGGCCAGGCAGTGGGCTGAAATAAAGCCAGCGAAATTATTACACCCAAAGTTTTGTTATGTGTTTAACAGTTTTGTTAAATCTAGCCTAGCGTAATTGACCTACAGGGAGAACCTCAACCCAGCGGAAAGTTGTCGTGGCACAATAGCAACATTCCTAAGAGGTACTAAAGATCACATAATACGGCTACTAGCGAGGTCAGTCCCCTGGGGCGACATTCCAGCCAGACAAAAAGGGGTCAGCACAGCAATACCAGAACATCGAGCGTAACTGGGTCGCCACGAGGAAATTGAGAGAGCAGGCAGTACACGACGGATGAGATAATCGTCGTTGTTACCCCAGCTAGTAAACAAGAGTCGCCTGCACCAGGCGATGGGTACATTATTACGTGTGTCTGTTTACATGCGGCCTCACACGAAGCACCTGATACAGGTGGAGGTGTCTTTAACTATTTAACTTAAGTGAAGGTATCTTTAACTATTTAACTTAAGTGAAGGTGTCTTTAACTATTTAACTTAAGTGAAGATGTCTTTAACTATTTAACTTAGGTGAAGTTTTTGGAAAGTAATCCTTAATTTTTGGTATTTTGGGGGAAGCAATTGTAATTTTTGTTGGAAGAAATTTGTAATTTTGGGGAGCAATCTTTAATTTTTGTAGGAATGGGAGTGATGTTTAACTTGTGGTAATTTCATCTTTGTCCTTTGCATAAGGAAGACGTGACCTTACAAGAAAAATAATTTGTTTCTGGCATGACCAGAAATACAACAAGCTCACTCTGACTAGTCATTTTTGTTTTGCTGCAGCTCAAATGTATCAAGGACAGAAATGATGAGCTCTATGAGACGTTGAAGGAAGCTCAAGATGAGTTGAGGATGTTGAGAAGCAGACATAAGATCAACTCCAGTGGGCAACATCATCATTCTGCCTACACCGTCCCCACAGACTCACTAGCCTCCGAGTTAGAAACATCGCTCCAGCAGGAGTTTTCACCAACTAGGAGAAAGTAAGCACTGGTTATATCTTTTACATTTAGGGGGAGCTGCATAGTCTAGGGATAAGACGTCAGATATCCTGGTGTCCTGATGATGAAATCATCTCTCCTGTGTTTATTTTTATCTTTTACATTTAGGGGGAGCTGCATAGTCTAGGGGTAAGACATTAGACATCCTGGTGTCCTCATGATAAAATCATCTCTCCTGTGTTTATTTGTATCTTTTCCATTCCTAATCATCTTGTTTCGCATGGCCTTTTTGGAATCCCCAAGGAAAAAGACAAAGAGGAAGACTAAAATATTCTTGGAGAAGACAGATGGAAGCAGAGATGAAGGTGATGGGGAGGACATGGAATGATCTTAAAAGAAAGGCAAGAAACAGAATGGCTTGGAAAGTGTTTGTCGAAGACCTATGCTCCACAGGGAGCTGAAAGGAAGAAGAGGAAGAACACCATAAACGACGATGTAAAATGGCTGCATGTTTCCCTGTCTTTGCAAAGACTAAAGTAGTCGCTTAAACACTTTTGGTTGCTTTGTTTGCTTTCAATGTGTGTTTTCAAGAAAACTTGAATGAGGAAGTCACTGTACACACTCTTTTTGATGGAAGTCTTTGGAATTGCCACCTGTGTTGCTGATAAATGCTGAACAGTAATCCTTGCAATAGAATTTGCTAACTATGTCTTCACACTTTGGTGGGGATGCTGTGCTATGAGCGGAGCAGATATGGGGATTTCCCAACTGCAGTGGAATTGATTCCATGGATAGAATAGAACAGAATCTCTCTATCCTGCAATTAGAAAGTGTGTCTATGTTAGGATCAAGAACTTGTCTGGCAGGAACTACCGGTCAATATGGTGGATACGCGGCAGGAACCATTAAAGGCTATGTCTGAATAGTGTTCCTTATTGCAGTTTCCTCATATTCCAAGTCTGGCTTGTTGCAGGAGCTACTGAGTTAGGTGCTCTGTGCACACACCGTCAGCTGTGTGTTTCATCCGTTTTGATCGTGTTTCGATATTCCGATTCTTTACGATGAAGGATGATATCGTATGACAAGGAACAGCTGGCTGTGTTCACTTTCTGTGCAGTTTCGCCATATATCTTTTGGCATGTGCTGAGATTGCTATGATGAGGTCTACAGCTACCTTTCTTTGTTTGGGATATGACATAGTAATTCAGATGATTCCACTGGCACGGGCGGTTGAGCAATTATGGATTTTAATTCGTTTGCAGTGATACCGTGGCCTTCCATCAATAACAATAACTTGTCTGGCAAAGTGGTCTATCTATCTATCTTTCTATTGACCTTTCGAGCCGTAGCAGGCCCATAGGGCATTGACCAAGATACTCCTTTTCTTATCTGAATTTTTGTTCTAGCAGTTTTCAATTCTTTTAAAGATATTTTATCAAATCTCGCCATTTGGATATCCATGTTGTTTTGTGAATATTTTTGTGTGGAAATAATGTCCCACCTATAACTAAATTTTCTATTAAACATAATTCTATTAATCTTTCTCCATTCTGACGTGTAGTATCACAGCCTTCTCTCTCCCCATTACGTGTTCCATTCCTGCGTTGTCTTTTCCCACTTTGGCATTGACAAAGTAGTCTACCAGCTCTATATTATCACGACAGCCACACTTTTGTTACCATTTCCTTTTCATACACACAGGATAGACATTTTTAGTTTATTTTCTTTAACATATTTCGAATATTTTTGTTTTAATGTTTCGTTATTAGTTTTGTTTGTGTGTTTTTCTTGTTTGTTCCTGCTGAAGGCCTATTGGGCCGAAACGTCGTTTAGTCTGTGTCGTCCACTTATCACGTAAAGCTTCTAACATACCATTTTTTTGTATTTTTTAATTTTTCCTCTTTATTCTGACCCAGATAGTTAGAGTTTAATTCTCTGTTGTGACTAGTTATTTTTCCCCTCACATGCACAGCCTCAGTGATCATGCAGCCTGTGAAAGTGAGTGCCGGACTTTCATCTCTAGAAAAGAGTGATGTCCTGACTTTAAGCTGACCTTGTTGCCAATTACTGTGTTGTTGAACTTTCAAAAATATGGGCCTTAATACCACATTTAATATATATATTTATCATAATAGTGCCGTGAAAGAAAGAACCCCATTCATGCACTGTAGCATTTAGGAAATATTGTGTTTAATCTATCTAACCATCTATTGGATGGATAAAGGGAATACTAGAGTCAATAGGAGGAATAACATCAGAAGAGGCCAACAGAAGAGTAAAGAATCGCAGATTGTTTCTCCCCTTGAGGCCAACAGCAGCAGAGGAAGGATAGAAGAAGAAGAAGGAGGAGGAGGAGGAGGAGGAGGAGGAGGAGGAGGAGGAGGAGGAGGAGGAGGAGGAGGAGGAGGAGGAGGAGGAGGAGGAGGAGGAGGAGGAGGAGGAGGAGGAGGAGGAGGAGGAGGAGGAGGAGGAGGAGGAGGAGGAGGAGGAGGAGGAGGAGGAGGAGGAGGAGGAGGAGGAGGAGGAGGAGGAGGAGGAGGAGGAGGAGGAGGAGGAGGAGGAGGAGGAGGAGGAGGAGGAGGAGGAGGAGGAGGAGGAGGAGGAGGAGGAGGAGGAGGAGGAGGAGGAGGAGGAGGAGGAGGAGGAGGAGGAGGAGGAGGAGGAGGAGGAGGAGGAGGAGGAGGAGGAGGAGGAGGAGGAGGAGGAGGAGGAGGAGGAGGAGGAGGAGGAGGAGGAGGAGGAGGAGGAGGAGGAGGAGGAGGAGGAGGAGGAGGAGGAGGAGGAGGAGGAGGAGGAGGAGGAGGAGGAGGAGGAGGAGGATCTATTGTCCTTTTCAGTTGAAGATGGCATATGAGCAGAAACTCTAGATTCTCCATGTCCAGTGGCAAGAGAGCTGATGCCTTCTGTTATTGCTTCTTACCTCAGTATTCTCTTTAGTGTTTCTTTAGGTCGGCCTCTTTTTTTTTCTTTCTTTTTTTTTAACACCCATTGGTTCCCATTTGAGTGCTTGTTTTGAGATTCTTTTGTTGTCCCTCTCCTCACATGGCCGACGAATATGTATTTTCTCATTAAATGGCCAACATATATGTCTCTTCTCATCACATGGCCAACATGTGTCCACCTTTTTTTTTCTTGATTATAGATATTGTTGTATGCATTTATCATTTCTCTTATTTCTGCACTAGTCTTGAATTTGTTCCATGGTATACAAAGTATTTTCTTGAGGCATTTTTTTTCAAATGCATCCAATTAATTTTCTTTTTCTTTAATTCTTTTCCAGTTCTCACATGCAAAAGGATGGATAATATGTTTCATAAAAAAATTCCTGGGCTTTGTTTTATGCTGTATTTTCTTATCAACATGTTTATTGGTAATGGTGAGGTCTTTCATTACCGCCAATCAACATGTTTATTGGTAATGGTGAGGTCTTTCTTTACCATCAATCAACATGTTTATTGATAATGGTGAGGTCATTCTTTACCACCTATCAACATGTTTATTGGTAATGGTGAGGTCATTCTTTACCACCAATCAATATGTTTATTGGTAATGGTGAGGTCTTTCTTTACCACCAATCAACATGTTTATTGGTAATGGTGAGGCCTTTCTTTACCACCAATCAACATGTTTATTGGTAATGGTGAGGTCTTTCTTTACCACCAATACTTTAAGAGACTGAGGAGTCTAAAGATGAAACAATCTAGAGTTGAAAAAAATCTAGAAGTGGAAAAATCTAGAGATTTAAAAATCTACATATTTGAAAAGGGGTCTGGTTGATCAGGGGTCTGGTTGATCAGGGGTCTGGTTGATCAGGGGTCTGGTTGATCAGGAGTGCTTAGTTGAAGAAGCAGATGTATCTACAATCAAGACCTTACAGGAACAGTCTGTCTGCAAACGCATCAAGAAATGCTGCGATGAGTGTCTGCAAACGCTTCAAGAAATGCTGCGACGGGTGGTGGAGCTAGTATGGGGATGCCCCCGCTGCAATGACATTGATTCCATGAATAGAAAAGAAAAGCATTGAATTTACCACGTAAACCAAATATCTGTTTAAGGCTGGATTAACGTAGAGCTCCATGTACCACTACTCTAATGTGGCTCCCCGTTAACACCTTGTATTGCCAAATATATCCTAAATCTACTGGGTGAATCATGGGATACTGTTTACTTTACTTTTTAGTTTACAATGCCTGCATTATTAGTATCCTATTATAGGACAGCCAATCATGGACAACTTATGTAAAGCAAAAGTGAAGGCTAAATGCATTCCATATGCAATGCCAGCACCATATTCTTAATATCACCTGGAAGGACAAAGTGACAAACGTGGAGGTCCTTACTCACACAGACCTCCTGAATATCTACACGCTGCTCAAGCAACAAAGGTTACACTGGCTTGACCACTTACACCATATGAAAGATGGCCGCATACCAAAAGATATACTTTATGGACAACTAGCAGATGGCAAAAGAACTAGTAAAGTAAAGGTTCCTTCCATGCCGACAGATTCATAGAAAAACAGAATACACTGTGAAAGAAAATAAAAAAAATAACATTTCCTAGGGGCCCTGTAAAATTCCATTACCCCAAAAACCATGTGCTGAAGGTCTGTAAAATTTATGGTCACTAACACCATATTCCCTATATGCCACTTGGCGTGACGGGGCTCTTTACTTTACTTTTACTGTAAAATTCATAGTCAACTATAACTGACGGAGGCTACTACTGTTTACTTGACATGTTCTGCTATAGGAATATGTCTGATCTTACCTAGCCTATGGGCTATTCATTTTTGTTAGAGTTAACATCACAACACTTTGGGAAAGGACTCGGCCACTTTCAGCAGATAATGAAGTGCTCACACTAAAGGTTTCAGTAACTCACTGGTTATACACACAGGAACCTGATCATGTAAATCATCATTTTTACGTGTTTAATGTATTCCAAATTGTTGCAATCTTCATCCTCATCAATAACCATGTCACTGTTTGGCATAAATGACTTGGGTCTTTAAGACACTGTCTCTGTCACAAAAATTTATTATTGATACTTTTGTTATTTTTCTCATTTGCTCTCAAGACGGAAAAATTCTTACTTTGAACTATTTTTTTTAGACACTTGGCTTTTATGAAATCAGAGAGTCTGTCATTTGCATCTAATGGACTGTTTTCATGAACTTGACTATCTCAGTATAAGTCAATCTATGACAGCCTGCACCATCAAAGCAAGAAACAGAGTAGAATGGCGATCCATGGTAGCCAACCTTCATTGCAGAGAAGGCACTTGATGATGATGAATGGACTGTAATAACCTAGTTAGGCCCAATCCTCTTCATAAAGGCAGTGACTGTACTAGTCGGAGATCACAGCCATTGTCTCTACACGTGAGATTCACTGCTGCCATCAATGAGTGGGGACTATAACCGGCACACCTTGTTGGCTGCTTCCACAACACCATCCATCACCTAGCAAAGACCCCATGACCTCCGTCAATCATAGTTGACTATCTATTTTTCAGCGCCCCTAGAAATGTTATTTTTTTCTTTTCTTTCACCACTTTCTCTTTTTCGATGATTCTGTCTGCTTCCTGTTTGAGTTGGAGCTTTAGAGTGTGTTTCCAAAGATTGTGGTCTGCAGCTATGTCTTCCCAGGCTGCAGGGTTTATAGCAAAGACCTTTCTATGAGGAACTAGAAGGAGAGGAAGGCAAAGAAAGTCCTGGGAAGAGAATATTAAAGATTTGGCAGGCCTCGACTTTGCGGTCCTAAATAATGATTTAAGATAGAGAGAAAGGGAGAATGTTGATGAAGTCTGTCAGTGGTGTCTCCCACGCCCCCCAGGGAAATTGGATGATAAAGAAGAAGGCGGCTTATAAATGTTTAATTTGTAAACTTTTCTGCAGTTAATTGTAAAGTTAACTGTTCTTTTGTAGATCTAGAAAGTGGAAAGTGTTTGAGACAGCAAAAGCAGCAAAGAAAGCTGCTGCTAAGGCAGTTCAAAGGGAGGCAATCAAAGATTCCAGAATGTCTTTCCACGAGAGTGACTCTCAAGGACCGTCAGCTTACCCATCTGATGTGGAGAGTTTGCCTAGCGATGGCTATAGTGCAGACATGGATAGCCTTTACGGGTTAGTCTGAAAAAAAATAGTAATAAGGGTAATTATAATAGTAATGATGAAAGGAAAAATAATAACAGTAATATAATGATGAGGATGAGGAGGATAATAATAGTTATAATAATGAGGATAATGATAAGAGTAAAAAATAGTAATGATGATAATAATAGTAATGACGATGAGGATAATAAAAATGATAAGTGTAATAAAAATACTAATAATGACATGCATAATTATAGTAATGGTGACTATTATAGTAATGGCGATACAGGTAATAATAATAGTCATCATCATGTGCCATACCATTTGGTGTAGGCGATCATAGGCGATCATATCCTTCCACAATAGTCTGTCCACCGTGCATTATATCAATTCTGTTGTTGACTGTTTTCCATGACATGACACCAAGCTATCTAGTATTTATAATAATTATATAATACGAGTAGTTTACGATAATGATAGTAATAATAATAAAAATAGTAATTGATAAGGATAATAGTAATGATGGTAAGGATAGTAGTGATAAGTATAAAAATAAGCGTAATGATGATGATGAGTAGTGATAATTCTTTATAATGATAATAGTTATCACCATGTGGCTTGTACAAGGGAAATGCCAATTCTTTGAATGTCAGTGTGAAATTTTATTGTATTTAATTTATAGTATGAGGAAAGTCATGAAATAACATAAATTTTATTGTATTTGTTGTTGTTGCGTTCGCCAGCTTTCAACTCTGACGAAGTCCCTAGAGGCTAGGAACTGAATTTTGCATGTTAATCCATTTTCCCCCCCATCACGCCAAGTGGCGTACAGGGAATATGGTGTTAGTGACCATAAATTTTACAGACCTTTGGCACATGATTTTTGGGGTAATGTGGTCGGTATTACACCCGTGCCGCTTTACTTTCCCAGAAAAAAAATCCAGTACCCATTAAAGACTGGGTGAACCGGAAGCCGTCGGTTGGGATCGAACCCTACCTCTTGTCTTTTGTAGTCCAGTTCACTAACCACTGAGCTATTGTGGCTCCAAAGAAAGGTAAGGTAAAGGTATAGTACGAGACTTGAATCTGCGTCTTAGCACGCAAGTTTTCACTCACATGTGCTCAGCCGCCTATCCAGAAGTGTTCAGAGACTTCTAGATAGAGTTGCTTCAAATATCGAAACTCACGATGCGAGGCGGCATTCTTCACCTTCCCAGAGTAATACCCTGGTACCTATTTCTGCCAGTAGCTTGGTCGACCGCAGGGGTATTTTTTTTTCCAACCGTGAGTACAGGTCACACTGCTTCCACTGGGAATCGAACACGGGTTGTACGAACGTCTGTAGCCTAGTCATGTGGTTTTCCCAACTAGGCTACCGAGACCCCCGACCTAAGAAGCTATGTAGAACTATATATATAGATTAGCTTCAGTTATGAATTTCAACAAAAAAATGTTCTACCACAGCTAGCAGTGGAGTCTCTCAGCTGAATAGCAAGGTTTTGTTTATGTGTTTGGTCCAAAGTGAATATGGTGATGATGATGATGGTGGGGATTATTATGATGGTGGGGATTATTATGATGAAGGTGGTGATCATGATGAAGTGATGATGAGAACGTTGGTGATGATGAGGATGAGATTGTGGCTATGAGATAGTGATGATGATTAAGATAATGATGGTGGGGAGAATGAGATAATGATGGTGATGATGATGATGATGATTAAGATAATGATGATGGTAATAATGATTAAGCTAATGATGGTGATGATAAGGATGGTGGGGAGAATGAGATAATGATGATTAAGATAATGATGGTGGGGAGAATGAGATAGCGATGGTGATGATAATGATGGTGATGATAATGATGGTGGGGAGAATGAGATAATGATGGTGATGGTGAGCATAATGATGATGAGAATAATGATGTTGTATTAGATGGTTTACCTTTTCCGGGAATGATTTTGTGTTCAGATTTATCATTTGTTTTTTTTGCAGGTCAAATTCAGAATTGGGACAACCGGGGATCCCTGGATCCAATGATCTGGAAAGTGCCCTAAAGAAACTGGCCATGCGGAAGTCAAGTGGCCATGAGAGGGAGTTCCAAATGGAGGAGGAGGAGAGGAGAAGAAATATACAGGCAGCAATGTAGGATTTTCTTCATATTTTTATTCTCTAGTGGGTTAAGTGGGTTAAGTATGACATGTATATGGCAGTCATCATCACTAACTAAGTTAAGTGGGTTAAGTATGACATGTATATGGCAGTCATCATCACTAACTAAGTTAAGTGGGTTAAGTATGACTTGTATATGGCAGTCATCATCACTAAGTTAAGTGGGTTAAGTATGACATGTATATGGCAGTCATCATCACTAAGTTAAGTGGGTTAAGTATGACATGTATATGGCAGTCATCATCACTAAGTTAAGTGGGTTAAGTATGACATGTATATGGCAGTCATCATCACTAAGTTAAGTGGGTTAAGTATGACATGTATATGGCAGTCATCATCACTAAGTTAAGTACGTTAAGTATGACATGTATATGGCAGTCATCATCACTAAGTTAAGTGGGTTAAGTATGACATGTATATCGCAGTCATCATCACTAAGTTAAGTGGGTTAAGTATGACATGTATATGGCAGTCATCATCACTAAGTTAAGTGGGTTAAGTATGACATGTATATCGCAGTCATCATCACTAAGTTAAGTGGGTTAAGTATGACATGTATATGGCAGTCATCATCACTAAGTTAAGTGGGTTAAGTATGACATGTATATGGCAGTCATCATCACTAAGTTAAGTGGGTTAAGTATGACATGTATATCGCAGTCATCATCACTAAGTTAAGTGGGTTAAGTATGACATGTATATGGCAGTCAACATCACTAAGTTAAGTGGGTTAAGTATGACATGTATATGGCAGTCAACATCACTAAGTTAAGTGGGTTAAGTATGACATGTATATGGCAGTCATCATCACTAAGTTAAGTGGGTTAAGTATGACATGTATATGGCAGTCATCATCACTAAGTTAAGTGGGTTAAGTATGACTTGTATATGGCAGTCAACATCACTAAGTTAAGTGGGTTAAGTATGACATGTATATGGCAGTCATCATCACTAAGTTAAGTGGGTTAAGTATGACTTGTATATGGCAGTCAACATCACTAAGTTAAGTGGGTTAAGTATGACTTGTATATGGCAGTCATCATCACTAAGTTAAGTGGGTTAAGTATGACATGTATATCGCAGTCATCATCACTAAGTTAAGTGGGTTAAGTATGACATGTATATGGCAGTCATCATCACTAAGCTAAGTGGGTTAAGTATGACTTGTATATGGCAGTCACCATCACTAAGTTAAGTGGGTTAAGTATGACATGTATATGGCAGTCACCATCACTAAGTTAAGTGGGTTAAGTATGACTTGTATATGGCAGTCATCATCATCATCAAGTACCATGCCTGCTGGTGTAGGTGATCATGTCTCTCCACAACTTTTGATCTGGACAGTTATTTATCATTTCTGTTGTTGACCTGCCAAGCCATTCTCTTAAGCTGTCTGGTATCTTTTCTCTTTCTCTTCATTCCTCAATTTTCCCAGTTGTTACAATATATTCCAGTTGCTCTCTTCTCATTACATGGCCGAAAAATGGCGATTGTTTCTTCCTAATATTGGATATTAACTCTCTTTTTGCTTTGACCTTTTCCAGAAGGTTTGTATTATTCTTCTTAACTATCCATGGTATTCTCAACATTCTTCTGTACAACCACATTTCTACAGACTCTTTTTTAAGAATTATTTTTTTTTGTTTCTATTGTAAAAAATATGTGGCAGTCTATGTTGCAGCAATAAATAAATAAATAAAATAAGGGGTCATATTGTGACCAGAAGGTTCCTGGTTCAAGTCATATTTGGAGCAATCCTGTTTTTCTTTTCTTTTATCAATGACCTTGGTCTCAAGGTAGGTGAGGTTGTGCACCCTAGTCTCCTATAAGAGATGGATAATAAACATGGTCCCATATTCAAGTTGAGCAGGTAAAATGAATCCTTGGCAGGTGAAATTCAAAAAGAGTAAGATGTATGCCACTGCCCGAGCTAAATTTCTCAACGGGAAAGTAAAATTGTTACCACACTTTATTATAATTAAAACAGAGGTCAGATGCAGAATGGCTCAGGCAGAAGCAGCTTTTAAAAAAATGAGGAAGATACTATGCAATCCATTTTTGACAATAGAAACAAGAAAAAGAGTTGTTAAATGTTATGTAGAGCCAGTTTTAACATATGGATGTGAATCATGGACAATAGGACAACAGACAAGAAAATTACTGGAGGTTGTAGAAATGTGGTTTTACAAAAGAATGTTGAGAATACCATAAGCATCTAAGAAGAGTATTGAAAACCCTCTGAAATAGGCCAAAGCAAAAAGAGAGTTAAGTTTCAAAGTTAGAAAGATACAATCATCATTTTTTGGCCACGTAATAAGTAGAGAACAGCTGGAATATATTTTAACAACTGGGAAAATTGAACGAAGAAGAGATAGAGGGAAGCAAAGAGAAAAGATACCATACAGCTTAAGAGAACAGCTTGGCAGAAGATCAACAATAGAAATGATAAATAACTGTTACGATCAAAAGTTGTGGAGAGACACGATCACCAACACCAGCAGGCATGGTACTTGACGATTATAACTATAATTAACCAACTTTTTAAGATTTCTCTGAAGACCTTTGCAGGTATTGCAAAATTTGTGTATTGTGCTGAGCTCTTTCTATAGATTAGTTTAGTTGACAGATCATCCTTATCATACATCGGACATAATCTTATGTGCTCCTCTCAAGTGTGTCTCTATCTCTTCTTCTACCTTTCAGCTCCCTGTGGAACATAGGTGTTCAACAAACACTTTCTAAGTCATTCTGTTTCTTACCATTCTTTTAAGATCATTCCATGTCTTCCCCATCATCTTCATCTCTGCTTCTGTCTGTCTTCTCCAAAAATTTCTTGGTCTTCCTCTTTGTCTTTTCCCCTGGGGATTCCAAAAAAAGGACCTGTTGTGTAATGCTCTCAGTTGGCTTCCGCAGTGTGTGTCCTATCCAGCGCCATCGTTTTCGCTGTATCTCTTTATCCACTGGTATTTGACTGGTACATTTCCATAATTCTATGTTAGTGATTTTGTCCTGCCATTTCCATCCTTTTATTCTGCGTAAGCATCCATTAATGAAAGTCTGTATCTTCATGATTGTGTGTCCCTATGTGGGGACTGATAACTCCAGTTCTGTGTTGATTTCAATATTCTTCTGTGTCTCACATAGGACTCTTTCTGGCTTCTCCATTTTTGATCTGATGCTCATGTAGTCTGGACATTGCTGTAAGTAAAAGACCCAATCATGCCAAGTGGCGTATAGGGAATATGGTGTTAGTGACCATAATTTTTACAGATCTTCGGCACATGATTTTTGGGTTTATATGGTCAGTGTTACGCCAATACTGCTTTACTTTCCCAGAAAAAATCCCGTACCCATTAAAGACTGGGTAAACCTGGAAGCCGTCGATCAGGTTCGAACCCGACCTCTTGTCCTTTGTGGTAGTTCAGTTCACTAACCACTGAGCTATCACGGCTCCCGAACATGGCTGTAGATTCATGATAATTCTTTGAATCATTAACCTGCATTGCAGGGAGCCGCGATAGCTCAGTAGTTAGTGAACTGGACTACAAAGGACAAGAGATATGGTTCGATCCCAACCGACGGCTTCCGGGTTCACCCAGCCTTTAATGGGTATCTGATTTTTTTCAGGGAAAGTGAAGCGGCACGGGCGTAATACCGACCACATTACCCAAAAAAATCATGTGCCGGAGGTCTGTAAAATATATGGTCACTAACACCATATTCCCTATACGCCACTTGGCGTGACGGGGGTACTTTACTTTTTTTTACTTTCAATGCTGAAAGGCAAATGAGGCAGGAAAGAAGAAGAACAAATGTTGTTTAATTCAAAGACTTTAAGTTTTAATTGTTCTTCTACTTGCAGAAGTGCTGGGACTTCACCATACAGCGGAAGAAGTCCCGTTCCATGGGGACTTCGGTCACCAGCTGGTAGTTTGTGCTCTTCAAACTGGAGCTCTGCTGGGACAAATAACCATCACTTTAAGCTTTCAGATAAACTACAGATTGTCAAGCCAATGGAGGGTAATACAAGTTTATCTTTTAAATTGATGAATTTGAAAGGTTTTATGATCAATTCTAAGAAAACTGAGATGTTGGAAAGGTTTTGTGATCAATTCTAAGAAAACTGAGGTGTTGGAAAGGTTTTGTGATCAATTCTAAGAAAACTGAGATGTTGGAAAGGTGCTGTGATCAATTCTAAGAAAACTGAGATGTTGGAAAGGTTTTGTGATCAATTCTAAGAAAACTGAGATGTTGGAAAGGTTTAGTGATCAATTCTAAGAAAACTGAGATGTTGGAAAGGTGCTGTGATCAATTCTAACTAAGAAAACTGAGATGTTGGAAAGGTTTTGTGATCAATTCTAACTAAGAAAACTGAGTTGTTGGAAAGGTTTTGTGATCAATTCTAACTAAGAAAACTGAGTTCTGGAAAAATAGTTCTTCATTGTTATGTTGAGACAGTCAAGAAAGATGTATGGTGGTGAATTATGCAATATTTAATATTGGACATCAGATGAAAGAATCTTTGAAGGTTATCAGAAATGTGGTTTTGTAGATAAATATTGAGAATATCATCAACAAAAGAGTAAGATGATGTTTTACAGAGGTCAAGACAAAATGAAAGTGTATTATGGACATCAGGAGGAATTAATCAGAATTTTTTGGCTGCCATGTTTTGAAAATTGAACAGTTGAAATTAATTGTGATAACTGAACAAATAGAGCGAAGAAAAGGAGTTAGAACGAAAAAGATACTAAATGATTAAGAGAATGGCATAGTAGTAAGTTAAAAGTAGAATTCTATAAACAACTTTTGAAATGGAAAGTTGTGGACAGACATGATCATCTATGTCAGTAGGTTGAGTACTTGATGTTTAGAAAGTCTATTGACCATTCTGAATTAAGGTTTTTCTATTATTTTTTTTATTTTTTGTTTGTTGTGTAAAAGTATTAATGTTTTTATAATAAAAGTGAATTTATTTTTTATTACAGTCAGTGCTTGTTTCTTTTTCTGTAATGAACTTGAATTTATTTTACTTTACATAGATTGAATTTATATTTGTTCTTGAAATACAGTTGAATTTGCATTTTTCCAGGATCAATGACACTGCGACATTGGCAGCACCTGGCAACACCCAACCTGGGTGGGATATTTGAGGAAAGAGAAGGAGTGCAGATAAGGGGAGAGAAGAAGGTTGATCCAATTGATGGCATCTATTCTTTGAGTGATTTTGAAGAAGATGGTATGTGTATGTTGAGAATCACTTTTGTATATGTTTTGAGGAACCTTGTTGAGCAAATTCAAGCCAAAGTTGTGCAGTAGTTTATGAACTGCATATTGAGGACAAGAGGCCAGGCTCAATTCCGGTCACTGATTTGTAGGTTCATCGAGTTTAAAATGGGTACTGAGGCTTTTTTTCTGATAAAGAAAGACTGTACTGAAATAGTCTTCTTCTTCTACCTTTCAGCTCCCTGTGCAGCATAGATCTTCAACAAACACTTTACAAGTCGTTCTGTTTCTTGCCATTCTTTTAACATCATTCCATGTCTTCCCCATCATCTTCATTTCTGCTTCTGTCTGTCTTCTCTCCAGCTTGCGTCATACATCTCTTAGACAGAGATCCTTTAACTTTCCTGAATGGCGGATTTACTTTTATTCTTTTCTTTGACTTGTCCATATTTGTGAAGTTTTTTTGGCTTATTTTGTTTTACAGTATGGGATAGCCAGTCCCATGCTCAACCCTCCTTTCTCGCCTCTTACGAACATGCCTGGTAGGGTACAGTGCCACTATTCTTTAATCCCCTTTTGGGCCCCGGCAGCGCACGAGTGAGTACTGGAACAGTGCTGACCATATATTATCCAAAAAATATGCTGATAGTCAAAACACATGGATGGGGGACTGGGTGGTGTAGAGATAAAACATTGGCCTCTGGACAGGGAATGTCATGGGTTCAAATTTGTCAAAATTGTTTCAGGGGTTACTTTATGGCCTTACCCTCCTTCCATTTTTGGGTAGTGAGGTCCAATGTCAATCCCTCTTGGATAAGAGCGAGAAATAATAGGTCCCGTGTGCACTCACAGACGTTAAAGAACAGAACCCTTGACAATTAAAAGTCTAAAAGAGTACACCAAAAGTGACCACTTCCATGGCAAAATTTGTTAGGCAAATTTATCTATGCCGAGGCAATTTTTACTTATGCCGAAGACAGATGCGTCGGGTAGAGAGGAGTAGATATCAAATGCAACTTTGCTGTAAACTAGCAAGAAGCAGAAGAACAAAAAGATAGGGACACTGAAGCTGTATTAACTATATGTCAAATGTCATGACTTGGTTCTTTCTTTCTTTTTTTAATGAGTAACCTTGTATCCCTTGACCCCAGATAGAGAATAAATAAGACACAGGGACTTCCGGTCAATATGGCGGATAAGCGGCAGGAACTGTTGAGGCTGTGTCTGAAAGTGTTCCTTGTTGCAGTTTCCTCATATTCCGAGTCCGGCTTGGTGCCGGAGCTACTGAGGTTAGTGCTCCATGCACACCGTGAGCCGTGTTTTTCATCTGGATCGTGTTTTGATATTCTGATTGCTTACCATGAATGATGATATCGTATGATATCACAGTTCAGCTGCATTTACTTTCTGTGCAGCTTATGTTTTTTGGTGTGTGCTGAGGCTGCTATGATGGGGACTGCGGTTACCTTTCTTTGTTTGGATCCTTCAATGAGGTGAGATATTAATTTGGATGATTCCACTGGCATGGGCAGTTGAGCAATTATGGATTTTAATTTGTTTGGAGTGATACCGAGACCTTTGACTAACTACTAACAAACAAGACACAAACTTGACCTGTCTTAAATGCATTTATTTGTGAACTGTTACTCTCTATGGCCATGATCACAAATACAAAGGTTCATGAGAAGAAAACATAAATAAAACTGGTACAAGTCTTTTATAATCTTTCATTAATATATTGCAGATTTATTTCCTAATGAAAATAATCAAGTTTGTTGTGCTCAGCGAAACACTACAGCGACAGGTTACAAGCTGGAAAATTCAGCTTGAGGAATTCCGGTCAATAATGCATATTGGCAGCAGGAACTGTTGAGGCACTGTCTGAAAAGTGTTCCTTGTTGCAGTTTCCTCATATTGCAAGTCCGGCTTGCTGCCAGAGCTACTGAGTTTAGTGTTCTGTGCACACCGTGAGCTGTGTTTTTCATCTAGATGGTGTTCTAAATTCAGATTGCTTACGATGAATGATGATATATGACGAACGACAGTTCAGCTGCGTTCACTTTTTGTGCTGATATGCCTTATGTCTTTTGACATGTGCTGTGTTTGCTATGATGAGGACTGCAGTTGCCTTTCTTTATTTATATATTTAATGAGTTGTTAATTCAGATGATTTCACTGGCACGGGCAGTTGAGCAATTATGGATTTTAATTCGTTTGCAGTGATACCGGGGCCTTCGAATAACTATAACTAACCTTGAACTGTCCAACTGATATTCATCAGGTCATAGATGAAGTTAAACATATGATCTATACCAAGAGCTCATA
Source organism: Megaustenia siamemsis (assembly GCA_032433765.1). Classification (NCBI taxonomy): domain Eukaryota; kingdom Metazoa; phylum Mollusca; class Gastropoda; order Stylommatophora; family Ariophantidae; genus Megaustenia; species Megaustenia siamemsis. Next base: position 17,495,056 of record JAVIAB010000145.1, on the reverse strand, counting down.
TTACCACTTTTCAGCCATGGACCAAGCAGCAGTGCATCAAGCAGCAGTGCACCAAGCAGCCATGCGCCAGGCAGCCATGCGCCAGGCAGCCATGCGCCAGGCAGCAGTGCACCAAGCAGTCGTGCACCAAGTAGCAGTGCACCAAGCAGCCATGCATCAAGCAGCAGTGCACCAAGCAGCCGTGCACCAAGCAGCCATACACCAAGCAGCAATGCATCTAGCAGCCATGCACCATCTATTCTACAAGGCCTCAAAAGTAGCTAATTTCCACAATGGAAAAATGAATTTAGCAAAGTTACTGCTAAAATGTAAGCCCGGCTACAATGGATGTAATCATAATGTGAGGATACTGGAAATGAAAGAGCAGATAAACTTGCTAAAAATAACGGAGGAAATGTGACAAGATTGTTCATGTTTTTAAATATTAATATATATGTTTATATTATCTAACACTTAACATATTAAATATGAATTTTTAGATAATTGAACAAGGAATTAGATTTCATCAAAACTAAAATGATACAAGACATAAAAAGATTATGGTTTGATGACAGTTTACACTAACCAAAGTGAGAGTGACGCACTGTGCTGCGAAACGTATGGAAGGAGTTAAACAAATAATGAAACCACATCATCACTGAGTTGCATGTCCTTTCCAGTTTCCTGCTCTCAGTCCATCTGAAAGAATATCTATCTCCAGCATAACCTGCTAGAATGAAACCACATGCACAGATATAACGAGTCAGCCAATCCAATAGAAGAGGTGTATGTTGGGGGACATCCAAACTCCAGAGCTTATCCCACAGGACTGCAGCACTCTCAACAAACATCTTAAGAACACAAATATGGCCCACAGAACATCCATCTCAACTGGCCGATTAGGGCAAACAATTTTTTTCAGTTTTAGAGCAGATCATAACTAATTGAATAAGTTCATGCAAAAACTTCAGCAGTCAGATACCTCATTGTGTACATAAGGGCTAAACAATGAGATCATGGAACAAATACTGCAGGATTCCCCCATATTTGACCAGCTAAGCAGCATCAATCAAAGCCTTAGGCCCTTTTTGTGAGCATTGAATGTAAAAAAAAAAAGTAAAGTACCCCCGTCACGCCAAGTGGCGTATAGGGAATATGGTGTTAGTGACCAGAAATATTACAGACCTTCGGCACATGATTTTTGGGGTAATGTGGTCGGTATTATGCCCATGCCGCTTTACTTTCCCAGAAAAAAAATCCGGTACCCATTAAAGGCTGGGTGAACCGGAAGCCGTCGGTTGGGATCACACCCTACATCTTGTCCTTTGTAGTCCAGTTCACTAACCACTGAGCTATCGCAGCTCCCCGAGCATTGAATGTGGAACATCCAAACTCCAGAGCTTATCCCACAGGGCTGAAGCACTCTCAAACATCTTAAGAACACAAATATGTGCCACAGAAACAACCCTGCATGACAAACGCACCAACTTGTTCGTGACCCATGTGGGTCTAAATGCATAGCAAAAGCTTACCACTGAAGAAGAAGAAATCTGTCCACTACTTTAATTTGTTGATCTCAATGTAGAATTTGTAGGTGCATGTGGCTAAGACCACTGTTTCACTGGCTGAAATGTCGGCGTACAGTGTTCGAAACCTGCGGTAGGCAGGAAGGATTTTTTCTATCGGGGGTGAAATAAGAATCCTGAGTCTCACACATCATAGTGACTGCTTTGACCAAGCGACCTTTATTCATCTGGTTCTATCGTGAGCGCCCCCCCAACATACACCAGGCAATGGTAATATGTGTCGTAAGGTTGGATTAAAAAAAATTTGTTTTTTGATGAAGAATTGCGACTTTAAAAAATGTTCTTACTGCAAACATGACAAGCAAAAAATATGGATTAGATATGAATATCAAAAAGACTAGAACTATGATCATAATAAACAAAGATAATATTCAAAGCCTACAAATGGATATCAAAGTGGAAGGAATAGATCTTGAGGCAGTTCGGAACTACAGCTACGTTGGATATACTATAACTAGTGATGGAAAATGTACAACTGAAATTAACAAAAGAATAGGAATGGCAAAAAGTAATTTTAATCATGACAAATATATTAACAACAAAACAAATAATGCCAGGGCTAAAACTAGGAATAGAAAAATGTTACATCTTCTCAACATTCCTGTATGGTGCAGAAACATGGACATTAGACAAGAAAACAGAACAGAAAATTTAAGCCTTTGAAATGTGGATTTGTAGAAGAATAGGAATAATTGGATGGAAAGAAAAGAAAACAAATGACAAAGTCTTAAAACAACTAAAAATGAAAAGAGAACTAAATACAATCCGAACAAGACAAATGAGATTTTAGGGACATGTTAAAAGACACAACAACCTACTAAAAGTAATCTTGGAATAGAAAATGCAAGGTAAAAGAGGCAGAGACAGACCAAGACTAACATGGATGAGTAACATCAAATGATGGACCTATGACAACCTTCACCATCAAAGCAAGAGACTGAGAGGAATGGCGGTAGCCAACCTTTGATGCGAAGATGGCACTCAATGATGACTGCATTCATGGATTCTGCCTTGTCTGTGCTGATTTTTTTTCGCCTTGCTATCTTTGCACATTTTGTTCGAATAATTTGAATATTGTTTTTAAGTTTGTTCCTGTTGTTGTTGCTGTCACTGCTTATTTATTTACCCGGAAAGATAAATTATGGGATGTTTTGGATGATTCATAAGCTACAATTTAAATCATTTCTACAGATGATTTGCATTACGTTCACCATGAGAACCAGGATATGGGTTTGGCCTACGCATACAAAGATTCAACTATCAGCAACCCCAGAAGCCACATGGGCCAACCTAGTTTCTTAGGCACAAGGTGAGAAATATGAAAATGTTAGCATATCTGGAATAAGTTCGAAGGGGTGAGTCCCCCTAGGAGAATAAAGCAACATCGATCACTCACTCCTGTTGTTTTTTATTTATTTATTTTTTTCTGTAAGCTCTGACTATGAGACCATTGCTTTTGCCTATTTCTTCTTCTATTACTATTTCTTGATTAGCAGTTTCCTGCCATAAAATTGTATATTTTTTTGTTATTGAGTTATTTGCGGGTCATCATCATTGCACTCCGAACATGTCCATAGGTGTTCAGATCCCCTCCTCAGCAGGTTCCGCAGTGTCCAGCGACTGACGACTCCAGTTCTATGTTGGTTGATAAGTCTCTTACACGGCCACTAAGTTTCTCATTTCTGGATGTGCCAGTCTTAACTCCCATCTGTTTCATCCGAAGGAGAGACGTGGACTCATGGTTGTCGAAGTCCTGTGCCCTACCCATATCTCGGAGGGCATTGATAATGTCCGCCCTATCCATTGGTTGACCGTCTTCAACGACAGCACAGCTAGCCAACCTGTCTGCTGTTTCATTTCACTGTACTCTCGCATGGCCAGGGATGTAGACAAAGGTGACTATGTATTTTTGACTTCTGCAATGACTCTACCCATTGCCTGCGTACAGAACCCACCTTCCCTTTTTTTTATCACGCATATCAAATCACTTGGTTTGCAGTCGTGGGCGCAGTCTTGTGACTCTAACCAGATTAATGCCCATGTAACTTTCATCACCTCCATGGTCATGCTACTTCTGGTCTTAACATAGCACCACTGTCTTCTTTGACTTTTCTGCCTGCTGAACGTGCTGTAAATGCTCATGCATTGCTTTGATGTTGTATAATGGATCCGTCTGTATAGGTGACTGTATCTTTCTCATCGGTGTTATCCCAGATATTTTTATGTCTTATGGTGTATATATGTTCAAAGTATTTATAAAAATGAATGTCTTTCAGAAGCCTTGAAAAGTTGTGGAAATCAAAACTCATCAGCACAAACACAAAACTTAGGCTATTCAAATCAAATTACTATCAACCCTTACGTATGCGTGTGAAAGCTGGAAAACAACAAGAGATAAAGAAACAAAGTTGAACGCATTCGAAAATAAGTGTCTAAGGAAAATACTTGGTATAGCATGGAACGAATTGAAAACAAACGAGGAAATTAGAGAAATCGCCAAACAACCACTAATATCTTCAGTAATAAAGAAAAGACGATGGTCATACGTTGGACATGTGATGAGAAGAGATAATAACCGAATAGCAAAGCAAGCCCTTATATGGGAAACAACAGGTAAAAGAAAAAGAGGGAGACACTGAAAAGAACATTGAGGAGAGAAGCAAGAGCAGCAGGAATCGGCTCCCTCAATGAGATAGAACTGCTTGCACAGAACAGAGACAGATGGCGAGATTTGATAAAATATCTTTAAAAGAAAACTGCTAGAACAAAAAATTCATATAGGAGAAGGTGTATCTTGGTCTACGCCCTATGGGCCGGTTACGGCTCAAAAGGTCAATAGATAGATAGATTTATAAAAAAATAGTCTAACCTAAGAAGTCGAAAACATCTTTTTCTTCTTCTCCTCTTTTCACTGACCCTCTTACCTTCTTGTTGAGGTGGTTAGGAAGATAGAAAGTTCTTGTTCTTCTGGCAGCCTCAGAAATTGCCATTTGATGATTTTGTTGAGTTTCCTTGATGTTGTTACTTCATCTTACTCTAGATCTGCTTCAAGCTCTGCTTACATACAACTTGGGGGAAAACGTTGACACCATCAACCTACCAGACATCTTCTTACCATATTCCACTATTTCTACGTGTAAACTGCTGCCCTTTCTGCTGTGCCTGTATAATCATGTGATTAGTAAAAAGTAAGTAAAGTGCCCCCGTCACACCAAGTGGCTGATAGGGAATATGGTGACCATACATTTTACAGACCTTTGGTATATGATTTTTAGGGTAATGTGGTTGGTATTACACCCGTGCCGCTTTACTTTCCCAGAAAAAAAATCTGGTACCCATTAAAGGCTGGGTGAACTCAGAAGCCGTCGGTTGGGATCGAACCCTACCTCTTGTCTTTGTAATCCAGTTCACTAACCACTGAGCTATCATGGCTATGTGATTAGTAGTAGTCTATTATTTGGCCACTTCCAGGTCAGAGATTGAAACTCCCATTTGCACCTTGTTGTGATACCTTTACAAGGCTCTGACTGAAGCTAAGTCTTTGTTGTTTTGTTGGAAGGTCTGTGGCCAAAACGTTTTTATAATTCTGTACTGTCTTCTTTTTAGTAAAGTTGCAATATCTTCCTCTTTTTCTTCTTCTTCTCATCTTCTACCTTTCAGCTCCCTGTGGAGCATAGGTCTTCAACAAACACTTTCCAAGTCGTTCTGTTTTAAGATCATTCCATGTCTTCCCCATCATTTTCATCTCTGCTTCTGTCCATCTTCTCCAAGAATTTATTGGTCTTCCTCTTTGTCTTTTCCCCTGGGGACCAAAAAAGGGCCTGTTGTGTAATACTCTCAGTTGGCTTCCGCAGTGTGTGTCCTATCCAGCGTCATCGTCTTCGCTGTATCTCTTTATCCACAGGTATTTGACTGATACATTTCCATAATTCTATGTTAGTGATTTTGTCCTGCCAGTTCCATCCTTTTATTCTGCGTAAGCATCCATTAATGAAAGTCTGTATCTTCATGATTGTCAATTTTGTTGTTCTCCATGTTTCACAGCCATATAATAGGACTGACTTAACATTGGAGTTGAACATTTTTATTTTCGTATTTAACCTATTTCTTTGGCCTTCCATATGGTTCCCAGTGCAACAAAAGCTGCTCTTGCTTTTGATATCTTTATTGTTAAAGTTGCAATATACCTTTTTATATTTATTTGTCCATGTTATAAACACCTTTCATGGTACGGAACCACAAATCATTCTTTCTCCAGGTAGACAAACTCTTTTATTTGCTGTCTCTGTCTAAAGATTGATTCAATATTTATTCTGATCTCATCGATCATTCACTCTAAGAGTAAAGCCGTAAAGAAACCACAGATTAAGTTTTGTTAAATTTGTATTTTCCACCGTCTGTGCTGGGAAATAAACCCAGGACCTTATTGTCTTGAGGCTGACATCTTACCCCTAGGGAAAATACACATGCACACACACACACACACACTCATCCCATTCTTGATATTAATTAATAATTCTTCTGGTGAGACAGTTTAGTGAAGGCTATTGTGTATGTTTTTCTGGAGGTTTTGTTTTTGTCAAACAGCTTCTCTCGTGGCTGATTCTACCAATGTTTTGACAAACACACTTGACCACAGAATGAACAAGTCAGGCCCACTGATCCACAGGGTTTTCTATCTTTATTTCATGAGTCTTTTCTCTTCCACGTTTTGTCATAGCACAGCTTCAAATGATGTTATACCATTCCTTATACATGCTCTCCATCATGTGCGATCTCTTGCCAGATGTTCCAAGTCATTCTCATGAGAAGTCTTTCAGAGATGATTTACATATATCTCTATATCGTAGTTTAAGTCTGCCGGTTTGTCTCTTTCAGTGTGTTAGTTCACCATATAGTATTTGCTTAGGAATGCAGTTTTCTTTCATACGCTGGATGTGCCCCAGCCAATTTAACCTTCGGCTTCTGTGCATTGACATGATTGTTAGGGTATTAGCATGTTGTAGGACTGTTAAGTTGGTTAGTTTGTTTTACAATTTGATGTGCTTTGATATTAATTATTATTTATATATTTCATTACCCCTAGGAAACACACACCCTCACCATGCTTGATATTAATTATAATTTATATATTTCAGTACCCCTAGGAAACACACACCCCACCATGCTTGATATTAATTATAATTTATATATTTCAGTACCCCTAGGAAACACACACCCTCACCATGCTTGATATTAATTATAATTTATATATTTCAGTACCCCTAGGAAACACACACCCTCACCATGCTTGATATTAATTATAATTTATATATTTCAGTGCCCCTAGGAAAGACACACCCTCACCATGCTTGATATTAATTATAATTTATATATTTCAGTACCCCTAGGAAACACACACCCTCACCATGCTTGATATTAATTATTATTTATATATTTCAGTACCCCTAGGAAACACACACCCTCACCATGCTTGATATTAATTATAATTTATATATTTCATTACCCCTAGGAAACACACACCCTCACCATGCTTGATATTAATTATTATTTATATATTTCAGTACCCCTAGGAAACACACACCCTCACCATGCTTGATATTAATTATTATTTATATATTTCATTACCCCTAGGAAACACACACCCTCACCATGCTTGATATTAATTATTATTTATATATTTCATTACCCCTAGGAAACACACACCCTCACCAAGCTTGATATTAATTATTATTTATATATTTCATTACCCCTAGGAAACATACACCCTCACCATGCTTGATATTAATTATTATTTATATATTTCATTACCCCTAGGAAACATACACCCTCACCATGCTTGATATTAATTATTATTTATATATTTCAGTACCCCTAGGAAACACACACCCTCACCATGCTTGATATTAATTATTATTTATATATTTCAGTACCCCTAGGAAACACACACCCTCACCATGCTTGATATTAATTATTATTTATATATTTCAGTACCCCTGTGGCTGGCCATATGAACACAGAGGACCGGGTAATAGGCACTAGTTTGGACTCAAAGCACTCACATATGGCACAACAGAATATTCAGCCTGACAACAATTCTCAAAACACACGTAAGTCTCTCGGGCTGGCTTCCCTTCTTCAGGGACGAGATAACACAGACGTAGAACGAGCCCAAATGTGGGTCTCTCCTCAGAAAATGGCAGCCGCTTCCAGTGAGACTTCATCATCTCCTGTCCCTACTTCAGACTTCAACCAGATGGCCTTATCTGCAAGATCTTTTGGAAATTCAACTCCAACTTCAACATTAAGAAACATTCCTGGATCAAGATCCTTTGACCAGGCCATGAGAGAGTACGAAGAGAAAAAGAGAGCTTCACAATCTACAAAGAAACCAGAACTTTTTGCACCAGGGATGACTGGAAAAGGATTTTTGCAGCAACTAAAAAGCAAAGGTTACTCTTTGTACGGTCTTTGGGGAGGTTCCAAGGACAGTCAGTCAGAGAGCGTAGAGAGCAGTACAGATGCAGCCAAGGATGATGCTAAAGCTACAAATGAGTCAGCGTTCTCTAATGGGGCAGGTGTTGGTGTTCTCGGTGCACTTACAAATTTTAGACGGAATGGAATGTTTTAAAACAAGTGTGTATGTGTAAGTGATTGCGTGGTATAAATGTTTATTAGTTCACATTTGTGTAAAATTTGTATTAATTCATATGCCAGAGCTTAGAAACACTTGCAGAAACCTTTGATTTCATATCTGTTTTTCTGTTATAATGACATGGGTACAACATCAAACTGTTGATTATAAGAACCAGTTGATTTGACAAGCTGCAGTGGCTTGTTTGATTTCTCAATTTCTATTGGTCGGAGCTTGTCCGCCCTAGAGGATAGTGCAATATGAGGTTTTGTAAATCAGAATGACAGAAATATTGTACAGGATTTTTGTAAAAAAAAGGTTAGTTTTCCTTTTGTCTTGCAGAGTGTTTTTTTTTTTCAAAATTAATGAATAATTTAATAACAAATAATTGCAACATTTAAACCATAAACCATATAATTTTTTAATTTCGGTTGGGATTTTAAATAAAAATGTTGACATTTTTTTTTAAGGAATGATGTTATTTTGTTAAATTAATAGATGATTTATCCGCGAACATTATAAATCTTAAACTGCTGTGTAATTAGGACAACCTGCATAATTAATTGATTAATATACCCCAGGGGATAAATACATTTTAACTCTAATTTTTGTTCAGAAATTTGTCATAAAAATGCAGAATCAATAAGCAACCAACAATAGTTGGTCTGGGCATCAAAAACACATTAATCTGTATATGTTAGTAATGACTAAGGTATGTTCCTATTTCTAATAAGGTTCATGGGAAACCAGAAATGTTCTGTGTGGAGGTTTGAGGGTTAATTAAGATATTGCAAAACAATGTAACAAAAAAAAATAGAGTGAACATTCAGAAGCAGTGGAAAAAGGACCAAAGATAGATCTAGAAAATAATGGGTTAATAAAGTAGCAGACTATCTGTGCACTGTTGGGGCCCGAAAGGGGAGTAAAGAATAGTGATCCTGTACCCTACCTGGCATGTTCGTGAAAGGCGAGTAAGGAGGGTAGGGCATGGGACTGGCTATCCCATACTGTAAAAAAATAAGCCGAAAAAACTTCACAAACATGGACAAGTCAAAGAACAACTTGGAAAGTGTTTGTTGAAGACCTATGCTCCACAGGGAGCTGAAAGGTAGAAGAAGAAGGAGAAAGTAGCAGACATTATGATAAGCGTCATACAGGAGACGCACTACAGCACACTGGTCTGAACACACTGTATTCTGTTGATGTTGAAATGCATTTGTGGCAGAGTAAAGTAAAATAAACAACATCAAATTTTGCCATCACTAGCACACACCATCATCTTCAACCATCCTACTCATGAGAGAGCACTGACAACCATAATAAAGTGAACAAATATTGAAATATGAGAAGAAAAGATCAAGGAAAACTGAGAAATGATACCTGGCAGTTTCAGGGAATGGCATGATAGGAAGAAATCCAGCGAAATTGATAAACAGTGTTGAGTTACAAAGTTGTAGAGACATGATCACTTGCACCAGCAGATATAATACTTGATGGCGATTCCTTTTCTGCATGCACTCTTAATCGTTCACCCTTGGAAGGACATGTGCTACAAGTCACTGGCTACTTTCAGCCCATCCTCTGTTCAAACTTTTAACTATTCATATTTTATTTTTTTCCATGAATTTCTCATCAGCAATCTTATCAAGCATTAGTTTTTCTTTATTCTGTGCCATCACTCGAGTTATGAAAGTCTGTGTGTTCCTGATTGTAATTTTTGCCATTTGCAAATTTATGAGTCATAATAATGTAATTTTGATGAACTAATTGCATGTTATATAAATTGTAACAAATGTTTAATTATTCTGCCTTATATACTCTACCAAGTGAACATATCATAATTTGATTGTTTTGATTTATTATTGCTAGTTTATGTTTGCCATCTGACAAATGTATGTAAGCACAGCTGCACTGCATGACAATTTTACGCAGAAAATAACTTGAGCTGTAAGGTTTAAGCAAATGAGGATATTTAAGCTCAGATGACTAGACACTGATAGGAAGAATGAAACTGGTTAAGAATAAATCAACTGACAGTAAAAGAAGTGATAAATGAAAGAAAATGTAAGAGAATATGTCTATCTCTATCTATTGTCCTTTCGAGACGAACACCACACATAGGGCAGAACCACAATCTGAAAAACAGAAACCTTGTATTCAAGGAACCATTGAAGGCTATGTATGAAAGTGTTGCTTGTTGCAGTTTCCTCATATTCCAAGTCCGGCTTGTTGCAGGAGCTACTGAGTTAAGTGCTCTGTGCACACCGTGAGCTGTGTGTCTCATCCGTTTTGATCATGTTTCGATATTCCAATTGTTTACGATGAATGAAATCGTATGACAGGGATCAGTTGGCTGTGTTCACTTTCTGTGCGGTTTTGCCTTATGTCTTTTGGCGTGTGCTGAGACTGCTACGATGGGGACTACAGTTACCTTTCTTTGTTTGGGAGATGAGATATTAATTCGGATGATTATGCTGGCACGGGCGGTTGAGCAATTATGGATTTTAATTCGTTTGCAGTGATACCGGGGCCTTCAATAACCAAAATAACTTTTTAGAATGACAGCTTGTCAAGCCATCGATCGACCTCCTTAGTCATCTCTTACAATATGCCTGGAAGGTCACAGTGGCACTATTCTTTACTTTCCTCATAATGAGGCCTAGATAACACATAGGAAATGTGAATATAGTACAAGCTTAAAAAGCTATCTAGAAGCATTACCAGAAAAGCTCTTACCTGAAACTCACAGGGAAAGAGGAAATGAGGAAGACCTATAACATGGAGGTGAAATCCTGAAACAACTAAAATATCAGTAACAAACAACTGTGCATGAGGACCAGTTAAAAAAAAAAAGTTTGGGTTAAAAACTTGGATTATGTTTCAGTGTTAAGATTCAGGTTTAGATTTAGATTTTGTGTGTGTTGACATTTGTGTTTTTAGAGAATTGTGTCATTTCATTTTGGCTTAATGAGAACTAGCCTTTTTACAAATGTCATTTCTCATATTTTGTAGATTCTAGTGTGTTATGATAGTCATCATAAATTGTCATTATTGTATGGAGGCAGTTGACGGTACAGAAACAGTTGACGGTGCAGAAATAGTTGACGGTACAGAAACGGTTGATCCAGTTGTTCTAGTACTTCTTTGTTAATGTAGTCTGAGAAATTTGTAATTTGTGCACTAATCTGAAGTACAAAGTTGTGTGTTTGGTGTTATTTTATTTGAGAGTTGACATATTTTAATAGGAAATAAATTTCTAAAGTTGTCAAGATGTAAGTATGTGTGGCATGAAATAATGATTCTAAAATTGTAAATATTTATATATACGTAAGAAATAATGATCCTAAAATCATAATTATGTATGTATATGTGGAGAATAAGTAATGTAAATTGTAAAGATGTATGTATGTGTGGAGAATAAGGATTCTAAAATTGTAAAGATGTATGTATGTGTGGAGAATAAGGATTCTAAAATTGTAAAGATGTATGTATGTGTGGAGAATAAGGATTCTAAAATTGTAAAGATGTATGTATATGTGGAGAATAATGATTCTAAAATTGTAAAGATGTATGTATATGTGGAGAATAAGTAATGTAAATTGTAAAGATGTATGTATATGTGGAGAATAATGATTCTAAAATTGTAAAGATGTATGTATATGTGTAGAATAAGTAATGTAAATTGTAAAGATGTATGTATATGTGAAGAATAAGGATTCTAAAATTGTAAAGATGTATGTATGTCTGTGAAATGATTCTAGAATTAAGATTTATGTATATGTGATAAATACATGATCTAAAATTATTGTTTCATTGTATTCTCTATATGCATATTTGAAGCATAAACACTTTCAAATTGTAATATTTATGTATATATATGTGGAATGAACATTATGAAATTGTAAAAGTATGTGTATATGTGGACAGTGCACATTTTATAATAATAAATTTTTTCTGCATATTTGGAATAAAAACAAAGTTTTCGTTACAGTTGTAAGGTTTTTGTATATAATATGTGAACTAAAGAAAGTTGCAAAATGTTGTGAGTTTTACATGGAAACCGCTTAAAGAAATAGCAGAACAAAATATGTAATAGTTCTAGATAGATCTAAGCATCAATGGTGTACTAGAATTAAAGAACACTGTGAAATATGAGGAAAGGAGAATCAACAAGGATAGCAGTGTCTGAATATTGTTGTTGGTGGCAGTTTCATGGTTTTGTCTTTCTTTAGCATTGAATGGTTGGTTATTCACTCACATCCCAGTTGATTTTGAAGGCTGTAATAATTTATTTATTTTTTTTTACTATTTCTAGTTTTAATGCAGAATCAACATGTCCCACCATTTTTCCATGATGATCCTTGCCTCGTTAGATAATCTGTTATATAGCACAGTAAGTAGGAGATTTTGTAGAGAGAGAGAGGAGAAGCGAGGTCTTGGTTAGGTCTGATTCTCAGACTCAACAGTCAGTCATGAGATCAGCTAACTCTTGTCCAATTGTGTGAAAACAGCAAAATGAAGACAAGAAACAGAATGTCTTGAAAATTCATTTATGATTAGTTGTTGACAGAATTGACTAGAATGCATTCTTGCCAGTCCCAAAGGTGCTTGGATTAATTTCTCTAACCTGCGGGTTAAATGCACCTTTAACCTTCTATATTCACTTCAAGGCCATACTTGATGGCAGAATCCATGCTGTTTCCAAACTGTCGTTTCATCAATTGTTGGAAATTAATTTCAGTCAATTCTTTTTGTTTTAAAATGTCACCTTATCTGAATTGTCTATTAATAAAGCTGTTACAACAAAATGTTGTGGTGGCTTTACTAATTGTGTAATAATCAAGTGATTAAAACAAAATGTTGTGGTGGCTTCACTAATTGTGTAATAATCAAGTGATTAAAACAGTGTTGTGGTGGCTTCATTAATTGTGTAATAATCAAGTGATTATAACTAAATGTTGTGGTGGCTTCACTAATTGTGTAATAATCAAGTGATTAAAACAAAATGTTGTGGTGGCTTCACTAATTGTGTAATAATCAAGTGATTAAAACAGTGTTGTGGTGGCTTCACTAATTGTGTAATAATCAAGTGATTAAAACAGTGTTGTGGTGGCTTCATTAATTGTGTAATAATCAAGTGATTATAACCAAATGTTGTGGTGGCTTCACTAATTGTGTAATAATCAAGTGATTAAAACAAAATGTTGTGGTGGCTTCACTAATTGTGTAATAATCAAGTGATTAAAACAAAATGTTGTGGTGGCTTCACTAATTGTGTAATAATCAAGTGATTATAACCAAATGTTGTGGTGGCTTCACTAATTGTGTAATAATCAAGTGATTATAACCAAATGTTGTGGTGGCTTCACTAATTGTGTAATAATGAACTGATTAAAACACAAAGGCTTTCTTCCTCTTCATATTTTTGTGTTTAGTTTCCTTACAAAGAAGTATACACTTTGAGATGATTGCCATTGTCTATGATTGCTCCATAGTTTATTTAAAATCTTATGTCCATTTATAGCTCATATTTTTGTCGAAAGTTTTCTGAAGTTTGGGAAATTCTTGACATGTCACGATGGGATTGGCGTTTTCTCACAATTTATAGAATTTGTCTTCTCCTTTTGTGTTTTCATGTCTTGAGATCATGTGATTTTGATCTGTTTTGCAGTTACCAGAATGGAGATTGGAACGGCACCATAAGATGAGTCAGTCTTATAGTCAGTGCTCATGTTGGCACATGTGTGTGTGTCCTGATTTGCTTCTTCTAATCCTGCACCAACGAGGAAATTCTCAAAGAGACCAACACAAAAAGGGAGCTCCTAAGAAACATCAGATAAAAACATTCAACATTTTTCAGGCACATCATGAGAAGAGGAAAGTTGGAATACTAGATCACGGACGACAAAAAGAGAAAATACTAGATAGCTTGGTGTCATGGCATGGCAAACAGTCAACAACAGAACTGATACGATGCACAGTAGATAGAAGATTGTGGAAGGACATCATCACCTACACCAACCAGTATGGCACATGATGATGATGAATCCTGTACTATAGCTGACACACTCTGCCTTTGATAGATTGGTTCATTGTTTATGTATGATTTTTTCCTTGATGCCAGTCAATGGTTGGTAAGCTCAATCTGCTAGTGATGTGCATTGCATTGAATTTGGCAAATTAGCTTCATGGTACCATTTTATGTTTATTTTCCATGTACATTCTGTCCGTAATGTCCTATCCTGAGTCTAAATATTGTAATCTGCTCTACTGAATTCACTTTAATTTTAGTTAAAGAATTTGTCTAAAACAGAACATTAGAATCAATTATTGAGAATTGATTTGTTCTGTTTGGCACATTTTGAGTTTTTTTTGTTGTAAATTTGTACTAGAATTGCCAGATTTTTTTGGTCTTACATATCAAATGCTTCAAATATATTAGAGATTGTTTTAATCCAGAATTGCATTTGTTTTAGATAATTTTTAAAATGAAAACCTGCACAGTTTATGTCTTTAGTGCTCAAATAGCACTTTTATGACAAGTTCTGTCATTTGGCATTTATGTGATAATATTTAGCATGACATGTGGTCTCATTAGTTTGTATTAAAAGTATGAATGATGTTAACCCTAGATTATGATACTGTAGAAAAATTTACTGCATCGAAACACAAATTTCTCAAAATTTGACATTTTCTGTGTTGAAACATCACCCTCCTCCATGCACTTTCCTAATTATCACTTCTGGTGACTCCTGAGTGTTTAATTTGATTCCATTGCTGTTGACATTTTTTTTTTTTTTTTTTTTTATAAGATCATGAGATACATTGTTTAATGTGAAAAAAAAAATCCAAAATTTTCCAGTTTTTCCAGGAAATTGGCAGTTTCGCTGTGACCAGGGAAATGTCATAGTCATCAGCAGATATCAAAACAACCGTTTGTGACTCGGGTTGCACAGCGAATAACGCTGTGAGGTAGCTGAACATACTGACAGACTTACGGTGACTGTACCAATAGACATTGTAACACATCCGGTCCATGAGGTGAAATGCAAGTCATAAATCAATCTGAGCCAGGAATTTTGAGCCCCTGTGTTTTGTCTAGTGTGAACACACAGGACTGTGTTAAGAGTTCAGATTCGTAGAAATTACTATTTTTAGAGCACCCAATGTTACCTTTATGTGGTAGTAACTTTTATTACAATATCGTAACTGGGAGAGTTACAGATAGATATTGTAATCTAGGGTTAAAGATAGTTTGGAAGTCTGGCCTAACATTGTATCTTTAGCTGATTCGACTTTGTTTTGTCTTGTCATGATATGATGTTGGAGCCGCAATAGCTCAGCGGTTAGTGAACTGGACTACAAAGGACAAGAGGTAGGGTTTGATCCCAACCAATGGCTTCCGGGTTCACCCAGCCTTAAATGGGTACCTGATTTTCTTCTGGGAAAGTAAAGTGGCACGGGCGTAATACTGACCACATTACCCCAAAAATCATTTGCCGAAGGTCTGTAAAATTTATGGTCACTAACACCATATTCCCTATACGCCACTTGGCGTGATGGGGGTTCTTTACTTTAACTATGACATGGTGTTCAGAATGTTCTGGCTACCCGTTCCTCCTTGCCATGGCAAGACACCTCATCCAGCTGTTTCGACTTTTGTCTTGTCTTATCATGACAAGATGCTTTGTTGGCTGTTCACAAATCCCCTCCACCTTAAAGCTGTCTTCACTTGATCTTCTGATGTCTGATTATGAGTTTAAAGAACTGACTTCGTACACAAGATACACTCATAGGTGCTCAGACTTATCACCATGAGACGCTCACAGAACTCTTATTGTTCATTTCATCTTGTTTCACCTCCAGCTGTTTTATCTTGTTTTGTCACAAGGCACTGAGAACGCATTCAGCTTTATCCCCATCATCATCATCGAGTGCCTTCTCCGCAATGAAGGTTGGCTACCATGGATCGCCATTCTACTCTGTTTCTTGCTTTAATGGTGCAGGCTGACATAGATTGACTTGTCCATCTTTTGATGTTACTCGTCCATGTTAGTCTTGGTCTGCCTCTGCCTCTTTTACCTTGTATTTTTCCTTCCAATATTACTTTTAGTAGGCTGTTGTGTCTTTTAACATGCCCCAAAAATTTCATTTGTCTTGTCTTGATTGTATTTAGTAGTTCTATTGATTACTATATGACTAAATAAGACAACACCCATTAGTTCTCAGTCTTGATTTGTCCAATCCTGTCCAATTGTTATATCTGGTTTTGGAAGCTGCAATAGCTCAGTGGTTGGTGAACTGGGTATACTTAAGACAAGAGAACAAGTTCAATTCTGAATGACGACTTCCAGGTTCACCCAGCCTTTAATAATTTTTTGGGGGGAAGATAATGGCATGGGAGTAATATTGACCACATTACCCCAAAGTAATGCGTCAAAGGTCTATAAAAAAAAATATGGGGACTAACACCATATACCCTAAATGCCACGTGGCGTGACTGGGCTCTTTTCTTTCTTTTTTTTCTATAGCTGATTTCAGATCCACGAGGATGAGAGATGAAGTCGACAGCCATCACCACTTTTCTTAACTTCAACTCAAATTCACAGCAAAAATAATGAATAATTGTATCCACAGTTTAAATCAATCAGTCACCTGTGTAAATGCTAACAGAACATGTTATTGACATATGTATGATGTTGTCATTACCACGTATGATGGATGGCTGTTTTTTATTATTAATATTATTATTATTATTTTGAAGCCATTATTGCCAATGAGACCTCACAGAATATATTCACAGCCAAGTCATTATCAATATTGAAGTCATTTTTTAGTTTATCTTAAAATCATTATGTCAAACACTGTTGTTAATGTTTAACATTAACTTTAATGTTTCTGTATGTGCCAATTGTAGTATGTGTTTAGAAGGTTGACAATCATATCTACAACTGTCTATCATTCCAGCACTTAGTACGTGCAAGTCTTTAAATCATTGGATTTGAGGAAACTGTACAGTTTAGCCCACGCAATTGATCAGTAATTTGATCAGTGATTTGATCAATGATTCTTGTAAAAAGTAGAGCATTCAGATAGTTAATGCTGATTGTTTGGCTATTGCAGTCAAATTATTTGGACTTGACAATATTTCAAAGCTTATTTTCTCAGACATATCAAGTTAGTTAGTTTTTGGCTTTCTTTTTCATTGTTATGCTTATCTCTCGCCTTCTTAAACTATCTGTATCTTGTTTTGTATTGTCCTAACCAAGTTATTATGCTTTGTTATGTAAGGATCATCATCACTGCATGCTGGACACACCCATAGGTGTTTAAATCTTTAGGTGTTCAAATCTTTTCCTAAAAATGTTCTTCTGCATTGACTGCGACTAACTGTGTCAGTTCAGATTGTATAACAGATCCTTTCATTCACCCAGAACACCATTCTGTTCAGGCAATGCCAATCTTCACCCTCCCAGTTCGCACATTCTAGATTGTGATGTAGTTTCACTTCAAAGTCATTCATTGTACCATCTCTCTGTGATTGTTAATGATATCTGCCCTATCCATCTCTCGGTGATTGTTAATGATATCTGCCCTATCCATATGATATGATCACTGAACCAGCTAATTTATCTGTTCTTTCATTGCTTTCAACACCAACATGACCCAGGACAAAAAAGAAAGAGAAAATGCAGAACTTTGACTAAACCCATTGCCAGCAATAGATTGTTGCTGGTCAAGCTCTTCGAGTCACTCAGCACACAGACATGAGTGTCATCTTGTGACTCTCTAACCAAATAAAATTCCATGTCACCTTCTACATCATCATCATCTCCATCCTATCCATCATCACTATCATCTCCGTCATCACCATCATCATACTTCATGTTGTCATTGGATAGGCACCTCCATCTTCATGAACAGTTCTGCCACTGGAACCGCAGTAAATGCCCAAGCACTATTGATGGCACACCACAGAACAATCTGTGTTGGCCTACAGAATTCTGTTTTCTCTGTTATATATACGTGTTTCTACTAATTTTAACATAAGACTTCACAGGAGTAAAGATTTATATGGAAGGACATTATAGTCTCTGAAATGTCCATATTTGTGAAAGAAATGTCTTGACATGCAGAAATAAATGGCATAGTTTTTGTCATCTGTACAGTGTAACAAAAATATACTTTTTGTGATTGTGTTTTCTGTAAATTTATTTCAAGTTTTACACTTTTGTTTTGGGTGAAGTTATACATTTGATTAACTCTTTTAACTCCGGAAATAATTTTTTTGTTTTAGGCAAAATTTATTTAACTTGAAATTGTTAACTACTTTATGTCTCAAAATTTAAACTTCCATGTAAATTAAGTTCCAAGATAGAACAATTTTTTTTTCTTAATCGTGCTATGGACAGTTGAACAGTGACTGAACAAACCTCCAACATAAAATATCTATTGTTATTGAAACGGAAATCTTGTCTTTCATGTGACGAGATTCAATTCGGGTTCTGTGCAAGGTTCATTTCATAATAGAGATCATCGGACATAAGAGTCTACAATATCTGTCCTATGTGCCATGTTTGGCTCAAAAGAACAATAGTCAGATAGATAAAGTTCCTGAATTAAAAAAAACATAATTTATATTCTTAATTAAAATTTGCTCAAATATAAATCAAAGAATAGAAAAGACAATGTACAACATAAAAATATTGTTAATGAGGTATAATTATGGTACATAATAATTTCAAATCATCAAAAACATTGGTTCGGAGTTAAAAAAGTTAATATTTGAAAGCTCAAGAGGCTAAAATTATCAATAAACACATAGATGCGCCCATATAATAGTAGCATATACAGGTAACATAATTGCTCCCATTGTTATGTTTTTCAGTGATATATTTAATATGTTAGAAGTCATTGGTTTTATCATACATCTACATTCCACATAAGTCCCAGTTATATGTAGGTTTATATGTATATAGTTATTATTTGTATATGTTTCATATATTTTTGTATATTCTAATATGAGAGTTTTTATCAAATATTTTTAGCTCATAAGTTATGAATTGTTTATTTCTTTGTCTACTTTTACTCCCACTACAGGATGTCTCTAGACATAACTAATCAAGATAAGAGCATTAATTGCATTAAGTACAAAATACTAGAATGATAATTGTTTCTTCCTAATAATATCCAATATTAGGAAGAAACAATCATCATTTTTTTGCCCATGTAATGAGGAGTGAACAGCTTGAATATATTGTAACAACTGGGAAAATTGAGGGATGAAGAGATAGAGGGAAGCAAAGAGAATAGATACCAGACAGCTTAAGAGAATGGCTTGGTAGAAAGTCAACAACAGAAATGATAAATAACTGTTGAGATTGAGAGTTGTGGAGAGACATGATCACCTACATCAGCTGGCATGGTACTTGATGATGATGACAAAATACAAATAGCCTCAATTTTAAGTTACTGAAATGTTTAAATGTTGATTTAGTGAATAAAACTAAACAAATTAGAAGATTGTAAAGCTGTAAGTAAACTTTAATTTTGCTAAACTAACAAATGCTCAATTTTTTTATTTTTTGGAAACTTTTGGGACAACCTGCGGGTTATTGTAAAATATGTTATTTCCTTTGTTAAATGATTAAGTTTGTTTTGTGTGGGCTGTTTCTCTTTGATCACCCTGAATAAGACATTTATTGCATTCTGCTGCAGTTTATAAGTAAAAAAAAACCAATCTTGATGGTCTATTCCCATTTCTGGGGTCTGCTTACACAACAGCTTACAAGTGAAATTGAACCTTTGGCCCGAAAGATTCAAATTTGTGAAGTTACATTTTTGGTAACAATATTTACCTTCCTTCCCTACTCGCACAGTTGTTGTTACGTGACCACTATGTAATGTGAGGGTTACTGGTCAACTCATTCCTTGCCTGTAACTGTCAGCTATGAGTCACTGATGGCCGACAGCTTATTTGCTGCTAGAGAATAATACAATCAGATAGAACACCTACTAAGTATTAAGCTAACTGATAGTATAGCACAACGTATCCTTTGTTGGAATCCCCAGAGGAGGAAACAAAAGGAAGGCTTAAGTATACTTGGAGCAGACAGATGGAAGCAGAGATGAAGAAAATGTGGAGGACATTGAGATATCTTTAGAGAATGCCACCAAATAGGACAGCATGGAAAGTGTTTGTTGAAGATTGAAACTCAAGGGAAGTTGACAAGTATAGGAAGAGAATATATGGCATCTCTTTTGATAGTTGTCTCCTAGATTATTTATTGATCTCTTTGTTTATCTAATTGACCTAGGAAAGTATAATTTAAAAAAAAAACTTTTATCACAGCTTTATCACATTACTGAAATCTTCCAGGGAGACATATAGGACCAGAGAATAAAAGGCCACTTGTCCAGTGCAGTCACCGCAAGGTGTTTGAGTCTGAGTTTTTATTTCACCCCTACTTTGACCCTACCAGGATTTGAACCAGTGTTCTCCTGATTTGGAGTCCAGCAAGTTATCAATTTGACCACTCGCTCTCCCTAGAAAAATATTAATTTTGATGAAGTAAATATTTCACACCACTGGCTTGTAAACACCCAGGCTCTCGTTCGCTTAAGAAAATATGGACTTTTTTTTTTTACATTTCCTCGTAATCAAAGCCAGTGCTGTTGAAGGTTTTCACCGTTAGGCCTTCACTGCACGACTTTGTTCTGTTTCCAGACCCCCGTCTCTTTATCAAAAATGGGTTCGTTGATTTCTTTAGGTGTTTTGTGTAAATTGTTTTACAGTTGACAAGTCATTGGCCTACTCCCAGCCTTTTTAGTTGCCTCATACAACATGGCAGGTAACTCTGGCTTTGTTTCTTCCTTAAATTAAAGCAGCCACATGGGTGGGGTAATATTTGACATCACTTTATTTACACCATGGTTTTTAGATTTGAAGTGAACAATAGAAACTTGGGGGTAATATTTGACATCACTTTATTTACACCATGGTTTTTAGATTTGAAGTGAACAATAGAAACTTGGGGGTAATATTTGACACTTGGTATATAAGCACAGTTTTGAAATGAATTTCTTTATATTTATTTTGACTGTATTTGTTGTTAATGTTCTTGTATCGAACAACGCAAAATTAGATGTCACAATTTAAATTGTTTGGTGATTTCTCAGTTGTAGTTGATCTAATTTCACCCAAGTCTTTCATGATTCCAAATGAATGTTTTGTGACATATTTTTTGCTATTTTCGGTTCTCTTCATATTTTATCGCAAAAACTCTTTTAACTATATACAGCTTACTTTTTTTTTATATACATTCATTACCAAGGAGTTAAACACACCGTGGCACTGCTGTTGTTTTCAATTAAAAAAATAAATTTTTCTTAATAACAGCAAGAAAATAAATGAAAATTGGCATAAAACACACGGTTTGTTCAAACAGCTTGCTCAGGAAGTCATAAAAATGGTTAATTAAGAGAATTACTAAGGTTTTAGTGGAAATAATTGAGTCAACATCAATTAAAAGCCACAAAACCCAGATCCTTGGTTTCTCGCATCGGTAACAAGAGCTGAATTTTGTGGCTCATGGTATGGAATATGTGAACAAGCCAAGTATTGACAAGCTTTTGTAATTCTAATTTTAAAAGCCAATAAAAATTGATTTTAACTCAAAATTAAATAACAATTTGCCGAAATATTGACCTTGTTGGATTTTCTTATCTTCCGGAATCCATGGATCATTTCAATCTGAATCATTTAATCATTATCTTACAATTTTAAAATCATAAGAGAAGTCTGTAGTATAGTTGGTAGCGAATCATGTATTTACTATTTGTATAGTTTGATATTATTAACGTTTATGGTATCTTCTTTCTTAATTTTCTTATTGAATTTAAATTAGTTCATAAAGCTTGATACTCACAGAAATAATTCTCATTTGTAGATCTGTAATTAAAATACATGTGAGATGCGATGCTTGAGAAAAGTAACAAACAACACAAGAAGAGATAGAATACCAAATGAAACCATAAGAAAAATGGTAGGAATAAAACCCTGCCAAGAATATATAGAACAACAACTTAAATAGTTGGGCCACCTGGTCAGAATGAATCCTCACCAATCACCATCAAGGGCGTTTTTCTCAAGAATGCATGGAAAAAGACCAAGAGGAAGATCTAGAAGAAGATAGATAGATGCAGTGACAGAGACATGTAACAACAGAGCAAAATCACTAATTCAGACAGTTCGAGCAGCTCAAGAATGACAAATGATATAAACCACGACACCTTTTGGTATCAGTGAAAAGTTAAAAGAAGAAGAAGAAGAATTAAAATGCCACAATTAGACTGAACTTAGCAGCTGTGTAATAATCTTAGGTTTCTGTATGTTAGGTAGTGTCTTTCTTCCAATTTTTTTTTTTAATAAAGTGAAACCAATACTTGAAGATAGGAATGTGAAAATAGATTTGTTTGTTATCATAACAGCAAAGATAATGCTAGTACAGAATGACACAGTTTTGTCTCTGTTATGATGTCACATATATTTTTGTTTGCTGTCAATTCTTATTTGGTTTCATTGAGTGATGGAAACAGTATTAAGTGGTTATTGTTGGAGTATTAAGTGGTTATTGTTGGAGTATTAAGTGGTTATTGTTGGAGTATTAAGTGGTTATTGTTGGGGTATTAAGTGGTTATTGTTGGTAATAAATACATGACTTGGTTTGTGTGGCAGGAAATGTTGAGGTGTTGCAAGATTGTTTGTGTTGTCCAGGTGTTGTAAGATTGTTTGTGTTGTCCAGGTGTTGTAAGATTGTTTGTGTTGTTGAGGTGTTGTAAGATTGTTTGTGTTGTTGAGGTGTTGCAAGATTGTTTGTGTTGTTGAGGTGTTGCAGATAAGATTTTTTGTGTTATTGAGGTGGCATAGATAAGATAAAGATTATCTGTAATGATAAGGTTTCACAGATAAGATTATTTGTGTTGTCGAGGTATTGCAAGATTATTTGTGTTGTTGAGGTGTTGCAAGATTATTTGTGTTGTTGAGATGTTGCAAAATTATTTGTGTTGTTGAGATGTTGCAAGATTATTTGTGTTGTTGAGATGTCACAGATCAGATTATTCTTGTGTGTCATTGAGGTGACATATATAAGATAATGATTATGGTAATGATATGGTTTCACAGATAAGATTATTTGTGTTGTTAAGGTGACATAGAGGATAAGATAAAGATTCACAGATAAGATTATTTGTGTTGTTGAGATGTCATCGATTTTGTGTTTACGTTGCTTCACAGAGAAAGTTATCACTTTTAATGATATGTGACAGATAAAGATGTTACGTATAGCTGATAAAGGTGTCACATAAGATTAAAATGTCGTGTACTAATGGTTGTGTCACAGATATAATTCAGAATGCACTGATGAAGGATCACATACAATATTACATTAAGATTGATCTTAAACACTATCATACATATCATTTTCTTTAATAAAAATAATCAAAGACATATCAAAAATGGAATTAAGTTATCACATTGCTCATAATTTTGCATAATATTGTCACCAATGTTAACATTTTACCACTTTTATTAAAATATGAATATATATTTACGATTTACAAATCAATGCCTTGCGCTTTTCAGAACAGTTTGAAATATCCCAGTTTACCTTCTGCATTAATGTCGCTTCACTTCCGCCATATAAATGAGCAAGACATTGACTTATCCTTATCACTCCAATAAAAATAACACTTTATGCATTTACAAAATGTAAACAGAGATATTTGTTGATGAACTTAAAATAAAATCAACAAAATCTTGATAGTGACTACAGTAAGCAGACTTTTGTTGAGAAACCCAGTCAACTGGTGTATCTTTTGTTTTTGAACAAATATTGAAATTGATTCCCCTGTCAATAGTACATCTTTTGAACATTTAGTTGACTTTTTGTTGGAAAAACCACAGTCAGGTGTGTCTGTCTTTAAATCGTGTCTAAAACTTTTATTGATAACTCTTCAACCAGTTATGTGTCTTGTAAGCTACTTTGCTTAATAAATAGTAGGCTCTTTGAACACATTCACTGATATTTATCCAAATATTCTCATTCACTTGTAACCCAAACATTAGATTTAATAATTATAAAGTATTTTTATCATAAAATTAATTTAAATGTTCTAAAGCTATTTTTAATTTAGAAAATTAATTTAAATGTAAAATTATTTTGAAAATAAATCCAACATTAGCTTATACCTCTCTATGTATTGTTATTTTGAGCTGAAGACAACGCCTAGGGAATACGTTCTAGATTCTCTATTTCTGGTGATCCTTGTTATCAAGAAAATTAGTTTAAATATCATAAAATTACTTAGAATACCAAAATTAGTTTAACTACCATAAACTTACCTTCAAAATAAAACATTTAGTTTAATTAATGACCACAAATTTAACTTGAATATCAAACAGTTAGTTTAACTACTATGACGTTAACTTGAATATCAAACAATTAGTTTAACTACCATAAACTTAACTTAAATATCAAACAGTTAGTTTAACTATCATAAACTTAACTTGAATATAAAAAAATTAGTTTAACTACCATAAACTTAACTTGAATATCAAACAGTTAGTTTAACTACCATAAACTTAACTTGAATATCAAACAATTAAACTACCATAAACTTAACTTAAATATCAAACAATTAAACTATCATAAACTTAACTTGAATATCAAACAATTAGTTTAACTACCATAAACTTAACTTAAATATCAAACAATTTAACTACCATAAACTTAACTTGAATATCAAACAATTAGTTTAACTACCATAAACTTAACTTAAATATCAAATAATTTAACTACCATAAACTTAACTTGAATATCAAACAATTAGTTTAACTACCATAAACTTAACTTAAATATCAAACATTTTAACTACCATAAACTTAACTTAAATATCAAACAATTAGTTTAACTACCATAAACTTAACTTGAATATCAAACAATTAGTTCAAATGTAAAATTACTTTCAATTTCCAGAAATATGTTTCAATGTTGGAAAATTAGTATGTCCTGGATTTATTACTTTTCTTTTTTTTAAGAGGACACTCAATCCAAGAATTCAGCGCAGTTAACCAACAGTCTCTTACCGAAGATTGTACAAATATCTGTACTGGTTTTTTTTCTCAAGACATACAAAGGAACTCATATATATAAGATATATATTGAAGATATCAGAAAATATTTGTGTGATTGGTTTATTATTCCAAAATGGAAAATAATAAACCTGCATATTTCTTCATCTTGGAAGTTGCACTACTTTGTTTTGTGGCCTCATACTTTTCAGCATTTCTGAATGTAATTTTTTGTCGAAGATTTTGTGATAATTAGTTATGCAGTTGTTTTAGAAAAATAAAGGATACTGTTTATTCACAGCAAAGTGTGATTTTTGTTTCTTGTTTTTTTTAATATTAATGGACAACAAGAAAGGTCTCACTCAGTCTGAATAGTAAGAAAACAGAAGTAATGGTTATATCAAAGAAACAATCACCACCATCATGCAAAATAAAAATAAACGAGACAAATCTGAAACAAGTGCTACGTTTCAAATACTTGGGCACAATAATAACATCAGATGGGAGATGCACGACAGAAATAAAAAGCAGAATAGCTCAGGCCAAAATAGCATTTCAGAAAATTAATAATATCTTATGCAACAAATCTATGTCAATAAAAATTAGAAAGACAGTTCATCGGTGCTATATAGAGCCAATTCTGACCTATGGAAGCGAATCATGGACAGTAGACAAACAAATGAAAAGATGATTATAGGCCACAGAGATGGGATTTCTCAGAAGAATGTTGAAAGTTCCCTGGACAGCTAAGAAGACCAATGAGGAAGTTCTCAAAGAGGCCAACGCAAAAGGGAGCTCTTAAAAAGAAGCTCAGAAAGAAGCAATCAACATTTTTCGGGCACATCATGAGTAGAGGAAAGTTGGAATACTTGGTTACAACTGGCAAAATAAAAGGAAAGAGAGATCGTGGACGACAAAGAGAGTAAATACTGGATAGCTTGGTTTCATGGCATGGAAAACAGTCAACAACAGAACTGATACGATGCACTGTAGATAGAAGATTGTGGAGAGACATGATCACTAACGCCAACCAGTATGGCACATGATGATGATGAATGGACAACAAGAAGACTAATTAAAAATATGTTTCCTCAATGCATTTCTAGATGTGTGAGGAATATGGTGTCAGTGACCACATTGTTCCATAACCTCAGCACATTATTGGGTGATGTGGTCGGTATCACGCCAGGCCACCTTTACTTGCCAGAAAGATCTGTGGTACCCATTTTTCTGGGTGAAACCCTAAAGCCTTGTCAGTGCGGAAAAATAATTAGTCACTTCTGAGAATCAAACCCCGACTCTTCTGGTCAGTAAGAGCAAATAAATACTTGAAACAGTAATTATAAAAATAAGTGGGCATTATATACTCTTGTAATGTAATCATGAAATGAAAAATATCTTATGCAACAAATCTATGTCAATAAAAATGAGAAAGAGAGTTCATCGGTGTTATATAGAACCAATTCTGGCCTATGGAAGCGAATCATGGACAGTAGACAAACAAATGAAAAGACGATTAGAGGCCACAGAGATGGGATTTCTCAGAAGAATGTTGAAAGTTCCCTGGACAGCTAAAAAGACCAATGAGGAAGTTCTCAAAGATGCCAATACAAAAAGGGAGCTCTTAAAAAAACATCAGAAAGAAGCAATCAACATTTTTCGGGCACATCATGAGAAGAGGAAAGTTGGAATACTTGGTTACAACTTGAAAAATAAAAGGAAAGAGAGATCGCGGATGACAAAGAGAGAAAATACTTGATAGCTTGGTTTCATGGCATGGAAAACAGTCAACAACAGAACTGATATGATGCACTGTAGATAGAAGATTGTGGAGGGACATGATCACCTACGCCAACCGGTATGGCACATGATGATGATGAATGTAATCGTATAAGTAAGTATGGGTTACCTGTAGGTAAGTATGGGTTATCGTAAGGTAAAGTATGAGACTTGAATTAGCATTTTAGCACGTGAGTTTTCACCCATATGTGCTCGGCCACCTGTCCAGAAGTGTTCAGAGACTTCTGGATAGTGTCGCTTCAAGCATCGAAACTCACGATGCAAGGCGGCATTCCTCACCTTCCCAAAATACAACCCTGGTACCCATTTCTGCCAGAGGTTGGGTCACCCCAACCGTGGGGGTATTTATTTTCTAGCCACAAGTACAACTCACACTGCTCCCAGCAGGAATCAAACATGAGTTATCCAAACATCGGTAACCCAGTTGGGTGGTTTTCCCAACTAAGGCTACCGAGGCCCCCTAGGGTTACCGTAATGTCTAGTAGTGTTGCTGGGGTATGCAGTATTAGCGCCAATATATGTTCAATGATCTATCTATCTATCTATCTTTCGTTCGCCTGAAGTATTGTCTATATCTGCAATGTTGTTTTCTGTATAAATTTTACTGTCTTTTGTAATTCTTGCAGTGGCCCATGTAGTTTTGTCTGTGGTGTTGTATCTATGGGCCAATGGATTTTCCTCAGTCTACTATATTCAGTGCAGTCTTGAAGTATGTGTTCAGAAGTCTGGGGTGCCTGTCCACATGTACAAGTAGTTGAGGTCTTGAATTGTGTATACATGTGACTATGGAGTCGATTGTGTCCTGTTCTGAGGTGTATAATGATAACTTGTTCAATGATATTTGACATATTTATGAGTTATGTGATTGATAATACATCAGACCACCCTGCTTTTTCCCAGAGAAAATCTCTGGTATCTGCTGGTATCTATTCTGTCTGGTTATCTATTCTGTCTGGTTATCTATTCTGTCTGGTTTCTGTTTATTTTGCGTTCACCAGTTCACCAGCCTTCAGCAAAGTCCCAGCCTGTGGGGTTTTTCAGTGGTTGAATTTTAACGTGAATATTTGTTGTTTCAAGTACACATTGGCAGTGTGAATGGGTGTCCCTTGCCAAACAGACAGATATTCATCAGCTTCAGAGGTCCTCTTATCAATTCAATTGTCAAAAGTCTGACATTTTGGGTAACTTATTCCAACAATTTTGCTCAGACAGTGGCTTTTTGGCTTTCTCTTTTCAACTTTTAACTGGCAAGGGTTCTTTAATGTGCACAAAAGCACATAGACTATCAGTTGTTTTTTTTTTTTTGCTGTTTTCTGAAAGGGCTGGACATCGGATCTCACTTTCCAGAGAGGACTAGACATCGGATCTCACTTCCTGAAACCAGGGAAGGGTAAAGCCATGAAGAAACCATAGATTCAAAAAGAAAAAAAATCTGTGATGCCTGCGATGGGATTTAAACCTGAGACGTTCTTGTCAGAAACCAACGAACTGCCTTTGGACCACCCAGACCCCCCATCTGTGGTACCTATTTTCAGAGTCTGAATGAACCATAGAGCCATGTCAGTCCAGAAAAGAATTTGGCAAATTTGGAAGTTGGACTGGACCCTCAATAATCAGTAGACAAGTGTGCTGGTTGTTCTACAAACGCAGCTTCAAAGTAAGCATATATCAATGTCATAAATTTGTGAAGTGCTTAACCTTACACATCCATGCCACACTTAGAAATGATGCAGCCAGTGCTTTATCTCTGCAAGTCTGCTACACACTTTTTTGAACTGACTGATAAGTTGAAAAGAATGTTGAGAACACCATTGACAGCTAAGAAGAATAATGAAAAGGTTCTGAAAGAGGCCAAAGCAAAAAGAGAGCTAATTTCCAATATTAGGAAGAAACAATCATCATTTTTTGACCAAGTAATAAGAAGAGTACAGCTGGAATATATTGTAACAACCAGGAAAATTGATGGACGAAGAGATAAAGGGAAGCAAAGAGAAAAGATACTGGACAGCTTAAGAGAATGGCTTGGCAGAAGGTCAACAACAGAAATGATAACTGTCGAGATCGAAAGTTGTGGAGAGACATGATCACCTACGCCCGGAAGGCCAGGTACTTGAGGATGATGATGAGTCATCATATGAATGCTAAAAATAGATAGAAGAAAAGTATAACTGACCAAGACCAGGAAACAAACTAATTAGTCTAGTCATGTCATTAGTGACCGAAAAAGGTGACTTGAGTTATTGAGCTTTTGAGTTATTTGCGGGTCATCATCATTGCACTCCGAACATGTCCATAGGTGCTTAGATCCCCTCCTCGGCAAGTCCCGCAGTGTCCAGCGACTGACGACTCCAGTTCTATGTTGGTTGATAAGTCTTCTTACACGCCCACTAAGTTTCTCATTTCTGGCTGTGCCCATCTTAACCCCCCACCTCATCATCCAAAGAAGTGACGTGGATCTGTGTTTGTCAAAGTCCTGTGCCCTTCCCACATCTCGGAGGGCATTGATGATGTCCGCCCGATCCATAGGTTGCCCGTCCTCAATGACAGCGCAGCTAGCCAACCTGTCTGCTCTTTCATTTCTCCGTACTCCCGCATGTCCAGGGACATAGACAAAGGTGACCTTACTTATTTTGGACTTCTGCAATGACTCTACCCATTGCATGCCTACAGAGCCCGCCTCCACTTTTCTATCATGCTCATCGAATCACTCAGTATGCATGCGTGGATGTAGTCTTGTGACTCTAACCATTTAAATACCTTGGTCACTGCTATCACCTCCATTGTCATGCTACTCGTGGTCATGACGTATGCACCACTGTCTTCTTTGACTATTCTGCCTACCGAGCATGCTGTAAATGCCCATGCACTTCTTTGGTGTCGTATTACAGATCCGTCTGTATAGATAACTGCATCTTCCTCATCGGTGCTATCGTAGATGAGACCGTTGACCTCCACATTAATCACAACCGAGTTCTGTTCCCCTACTTTTTCTGTCGAGCGTGACAATACACAAGAAAGTTTCCTTGAATGACATAGGCTAAGGTGACATGGTTTCTATAAATGTCTCCATGAAGTCAGTACGTGTTGAGACAGATATTTGTGCAGATGTTTCAACGTGATGTAAACAAACCATACAACATAACACATCTATGCTCAAATAAAATTCCTAAAATAATGGATTATGATGGGCAAATGAAGAGGTCTGAGTTTAAAACATAGACCAGAATACAAATTAATGAAAATTGAAAGCTGTCTTTGCCTAACAGGAAGCAAAGTTGGTTATGATGTTGATGACGATGATAACAAGTCAGGCAGAACTGATAATGGTACTGATAATTAATCGAAACAATTAAAACTAAAGCGCTGAATCATCAGCCTCATCATCATCATCACTATCGCTGGACCTGACAAACACATGATAATCATTCCCTGTGTCCAAAGAATGTTCCTTCCGTGGTCTCTGCCTCCTTGGGACAGATGAACGTGGATGGTTAAAGCTCACAGCCTTCTTCTTCATCATTGTTGCCTTCCGGACAATAGTTTTCCTCAGTTTGTCATCAGTTGCGGCTACTCTAGAGATAGCTTCTACGGGATCTTCATTGTCCCCATCAGAAAAGGCACGTCTGGTTTTCTTTTGTCCAATAATGTGTGGTGTTTCAACAGTAAATTCTTTCTTGTCTGGAATGTCCTTTTCAGCAAATTTTGTGAAAATCTGAAAAATGAATGGAATAAAAAGGTTAGAGACTACAATATAAATGTAAACTGTCAGTTTTACATTTCATATCTCTGCTGTTCTAGTGTTGTTGTAGTTGTGTAACAGTGGAGGTGAAAATGTGTAACAATGAGGTGAGTGAGTGCTGAGGAACACGTGGGCACTTCTTGGGAAGAAAGTGGGGAAGTGAGCTCAGACAGAATAATGGAGTTCCCATGATTGTTAAGAGCATTCAGTTAGAATTTTGCAGAGGATGTAAAGGGATTTGTGATTGGTTGGAGATGAAAGATATAATCAAAGTACAAGGTTAGGTAGGGAGATTTCACTCATGCGGACGGTCTGAGAACAGTGTCGCCAGGAGGCAGTAGGCGTAATGGTTCACCAACCTCCATAGAACACAGTGTTTAATTATGTTGGAGCAAAGAGTTCGACAATTAGTTCAGTTTTAATTGAAGAGTTTGAGTTTTAGATAGGAGATTTTCACTCAGGCGGACGGCCGGGGAGGTGACAGCGGGAGAAACTTCAATTTTAGATTAGGCAGTAGGCCAATGGCTCATGGAAGCCAAGAGGGACTAAGAGTTAGTCCAAAGAGTGTCTAAACATTAGACTAGAATAGACGTAAGTCATGTGGTTAAGTCGAGACGACATTGTGTTCAATTAGGGATTCGATTAAGTTCCAGATTAAGCGGAATTTCAGTGTGGACAAATAGAGTGTGTGAGTTGGTGGAAGCATGGTTGCAGTGAACAGTGCCTACAGGACATTTCGTGTTTGAGCAGCTGAGTGCAGTGTAAGTCGCCGGTTGGCTTTCTTGTTACCATTGTGTTATTTGACAAGTTAGCTGTTAATAAACTCAAGTTCATATTATGAGTGAACATTGTGGACAGTAAATTATCGCCAGTGTTTGGTTGTAGACGGTGTGGTGAAGTATGAATGTCAGGGTCGCGGAGAAGACTTTGTTCTCAGATTTTTGCGGGGTTGTTATATCAGAAAGTCAGCGCGAAGTACACCACTTAGAAAGATCACGAAGGGAAGTTGAGTCAGTTTTCTTGGCCATTCAAGAGCTGCCGTCTCAGTCAAGTAGGAGGCAGTAGTCAATAAGCAAATCACGAGTCCAGACCAGCAAGATTTGTCAGGGGCAGACAATTAGTACAGCCGGCGGCCAGATTCAACGAGGCAGCGAAACGGGCCAAGCAAAACACAGTCATGGTTGCAGAATCTGCAGAAGAGTCGCAGAACATGGTATCTATAAAGGCATTGGTGATACAGATAAAGAATAATGATGATTCATATATAAAGAAAGAATTAATGGTGTGAAGAAAGAATATTAATAGTGACAGATACAACAGATACACAATGAGAACAAAATGATCATCACCTTTGTGAATTGATCATCCAAAGTTTTTCTGGAATTATTCCTCGTTACCGCTCTCTTGATTGTTTTCCTAGAATTTAATCTCTGCCACTTTTCTTTCTCCTTCTGTGCAGTCTTCTTCTCTAAGTCTGTTTCTGCCACTGCAGCAAAAAAGCACATAATAAGTAAAAAGTAAAGTACCCCCGTCACGCCAAGTGGCGTTTAGGGAAATATGGTGTAAGTGACCCTATATTTTACAGGCACATGATTTTTGGGGTAATGTGGTCGGTATTACGCCCGTGCTGCTTTACTTTCCCAGAAATAAAATCCGGTACCCATTTAAGGCTGGGTAAACCCGGATGCCATCGTTTGGGATCAAACCCTACCACTTGTCCTTTGTAGTCCAGTTCACTAACCACTGAGCTATCGCGCGCCCCCCACCCCCCCTTGAAAAAAAAAAAAAGCATATACATTCATATTTTTGCTAATGGTCACACAAAAGTGACCTTAGTGTACTCATGGCAGCCATAATGGCGATCATTCTTTTAGTATTTATCAAATGGAAAATGATAGTTTTATTATTCCAGTTGCTTTCTAATCAAATACTAAATATTGAGTCTTTCAAACCTGTCACTTCTTGAAGTACATTTGATTTTCAACATACATATAAATAATATTACTTCCATTAAAATAGTATTTGGCATGCACGTTTTTTAAACATTTTTTAAATTCTGAAATTGGTCATTAAAAAAAAAAATATTTTTTTTACTGTTCGCCATCTTTCACTTCTGCCGAAGTCCATAGAAACTAGGAAATTAATTTTGCGTGTTAATCCATTTTTCCCTGATACCTGTGTGCACAATTCCCATGTTGCGCAGATAATGCCATCTTCGGAGGCACTCGTATTTTTTCTGTCAATGAGTAATTGATGTTTCAAGCCAGGCCTTGCTGCTGAGGCCAGGGGTGTTTGCCGCAGAGAAAAATCACAAATAAAATACCAACTGGAAACTGATCATGTTTTGAGCATTGCATTTAGGAAATACAGTGTTAGTGTTGCTGGAAAGTACAAAGTCAGTGCCAATATATTTTCAATGATCTTTGGCCCATTTATGAGAAATCACATTACACCAAACCATCCCGCTTTTCCAGAGAAAATCTCTGATATCTGTTCACCAACTTTTAGCCTTTATCATTGGCCAGATATTTCATGACCTTTGGCACATTTTTTGGATAAAAATGGTCAGCATCTTCTTTCATGGTAAAAAAAAATCAATCTCCAGTACCTATTTAAGGTTGGATGAGCCTAGACACTGGTCAGTCAGTGACTTGAGTTTGAACACTCGTCTTTAGTCATCATCAGGTCGCATGTCATTTTGCAGAACGTTGCATTCACCACAATCTATCTGAAATAATCTGTCTCTACGCTAGTTCAGGAAATTCTTTTTTTTTTCTTATGATGGGAGAAATCTTCTCGGCTGGCTGCGTGACATCAAACAAATATTTGTAACATGGGATAGATAGACAACAAACAACTTTTAGAGGAAGCCGAACATGTGGCTGGATTGATGGACTGATGGTCACCATTTACCATGTAACACCTCTGGTACCCATGATACATAGGTTGGATTTTAAGGCCATAAATCTAAAGTAACCAAGGATATAATTACAGAATCTGATTCCTGTGTCTCTGCTTGGGTAAACACACAAATGTGTAGCAAAAGTTCAAAGAAAATATTATTTTCCAAACTCCAGATGTAATAATTAATTAACTCTTTCCATACGGAAGCTTTTTATCGGCGCAATGGAAGATATTTCAGAGACAAAATCGTTCATGGTTTTCTCTCTCTCTCTCTGCGATCAGGGCTCAATCAGAGTAGGATTCTAGACTCTCACATGAAGTCAGCTGTCAGGTTAAGTGTGTTGATCGCCCCCCACAGACAGAAAATCACAATTAGAGTCTGTTAGATTCACTCTAATTGAACACCCGTTAAAACGTTGCAATGTGTTCTGCACCAGTGGCCCAGTGCATCCGAATTCAGCCAGCATTTTATTCAGGTTTGCATTCCTTAGCCTTTGATTGTCTCCAATCTTCCTGCAAAGCAGCAGATGATCTTTTCTGTAGGGGGATTCTGCCCTTAGATGGTCGGCCCTCCCAGGTTTACGAGCACCATCTGTCCGAGTCACTAGAGGTGACTAACACAGACATGCACACACAAAGATATGAGATGTGACTAACACAGACATGCACACAGTGATACGAGGCATGACTAACACTGACACACATCAAGATATATGACACATGACTAACATAAACATGCACATAAAGATATGAGATATGACTGACATAGACATGCACACACAAAGATATGACACATGCCTAACATAGACATGCACACAAAGATATGAGATATGACCAACATAGACATGCACACACAAAGATATGAGATGTGACTAACATAGCCATGCACACACAGGGATATGAGATGTGACATACACAGACATGCACACCACAAAGATATGAGATATGACTAACATAAACATGCACACAAAGATATGAGATATCACTAACCCAAACATGCACATGGTTTTAAGAATCAATATATATATTTATATTTATCCAACATATTATATATGAATATTTAGATAATTGAACATACTATTAGATTTCACCAACATCAAGATGATACAAGAAATGTAAAAAGAATATGGTTTGATGGTGATCACACTAATAAAATTGAGCATGGCGCACACTGCGGCAAAACGTATGAAAAGAATTAAGTAGTAGTAATTTTTACGACGGCAGCTTGGAAACATGACTCATGGATAGGTAGTGTAATATAAGCTTAATCATTGTTCTATCGCATCTTTCATACAGTGTACAGTGATGTCAAGGCAGACATTTGATAGAATTTTAATCAATAAAAACCCAAATTTGAGCTCAGTCAATAGTGGCCTGGGCTACAAAGGACAAGAGGTCGGGTTCGATCCAGATCGACGGTTTCTGGGTTCACCCAGCCTTAAATGGGTACCAGAATTTTTTTCATGGAAAGTAAAGTGGCACAGGCGTACTACCGACCACATTACCCCAAAAAATCATGTGCCAAAGATCTATACAAATTATGATCACTAACACCATATTCCCTACACGACACTTGACGTGATGGAGCTCTTTACATTTAAAAAAAAAAAAATGTAAGCACAACACTAACCCAAATCTGACTGCTCAGGCACAAGGATCTCTGTCACTGTCTCTTCTTGAGTCTTGACCTTCTGCATTTCCTTGACCCAGTCTACAAAGACACCTGGTGTCAAATCTGGAGTTTTGCCATCCAGAGAACCTGCAATTTTGTAAATTAAAAACAAGTTTTACTTGTTAACATGAAACAATCTTTCTTCCATCCATAGTAGTGGCAGATACAATTGTAATAAAACTATACTCTAATGTCATACACAATCAAATTTGTGTGATGTATATAAGATATACCCATACAATTTAAATATTAAAGGCCATAAAATGTAAATATAAAAAAAACTATAATATATATATATATTAAAAAAGATATAAAATGTATGTAAATATATAAAACATCAATATAAAAAAACTATAAAATTAAAGGCCATAAAATGTAAATATAAAAAAAACTATTATATATATATATATATTAAAAAAGATATAAAATGTATGTAAATATATAAAACATAAATATAAAAAAACTATAAAATTTAAACATTAAAAGCAATAAAATGTAAATATACAAAATTATAATATACAAAACTTATAAAATGTACATATTAAAAAAATAAAATTTAAATTAAAAAAAAAACCTATGAATGTAAATATAAAACTTATATTTTATATTTTTTATATTATATATATATAAACCATAAAATAGTATAAAAACCTATTAAATTTTTAACATAAAGCCGTAAAATGTCAAAATAAAAAACATAAATATTAATAACCCATAAAATATAAATATAAAAAACCTGTAAAATATCAATATAAAAAAAACTTATAAAACACACACACATATATATATATATAAATAATAAAAATATATATATATAAATATATAAATATAAGTTAAAATAAATTAACTTTCAATTTGTGTTTCTTGTGATTTGTGTGAGCTGTGGGTTTAATCCATTTTGATTGTGCTTCAATATTCCGATTGCTTACGATGAATGATGATATTGTATGACAGGAACAGATGGCTGTGTTCACTTTCTGTGCGGTTTCGCCGTATGTCTTTTTGCATGTGCTGAGACTGCTATGATGGGGACTGCAGCTACTTTTCTTTGTTTGGGAGATGAGATATTAATTTTGATGATTCCACTGGCACGGGCAGCTGAGCAATTATGGATTTTAATTTGTTTGCAGTGATACAAGTAACCAAATAACCCTAAAGGCTGTGATTTCTCCTGGATAAGTTCTGAGCTCATAACATATTCAGCTCCATTATCTGCCTGATATCAATCTCTCTGTCTGATATCACTGCCTGATATCACTCTGTCTGATATCACTGCCTGATATCACTCTTTCCGATGTCACTGCCTGATATCACTGTCTGATGTCACTGCCTGATATCATTCTGTCTGATATCACTCTGTTTGATGTCACTGCCTGATATCACTGTCTGACGCCACTGCCTGATATCATTCTGTCTGATATCACTGCCTGATATCACTCTTTCTGATGTCACTGCCTGATATCACTGTGTGATGCCACTGCCTGATATCATTCTGTCTGATATCACTGCCTGATATCACTGTCTGATGCCACTGCCTGATATCACTGTCTGATGCCACTGCCTGATATCATTCTGTCTGATATCACTGCCTGATATCACTGCCTGATATTCTGCCTGACATGCACAATAAATTGGTGATTCTGACTGAATCACTGTCAGTATTATCAGCTATACAAAGCCACAAGAACAATGAACTAGATGACTTGAGAACTACCCTGGACCAACTATGCAATAACTTCCAGAGAGTAGTCATTCAGTGGATATCATCACACTGTAATATACACGGGAATGAACACGCAGACAAATTAGCTAAAGAGGGAGGGAGATTACCACAAGAGAACCATCCGCTCAGTTATGATGAAGCCAAATCCATCCTCAAAGGTCAGTTCCTTGAAAAATGGAAACGAGAACACCCAAAGCATAACGAGAGTGACGGATACCACCAACTATCAAGGAGGGATCAAGTCATCATACTTCGCCTACGCACTGGCCACAATAGAATGAGAAATCACATGTTCACCAAATTCAAAATAGGTACAACCAGCCTATGCCACTGTACACTGGACAATATGACTACAAAACATGTTCTACAGGATTGCCCCCAGTACACAGACCTGAGGAGAGCAATGTGGTCCACGCCCACCTCCCTGGAAGAGAAACTATATGGGGCAATCGATTCACTTCAACAGATAGCTGACTTCATGAAAGAGTCTGGAATCCTACTCTAATTGAGTCTTGATCGCAGAGAGAAAGAGAGAGAGAGAGAGAGAGAGAGAGAGAGAGAGAGAGAGAGAGAGAGAGAGAGATTCTACCTGATATCTGTATTTCCTCTTGGTCACTCATCTTGAGCAATTTTTTTATTGCTGATTTCACTAGCTCAAAATATTTGAGAATATTCCCACAGCAGTTTGCATGAGATGATAACATTGTTGGTATTTCCTAATGTTACCTTCATCTAGATGTATAACAAATTTACTGCTGAAAATGAGGAACCCGTACTGTAAATGCATAGCTCTTACCTGTCCTTCATTTAGTTTGCACGTTACACTAGATAAAATGAAGATATAATTGAACTACTTCTTGCTGGTGATCAAGTCTCAGGGTAAGTCTGACTGACAACGTCTGAGAAATGCTACAACAACATCAATTGACAATGACTGAGGCTGCCAGACGGACAAGAACTAGAAATTGTTATCTCCCACAAAATTCTAAGGTTTATAAGAGGAAGTGAAAAAAGAGAGGGTGGGGGGGGGGGAAGATGGAGGAAGAGAGAGGGAGGGAGAGAGAGGGACGGAGGGGGAGAGAGAGGAGAACATGTATCTCTATATAATATTAATCTGTAGCATTTTTTAATTAGGTTTTTTTCAGATGCTACAATACTAGATTGAGTAAGCATTTGCCAATCTAAATAATGTTTCCACTCTCCCCGAGAGGAGGAACGTAAGGGAGAGAGGGAGGGAGAGAGAGGAAGAGAGAGAGAGAGAGAGAGAGAGTTGTACAAAGTAGATCATCCAACATTATTTAGGTTGGCAAATGCTTACTCAATCTAGTATTGTTGTATCTGAAAAAAACCTAAAAAAATAAGCTACATATCTATATTATAGAGCTGTATGTTTCCACTTATAGTGCTGCACTTCATACCTCTTATTTTGTATCCTGTAATATCCTTGAAGTCAACAGCGGCAGCGATATGTAGGAAGGTTGAGATTCTGTGAATTATCATAGCAAAGAACTGTATCACTAGCACAATGCCAAACACCAGCATAAAGGCCAAAGAGATTGGTTCAAATCCTTCGCTTCTGAAACCCTGAGATATAGGTATATATATATATATATATATATATATATATATATATATATATATATATATATATATATATATATATTGATTATAAAATATACATAAAATAATTAGTTAATTTATAATCATCATCATCAAGTACCAGGCCTGCTGGCGTAGGTGATCATGTCTTTCCACAACTTTCGATCTTGCCAGATATTTATTATTTATGTTGACTTTCTGTCAAGCCATTCTCTTAAGCTTGTCTGGTATTTTTTCTCTTTGCTTTCCTTTATCTCTTCGTCCCTCAATTTTCCCAGTTGTTACAATATATTCCAGTTGTTCTCTTCTCATTACATGGCCAAAAAATGATGATTGCTTCTTCCTAATATTGGAAATAAGCTCTCTTTTTGCTTTGGCCTCTTTCAGAACGTTTTCATTACTTTTCTTAGCTGTCCATGGTATTCTCAACATTCTTCTGTAAAACCACATTTCAACAGACACCAGTGATTTTCTTGTTTGTTGTCCTATTGTCCGTGATTCACATCCATATGTTAAGACTGGCTCTACATAACATTTAAGAACTCTTTTTTCTTGTCTCTGTTGTCAAAAATGGATTGCATAGTATCTTCCTCATTTTTTGGAAAGCTGCTTTTGCCTGAGCCGTTCTGCATCTCACCTCTTTTGTACATCTTCCGTCTGAGATTAACAAAGTTCCCAAATATTTAAATTCATTTACCTGTTTTAATATTGTTCAACTTGTCTTTATTTTGCACTGAGGTGATGTCTTTTTAAATTTATAATAGATTGTTAAAATAATTAGTTTATAACATATTGTTAAAATAATTAGTTTATAACTTATTGTTAAAATAATTAGTTTATAACTTATTGTTAAAATAATTAGTTTATAACATATTGTTAAAATAATTAGTTTATAACTTATTGTTAAAATAATTAGTTTATAACATGTTAAAATAATTAGTTAGTTTAAAATACATTGTTAAAATAAGTAGTTTATAACATATTGTTAAAATAATTAGTTTATAACATATTGTTAAAATAATTAGTTTATATCATATTGTTAAAATAATTAGTTAGTTTATAACATATTGTTAAAATAATTACTTTGTAACATATTGTTAATCCATATAGAGATCCAAGATTTGCAGTATCACCTTCATATATGTCCAGGCCATGCTGGTGTTGAGAGCAATGACAAAGCAGACAGACTGGCCGGTTCGACAATATTAGCTGCTGGACAGCCAATGGATCGGAAGAGCAGAACAAAGGACTTTCACAGATTATCTTCATTGCATAACAGACAACTCCACAGTGCTCAGATTCTGTTCTCAGCACATTCCCCAGTATGAATCATGCCTACCACACATTAGCAAGAAAGCGAGAACACTGTAGATAATGAAAGCACTGAAGATGACTGCAGCTCAGATGGACAAACCCTGTAGCACCAGCGAAGACTTTGTTCCCAGCCTCCATAGTCACCTCTTATGATTAGCGTAGCAGGTGACAGTGGCTCAATTCTTGTCTCATCTAACCATGATAAGGGACATGATCACCACACATAGTAGTAGTTGAAGTTAGTCAAAGGTCCCAATATCATTGCAAACAAACTAAAATCCATAATTGTTCAACCATCCATGCCAGTGGAATCATCCAAAATTAACATCTCATCGCATTGAAGGATCCAAACAAAGAAAGACAGCTGCAGTCCCCATAATAGCAGCTATAGCAAATGCCAAAAGACATACGGCCCAACTGCACTGAAAGTGAACACGGCCAAACTGTCCTTCGTCATATGACATCATCATTCATCATAAACATTCGGAATACCGAAACACGATCTGGATGAAATACACAGCTCACGGTGTGCACAGATGTAAAGCTGAAAGGTTAAAGGTTATCACTATTATCTTACACCAATAGAGCAGTCCAGAGTGATGGTCAAGTTTGGTGTGCTCTTTGAGACCTGTTGCAGCATGAACACCAGCACCACAAACAGGGAGTTGATCAGAAAAATGCCAGGAAAGTTTTATTTCTCAGTTCTAGCAGATCCTCCTTCACCTGGAAGATAAATAATTCATAATAATTCATAATAATTCATACAATTAGTTATTTAACTTTATTAGCACATTTATTTTAATTTTAAAATTATAATAAACAGAGATAAAAAAAAAAAAGTAAAAGTAAAGAGTCCTCGTCACACCAAGTGGCGTATAGGGAAATATGGTGTTAGTGACCATAAATTTTACAGACCTTCAGCATATGATTTTTAGGGTAATGTGGTCAGTATTACGCCCACACTGCTTTACTTTCCCAGAAAAAAATTCGGTACCCATTTTAGGCTGGGTGAACCCGGAAGCCGTCAGTTGGGATCGAACCCTACCTCTTGTCCTTTGCAGTCCAGTTAACTAACCACTGAGCTATCTCGGCTCCCAATAAACAGAAATACTATGTATAAATGTGAATACAAAATTTTCATATTCTATTCTATTCTATTCATATAATCTGTTTCATTGCAGGCGAGGCATCCCTTTATTTGCTCCCCAACCCAGCATTTCTCGAAGCGTATACAGACTGACTGTTCCAGTAATGAGCAAATTTGGTTTGTTACTTTAATATTGTTATTGAGTTATTTGCGGGTCATCATTATTGCACTCTGAACATGTCCTTAGGTGTTCAGATCCCCTCCTTAGCAAGTCCCGCATGGTCCAGCGACTGACGGCTCCGCCACAAACTTTAATATTGCTAATAATTATTAATTATTTAATATTGTTTTTGTCTATCCATAATTATTTAAATTAATTTTTATTGTTGGATTTGTTCGTCCATAATTTTTAAATTAATTTTTTAAAGTTGTTTTTGTTAAATCCTTAATTTTAAATTAAACTTTTAATTTGTTTTTGCTCGTCCATAATTTAAAAAAAAATTTGGTTTTGCTTGTCCATCAGTATATTAGTCATTATAAGACTAAGCTGTCATTTTTTTCAGTTAAAGTGGGTTCCAAGAATGCTAATGAGGACAACACAAGCCCTGAAGTTCTACATTGAGGACATAATGATTGATGAGTTTATTCCAAGACAACAGTTGCTTAGTACGTGCATTGTGATCTTTAATTCCACAAACTGTAAACAACAGTCGAAGACAACATATTATCATTTCTGTCACTGTAATGTGAAATCATAAGCAAAGATCTTTTGTACTTCACTTCATCGACTTCCAATAAGCATTCAACGGCATCCATTGAGATTCTTTGTGGAAAATTCTGAAGCAATATGGCTTACCATCAAAAATCATAAATATCAAAGACATGTATGGTGGCTACATATGTGCTGTTCATACAGAGGAAGGACTGAGTGAATGTTTTCCAATAGAAACTGGGGATAAACAAGGATGTATTTTATCGCCCTTATTATTTGGAGTTGTTATGGACTTTATAATAAAGAAATGCTGCACTGGTAATAAAGGAATTGAATGGATACAAGGAGACCATTTGGAGGACCTCGACTTTGCTGATGACATAGTCCTCATCAGCAGTCAGATAAA
Source organism: Megaustenia siamemsis (assembly GCA_032433765.1). Taxonomy (NCBI): domain Eukaryota; kingdom Metazoa; phylum Mollusca; class Gastropoda; order Stylommatophora; family Ariophantidae; genus Megaustenia; species Megaustenia siamemsis. Next base: position 17,452,770 of record JAVIAB010000145.1, on the reverse strand, counting down.
AACAAGGCAGGAAAACACAAATGAACTATCATCAATAGCCAGAAAAATTGGGCTTGAGATGAATCATGAAAAGACCAAAGTCATGAAAATCTTAATTCCAACAGATGACAGATATATACAAGGAAAACACACTAATGGAAGAGATCGATCACTTTATCTATCTTGGAAGTCACATTGATCAGTACAAACACCAAACTATCAAATAAAACGTACTATCAACTCTTAAAAAAAAAGCTAATTTCCAATATTAGGAAGAAACAATCATCATTTTTTGGCCATGTAATGAGAAGAGAACAGCTAGAATATGTTGTAACAACTGGAAAAATTGAGGGATGAAGAGATAGAGGGAAGCAAAGAGAAAAAATAACAGACAGCTTAAGAGAATGGCTTGGCAGAAAGTCAACAACAGAAATGATAAATATCTGGCAAGATCGAAAGTTGTGGAGAGATATGATCACCTACGCCAGCAGGCCCGGTACTTGATGATGATGATCAACTCTTACGTATGCATGTGAGAGCTGGAAAACAAGAGACATAGAAACAAAGTTGAACACATTTGAAAATAAATGTCTAAGGAAAATACTTGGTATAGTGTGGACCAAATTCAAAACAAATGAGGAAATTAGATAAATCGCCAATCAACCACTAATATCTTCAGTAATCAAGAAAAGACGATGGTTATATGTTTGACATGTGATAAGGAGAGATAATAACAGAATAACAAAGCAAGCCCTCATGTGGGAAACAACAGGTAAGAGGAAAAGAAGCCGACCCAGAGAGAAACTGAGAAGAACATTGATGAGAGAGGCAAGAGCAGCAGGAATCGGCTTCCTCGATGAGATAGAGTTGCCTTCACAGAACAGAGACAAATGGCAAAATTTGATAAAAGATCTTTACAAGGATTGAAAACTGCTAGAATAAAAATTTAGATAAGAGAAAAAGTATATGGGTCTATGGCCTATGGGCCGGCTACGGCTCAAAAGGTCAATAGATAGATAGAATGTGAAAATAATAGCGATAATTACCTTATTCTCATGCTGCTCATCTTTCTCTAGTGGGTACAAGTACTGACCAATCAGCTCTTTCCAAAATGTTCTTTCTCGTACGGAAAGTTCGGAAGCCTTGACAGCTTCCAGTGTTTCTGTCCAATGGCGTTGTCGACTCCTTGAGGGTACATTATCAACTGAAACAAACGACAAATAATGCACTTCAGATGTTTCCTAGTGGATATAACTATATACTCATAAACAGCCAAGTTGATGCCTGGAATGCAATCATAAGAACCTTCTAGACATTACATATTTCCTTTTGGAAATGCTGTATCTCATCTTCTTTGTGTTCACCCATTAACTGGGCATGGGTGTGTTGTGTCGCTGCTTTGTGGCAAAGTGAAGATATCAGAGCCTTTCAGCCCAACACATTTATCTTTGGCATGGGTGTGTTGTGTCGCTGCTTTGTGGCAAAGTGAAGATATCAGAGCCTTTCAACCCAACACATTTATCTTTGGCATGAGTGTGCTGTGTCCCTACTTTATGACAAAGTAAAGATATCAGAGCCTTTCAACCCAACACATTTATCTTTGGCAGGGGTATACTTGTTGAATAATTTTGCTTTGGCCTACTCTTTAAGACTTTTAATGTTGCCAAGGGTTGTTTAACGTGCAAGAGTGCACAAAGGGCTTCTGTTTTTCCCCATTATCAGAGAGGAGTACACATCAGATCTCACTACCTAGAGACTAAGGGAAGGTAAAATCATGCAGAAACCACATTTTTGAAGTGAACTATTTTCACTGTGGTGGGTTTATATTTCAAGACCATCTCATCTAGAGGCAGACATCTTTAACTCTAGATCACCCAGTTCCCCATATCTTCATCTAAAGCAAAGTAGATGCCTCGCATATGATCATTAAGAGCCTTCAGTTGGAAGCCTAACAGCCTCGCATATGATCATTAAGATCCTTCAGTTGGAAGCCTAACAGCCTCACATATGATCATTAAGAGCCTTCAGTTGGAAGCCTAACAGCCTCACATATGATCATTAAGAGCCTTCAGTTGTAAGCCTAACAGCCTCACATATGATCATTAAGAGCCTTCAGTTGGAAGCCTAACAGCCTCACATATGATCATTAAGAGCCTTCAGTTGGAAGCCTAACAGCCTCACATATGATCATTAAGAGCCTTCAGTTGGAAGCCTAACAGCCTCACATATGATCATTAAGAGCCTTCAGTTGGAAGCCTAACAGCCTCACATATGATCATTAAGAGCCTTCAGTTGGAAGCCTAACAGCCTCACATATGATCATTAAGAGCCTTCAGTTGGAAGCCTAACAGCCTCACATATGATCATTAAGAGCCTTCAGTTGGAAGCCTAACAGCCTCGCATATGATCATTAAGAGCCTTCAGTTGGAAGCCTAACAGCCTCGCATATGATCATTAAGAGCCTTCAGTTGGAAGCCTACCAGCCTCACATATGATCATTAAGAGCCTTCAGTTGGAAGCCTAACAGTCCCACCAGAACTATTAAGCCTGTGTGATCATTTGTGAACACAAAATGGTTATCACTAAAACAGAAATATACAATGTAACAGTTTCTATCTGTCTGTCTGTCTGTCTGGTCTGGTCTGTCTGTCTGGTCTTTCTGTCTGGTCTGTCTGTCAGTCTGGTCTATCTGTCTGTCTGTCTGTCTGGTCTATCTGTCTGTCTGGTCTGTCTGTCTGTCTGGTCTGTCTGTTTGTCTGGTCTGTCTGGTCTATCTGTCTGGTTTATCTGTCTGTCTGGTCTGGTCTGTCTCTCTGGTCTGTCTGTCTGTCTGGTCTGTCTATCTGTCTGTCTATCTATTGACCTTTCATGCCCATAGGGCATACACCCAGATAGTCTTTCTCTTATCTATATTCTATTCTAGCAGTTTTCAATCCTTGTAAAGATATTTTATCAAATCTCGCCATTTGTCTCTGTTCTGTGCAAGCATCTCGATCTTATTGAGTGAGCCGACTCCTGCTGCTCTTGCCTCTCTGATCAATGTTCTTCTTAGTGTCTCTCTGGGTCAGTCTCTTTTCCTCTTACCTATTGTTTCACACAAGAGGGCTTGCTTTGTTATTCAGTTATTATCTCTCCCCATCACATGTCCAACATATGGCCATCGTCTTTTCTTGTTTAATGAAGATATTAGTGGTTGATTGGCGATTTCTCTAAATTTCTTTGTTTGTTTTGAATTCGTTCCACGCTATACCAAGTATTTTCCTTAGACATTTATTTTCGAATGCGTTCAACTTTGTTTCTATATCTCTTGTTGTTTTCCAGCTTTCACACGCATATGTAAGGGTTGATAGTACATTTGATTTGAATAGTCTAAGTTTTGTGTTTGTGCTGATGAGTTTGATTTCCACAACTTTTCAAGGTTTCTGAAAGACATTGCTGCTTTAGCTATTCTGATTTTAATTTCTTTGCTTGTATCCCCTTACAGATCAATGTGACTTCCAAGATAGATAAAGTGATCGATCTCTTCCACTGGTTTATCTTTCATGTATATTCTGTCAGTCTCCCTTGTGTTACCGGGGCCTCATTAAGTAGGAAGTAAAGAATAGTGACACTGTGACCTTTCAGGCATGTCGTAAGAGGCGACTAAGGGGGTTGATCGATGGCTTGACAAGCTGTCATTGTAAAAAAGTATTGTTATGGAAACAGATATATAGATTTTAGAAGCAGTGATCTTTGCAATATGTGCCATTTTGGCACACAAGGTTTCTGCTTTTGAGATTGTAGTTCTGCCCTATGTGCCGTCTTTGGCTCGAAAGGACAATAGATAGATAGATATTCTGTCAGTACTATCAGGTTTAATTAAATATCTTACATTATTTGCTATGAGACTACATCAACCTTACCTTGCTGAATATTTCCATCTGAGTCTTGATCCATCTTGACAGTATTTCCCAAAAGTGGCTGATGCTGCTTCAGGTTTTGTTTATTGGAGTCAACATCCACAGTTTTAGAACAACAAATACAACTGATGGAAGAAGAATGTAAGTCTGGTAGCAGTGGTGGTGTATGTTTGCATAAATATCATCAAACAACATCATCATCATCCTTGAGTGCTGTCTTCACATCGAAGGTTGGCTACCATGGAACACCTTTCTATTCTGTCTCTTACTTTGCTGGTGTAGGTTGTCATAGGCTGGCTTGTCCTTCTTTTGATGTTACTCATCCATGTTAGTCTTGGTCTGCCTCTTTTACCTTGCATTTACCCTTTCATGATTACATTTAGTAGACTGCTGTGTCTTTTAACATGCCCCAAAAATGTCATCTGTCTTGTAGGAATTATGTTTAGTAGTTCTCTTTTCATTTTTAGTTGTTTTAAAACTTCATCATTTATTTTCTTTTCCTTCCATCCAATTCTACCAATTCTTCTACAAATCCACATTTCAAAGGCTTCAATTTTCTGTTCTGTTTTCTTGTCTAATGTCCATGTTTCTGCACCATACAGGAATTTTTGAGAAGATATAACATTTTGCTATTCCTAGTTTTAGCCCTGGTGTTATTTGTTTTGATGTTAATATCATACAATAACAAGAGATAATAAGAGTATCTTATCACTGTGTATGTAATGAATTTCTGATGATCAGATTACCTTCTCTTGCAAAGCTTTATATGAAGAATTTCTTATCACTTCATGATGTAAGTCTTTAAGATTTTAGCATGGACCGGCACCACTGCATTCTGAACATTCCCTATACATTCCGCAGCTCATTCCAGCAACCATCAAAGTGTTATAATCTTTAGTTCTTGTTCTGCATTGATTGAACAGGTTGTGTTCTTTCCACTGAGATTGCATTTGATGTTTTCACTTTTCATTGCCCCCCCCCCCCACTCAATTATTCCTTTGATGTATACTTCCCCTTCCCTTTTATTATCCTTTTCTTATGACAGTTACCAGCCACTGCTATGTCAGTTTTGTACATTTTTAACACTCCTTGAGTTATTTAGTTATTTGTGGGGCATCATCATGGCACTCCGAACATGTCCACAGGTGCTCAAATCTCCTCCTCAGCAAGTCTTACAGTGTCCAGTTCTGTGTCCGTTTATAAGTCTTCTTACACGCCCACTAAGTTTCTCATTTCTGACTGTGCCCATCTTAACTCCCATCTCTTTCATCCGAAGGAGTGACATGGATGCATGGTTGTCAAAGTCCTGTGCCCTTGAGGCACATTGGAGGGCATTGATGATGTCCGCCCGATACATTGATTGACCGTCTTCAACAACAGCAAAGCTAGCCGACCTGTTCAATCTTTCATTTACCAGTACTCCCGCATGTCCAGGGATGTAGACAAAGGTGAACTTATATATTTTTTATAACACTCCTTGCACAAATGTAGCCCCTACTATCCTACCGGCCACCTCATTGCCATGAAGGAGTCATGTAAGTGAATCCACATTCTGTCAAGCATATTCTTATTCAATCCATCAAAGCATACTCTGAGAGTTAGTCAATATGACTGCATCTGTCATCTGCCTCTTCACAAACCATATGACAGTTTTTGTCACAGCTTCTATCTTCAAAGGAAGCCACGATAGCTCAGTGGTTAGTGAACTGGACTACAAAGGACAAGGGGTAGGGTTCTATCCCAACCGACGGCTTCACCCAGCCTTAAATGGGTACCAGATTTTTTCTGGGAAAGTAAAGCAGCATGGGCGTAATACCGACCACATTACCCCAAAAATCATGTGCTGAAGGTCTGTAAAATATAGGGTCACTAGCACCATATTTCCCTATATGCCACTTAGCGTGACAGGGGTACTTTACTTTTTTTTTTTACTATATTCTTTTTGAATCCATCAAAGCATACTCTGAGAGTTAGTCAATATGACTGCATCTGTCATCTGCCTCGTCACAAACCATATGCCAGTTTTTGTCACAGCTTCTATCTTCAAAGGTAGCCATGATAGCTCAGTGGTTAGTCAACTGGACTACAAAGGACAAGAGGTAGGCTTCGATTCCAACCAACGGTTTCTGGGTTCACCCAGCCATAAATGGGTACTGGATTTTTTTCTGGTAAAGTAAATAACGTGAGCGTAATACCGACCACATTACCCCAAAAATCATGTGCTAGGTCTGTAACATTTATGGTCACTATCAGCATATTCCCTATACGCCACTTGGCGTGATGGGGCTCTTTACTTTTTTTACTTCTATCTTCAAGCATGTGCTGAAGACATTAGTCATGTACCTGTCCATTTATTTATCATCTTTTCATTGGAATGCGCAGAAAAACTTGAACCACTTTGCATGACACTCTTTCTGTAAGTAAAATCTAAATAACACAAGTGTTATAGAGTGCTCAGAAAAATTCACAAACAGCAGGAAACACATGAGACAAAAGAAAGCCCAAAGCAGGATTTGAACCCACACACTTTGACACAGTACTTTGCTACTAAAAAATCTGTATTTCAGCCCAATACTCCTAAATATGGTAAACTGTTGGTGTCTACTGCAAGCAGTGGAAATAAAAAACATTCTTACAGGGGAAACTTGGAGGCTAGAGACATAAATAACACAAGAACACACAAGTATTGTTCAGATCTCGGAAAAATTTACAAACACGGAAATAGTAGACAATAGACAGCCAAAAGCAAGATTTGAGCTCATGCTCTCTGATACAGTGCCATGTCACTAGAAAAACCTACACATCTGTGCACACGGAATCGAGATTTTGACCACTCTAGTCAAACAAGGATCTGCACACGGAATCGAGATTGTGACCACTCTAGTCAAACAAGAATCTGCACACAGAATCGAGATTGTGACCACTCTAGTCAAACAAGGATCTGTACACGGAATCGAGATTGTGACCACTCTAGTCAAACAAGGATCTGCACATGGAATCGAGATTGTGACCACTCTAGTCAAACAAGGATATGCACACGGAATCGAGATTGTGGCCACTCTAGTCAAGCAAGGATCTGTACACGGAATCGAGATTGTGACACTCAAGTCAAACAAGGATCTGTACAAGGAATTGAGATTGTGACCACTCTAGTCAAACAAGGATCTGTACAAGGAATCGAGATTGTGACCACTCTAGTCCAACAAGGATCTGTACACTGAATCGAGATTGTGACCACTCTAGTCAAACAAGGATCTGCACACGGAATAGAGATTGCGACCACTCTAGTCCAACAAGGATCTGTACAAGGAATTGAGATTGTGACCACTCTAGTCAAACAAGGATCTGTACACTGAATCGAGATTGTGACCACGCTAGTCAAACAAGGATCTGTACAAGGAATCGAGATTGTGACCACTCTAGTCAAACAAGGATCTGTACACTGAATCGAGATTGTGACCACTCTAGTCAAACAAGGATCTGCACACGGAATAGAGATTGTGACCACTCTAGTCAAACGAGGATCTGTACAAGGAATTGAGATTGTGACCACTCTAGTCAAGCAAGGATCTGTACAAGGAATCGAGATTGTGACCACTCTAGTCAAACAAGGATCTGTACAAGGAATCGAGATTGTGACCACTCTAGTCAAACAAGGATCTGTACACTGAATCGAGATTGTGACCACTCTAGTCAAACAAGGATCTGTACACGGAATCGAGATTGTGACCATTCTAGTCAAACAAGGATCTGTACAAGGAATCGAGATTGTGACCACACTAGTCAAACAAGGATCTGTGCACATGCCGTGCCAGCATATCACTTTATTTGAGGTGATAAAGAGATGGCCGCACTTAGAAGTGAAGATTTTTCTACTGACAAGTAAAGAGATGGCTGTACGTAGAAGTGAAGATTTTTCTACTGACAAGTAAAGAGATGGCTGTACGTAGAAGTGAAGATTTTTCTACTGACAAGTAAAGAGATGGCTGTACGTAGAAGTGAAGATTTTTCTAATGACAAGTAAAGAGATGGCTTTACGTAGAAGTGAAGATTTTTCTAATGACAAGTAAAGAGATGACTGTACGTAGAAGTGAAGATTTTTCTACTGACAAGTAAAGAGATGACTGTACGTAGAAGTGAAGATTTTTCTATTGACAAGTAAAGAGATGACTGTACGTAGAAGTGAAGATTTTTCTATTGACAAGTAAAGAGATGGCTGTACGTAGAAGTGAAGATTTTTCTACTGACAAGTAAAGAGATGGCTGTACGTAGAAGTGAAGATTTTTCTACTGACAAGTAAAGAGATGACTGTACATAGAAGTGAAGATTTTTCTATTGACAAGTAAAGAGATGGCTGTACGTAGAAGTGAAGATTTTTCTAATGACAAGGAACTGTGATGAGGAGCACAGGTTTGAGTTCTGCTTTGGGCTCCTACATATATGAGTTATCTGACTTGCTGCCGGAGCTACTGAGGTTAGTACTCTGTGCACACCATGAGTTATCTTTTTAATCCGGATCGTGTTTTGATATTCCGAATGCTTACAATTAATGATGATATCATATGATGAAGAACAGTACGGGTGCGTTCACTTTCGGTGTAGCTGCGCCTTATGTCTTTTGGCATGTACTGTGGCTGCTACATTGGGAACTGCAGCTGCCTTTCTTTGTTTGGATCCTTCATTGAGATGAGATGTTAACTCGGATGATTCCATTCACACAGGAGGTTTGAACAGTTATGGATTTTAAATCGTTTGCAGTGATGCCGGTGTCTTCGACTAACTATAACTATGTGAAATATTTAGAATATTGCATTGTTCTCTTCATTCAGCTTCCAACATTCTAAACATATATCAACATTAATTGTTCTTCTGGTGATTACCAAAAACTGGCAGAAAAATTGGTATATCCAGGCACAGATGCTTGTTTCAGCCTCAAAGTGGCACTTTAGTTATCATCATCTTCAAGTACCAGGCCTGCTGGCATAGGTGATCATGTCTCTTCACAACTTTCAATCTCGACAGTTATTTATCATTTCTGTTGTTGACCTTCTGCCAAGTCCTTCTCTTAAGCTGTCTGGTATTTTTTCTCTTTGCTTCCCTCTATCTCTTCATCCCTCAATTTTCCCAGTTGTTACAATATATTCCAGTTGTTCTCTTCTCATTACATGGCCAAAAAATGATGATTGTTTCTTCCTAATATTGGAAATTAGCTCTCTTTTTGCTTTGACCTCTATCAGAATGTTTTCATTACTCTTCTTAGCTGTCCATGGTATTCTAAACATTCTTCTGTAAAACCACATTTGTACATGTCATACCTAGGAGTGTTCTACACTCCCCACCACTGGCCCCTTGCTACCAGCTTCACCGCAGCATCGCAATTATTTGGCTGTTCCCCACATTTGTACAGACTCCAGTGATTTTCTTGTCTGTTGTCCTATTGTCCATGACTTTAGTTATAACCCTATATTTCTCAGCATTATTGATGAAGATACACTGAGTCTACTAAAATCATCTCACTCTTAAAGTTGATATTTACTAGGAGTGGTTCCAACATGTGATACAACACAAGAAATGTGAATTTTCTCATTAATTTTTGAGTCTGTGGTATTTTAGTTTAGGAGTGCTGATGAAGGCTTTTAAAATGGAGGGGGGTTTCATGGAATATTTGGTGTCATTTTTTGGTTAATCACTATATCCAACAGATTCATAAGGAAACCCACATCAAGGACATCACTGAAGAGCTATCAGAATGCTGTAAACAGAAGTATTGAGAGTTGACCTTTGCTGGGCTGCAAAATATAGTATGATATAGTTGCCAAGAAGCACGACAAATAATATTATTATAATTCATTTCAAAATAGAAGACAAGCTGGCAACATTTACCTTAAGAGACTGCCAGAATTTTTCACACTTTCCATTTCAAATCCTGCAGTGAGTTTGGTCATCCATTTCTGAACAGTGCTTTGCCTCTTAGCCTTATTAGTCTCTGGTGTGGAAGTAACTGGTTTGGCTACCTCTCGTGTACCCCAAGATACTACATGCAAGTTTCCCATCGAGTAGATAATAAGTAGCAGCGACATTGATGGGACAGAGATAAAATACAACAGGCCATGGAAAATGCAAGTAAACTCCTGTCAGAATACAACAGAATATTAGAATGACAAATAATAAACAGTTCTGTTCTGTTCAGGGGTTCAGTTTTGCTATAGATGGGAATTTCTTATACCCATTCCACTGATGATATGATGCTTGCTTGCCTTCGCCTGATAACTTAAGGAGTGTACTTCTTCATCATCCGCCCTTAAAAGGACGCTAAATGGGCGTGTCTGCGTTGTGTTGTGGTTTACAGTATAACTGTGATATTTGCGCCTTTTGGCCCAACACATCCGACTTCAGCATGACATTTTTGAGTACCGGGTTGTCTTCCCTCTTCGATCCCTGCTCGCTTGGCCAGACTAGATAGGTTAGTCTGTTACTGGAGGCAACACGGAGAGGTGGTGCAGGATCTGGATGGTTCTGGTTCACAGATCCTGGCGCAAGCCTTCAGCTCTGGGTCAGTTACAACTTCGAGCTCTGGTGCTGTGAGGCACGCCTTCGCCTCCACTGATGATTTGATGACACAGCATACCACTATTGGAAATACGATGTTCTACTCCACTCAATTGACCCAACCACCTTTACTTCCTAGGTTTGCCTCACTACAAGGTGTTAAAGTTGGCTACTTTATCCTGCCATTGACGGATTACAGCCACAAGAAAACAGCACAATTTACCTCTCCAGATTCGTACAATACAATTCCAACTCCTTCCAACTACTGACAGTGTATGCATATTAAATGTAGGATACAAATTTGTAGAGAATGTTACTGATAAAGTTTTCATACAAAATTCCTCGCTTTACAATAAAACATCTAATAAGTTATACAACGTTGTGCTACCAATGCCAGTCCTGGGCCCTAGATGCAAGAACAATAAGAAAAATAACCTCTACAGAAATGAAATGTGTTAGACGAATGACAGGAAATAGCCTGAGAGATAAGATCAGAAATGAAGAACTGAGAAAAAAAGCAAAAAAGAAACAACAGATTAAATGATTTGGCCATGTGACAAGGCAGAAAGATAAAAAGCACAATACAACGAGCCTTCAATAAATGTTGCGAGAAAACCAGAACAAAGAGCTGACCACAAAAAAGATGGACTGACAGAATATTAGAAACACTAGGAAACATAACAGCATCAGAGGTAAACAGAAGAGAAAAAGACTGGAAATTATACCTCCCCTCGACACTGAAAGGAAATGAGGAAGGAAAGAAGAAGAAGTAGAAGTAATACTATAACATGACATTAGACCTGTTAAATTATGAGCGAGACCACTTTGACTGACTCACATTCAGTCTATCTTATAATATCACTTATGAACAACAGAGAAGGAGATCATTTGAGACAACAGAAATGAGGTTGTACAAAAGAATGTTGAGAATTTGATGGACAGTTAAAAAGAGTAATGAGGATGTTCCAAGAGAGGTCAAAGCAAAAAGAAAGCTTATCCCCAATATCAAAAGAAAAAACTATCATTTCTGTCAATGTTATGAGTACGAAAGGGATCTGCGATAGCTCAGTGGTTAGTGAACTGGACTACAAAGGACAAGAGGTAGGGTTCGATCCCAACCGATGGCTTCCGGGTTCACCCAGCCTTTAATGGGTACCTGATTTTTTTCTGGGATAGTAAAGCAGCACGGGTGTAATACCGACCACATTACCCCAAAAATCATGTGCCGAAGTTCTGTAAAATTTATGGTCACTAACACCATATTCCCTATACACCATATGGCGTGACGGGGGTACTTTACTTTTTTTTTTTTTCATGAGTACAAAACAATTTGAATATATTGCAACAGGGAAAAAAATATCAAGGAAAGAATAGATAGAGGGATGCAATGGGAACTTTTAAAAAAATGGCACCAACTTTCATTGGCATCTTTACAGAGTGCAATAACTAATAACGTTTTCTTTTCTTTTAATAGTAAAATAGAGAGCCCCTGTCACACCAAGTGGTGTATAGGGAATATGGTGTTAGTGACCATAAATTACAGACCTTCAGCACATGATTTTTTGGGGTAATGTGGTCAGTATTACGCCCGGGCCGCTTTACTTTCCCAGAAAAAATCCGGTACCCATTAAAGGCTGGGTGAACCTGGAAGCCGTCGGTTGGGATCGAACCCTACCCTTGTCCTTTGTAGTTCAGTTCACTAACCACTGAGCTATCGCGGCTCCCTTTTCTTTTAATAGTTTTTAGCATCTTTTTTTTTTAGTTATTCAAGTGGACTGAAATAGGGAAATGACAGCAGCCAACTATGGTTTGCATGGAGGTCGATAATGCTAACATCAAAACCAACAAAGTACAATAGCTTTACATTGCTCTTTTTTTGTGCAGAGACTAGTATAATTTTTTTGCAGAGACTAGTATAATTTTTTGCAGAGACTAGTATAATTTTTTGCAGAGACTAGTATAATTTTTTGCACAGACTAGTATAATTTTTTGCAGAGACTAGTATAATTTTTTGCAGAGACTAGTATAATTTTTTTGCAGAGACTAGTATAATTTTTTTGCAGAGACTAGTATATTTTTTGCAGAGACTAGTATAATTTTTTTGCAGAGACTAGTATAATTTTTTGCAGAGACTAGTATAATTTTTTTGCAGAGACTAGTATAATTTTTTTGCAGAGACTAGTATAATTTTTTGCAGAGACTAGTATAATTTTTTTGCAGAGACTGGTATAATTTTTTGCAGAGACTAGTATAATTTTTTGCAGAGACTAGTATAATTTTTTTGCAGAGACTAGTATAATTTTTTTGCTGAGACTAGTATAATTTTTTTGCAGAGACTAGTATAATTTTTTGCAGAGACTAGTATGATTTTTTGCAGAGACTAGTATAATTTTTTGCAGAGACTAGTATAATTTTTTTGCAGAGACTAGTATAATTTTTTGCAGAGACTAGTATAATTGCTTAAACTGTTTTGCTTTGTTTGTTTTCACTGTGTTTTTTTTTTTTTAGAAACTGGATTAAGGAAGTGATTTTGCACTCTCGTTTCGGTGTAAGCCTTTATGAATCATAATCTGTGCAGGGAATTCGGGCATGCACGGGAGTTAGTCTAGTCAACAGAATTTGTCAACAAAATGCAAGACAAGAAGAGACCACACATGAAGTAATGGAAACACCCATTACACAAAGAGAGCTAGAGCTGGCAATATCCAAATTAAAAATGAAAAAGTCACCAGGCAGTGATGGAGTGTCCAATGAAATGATTAAGAACTTGGGAACTGCAGCTAAAGCAAAACTACTGCAGATCTACAACATTTGCTGGATCACAGGTAGAGTGCCACAGGCATGGAGAGAAGCAATTATGATACCATTACTAAAGCCAGGAAAAGATGGTTCAATGACATCCAGCTATAGACCAATCAGCCTTACAAGCTGTTTGTGTAAAACAATGGAACGTATAATCAATCTCAGACTGCAGTGGTACCTGGAAAGTGAAAATCTCCTTGTCCCACAACAAGCAGGCTTTAGACAGTGTTACTCTACCGAAGATCAAGCAACCTATCTTTCCCAGGAAATTGAAGATGCGTTTCAAGAAAAGAAACTGGTACTAGCAGCATGGATAGACCTAAAGAAAGCATTTGATAAGGTATGGAAGGAAGGGCTTTTGAAGAAACTGAGAAATTATGGAGTAAATGGCAGGATGTACAAATGGGTCAAAGCATACCTGCCTAACAGGAGAGCCAGAGTGCAACTGGATGGTCTTAAGAGTAAGAAGGTCTTATTGCGCCAGGGCGTTCCACAAGGAGGGGTACTATCTCCAACACTTTTTCTGATCTACATCAATGACCTAGTTACTGAACTACCACATGGCATCAAAGTGGCAATGTATGCAGATGACTTGGTAATGTGGTGCACAGAGGAGTATGCAACAGTGGCCTCCAAATTGCTACAAAGAGCTATGAATGCACTGAATTCATGGACAAATAGATGGTGTATCAGCATCAATACAGACAAATGCAGTACTACACTTTTCACACTCTCCCCAAAACAAAAAGCAGGAGCCATCTACATAAACAATGAGCCTGTGAAAGAAGACATACAAGCTACATATCTCGGAGTTACATTTGATAACAAACTATCTTGGAAACAGCAGATAAATAAGGCAACCCAAAAAGCAAGGAGGAAATTGGCTATTCTAAGAAAGTTGTGTGGAACCACATGGGGTGCGAGTGGGAAAATACTCAGTAAAGTTTACCAACAGTGTATACGCCCACATTTAGAATATGGATCATCCGCATGGTGCTCAGCATCAAACACCACATTGCAAGAACTGGATAAAGTACAAAACCAGGCACTTAGGGTCATCACAGGAGCAATGAAATCAACACCAATATTGGAGATGGAGAAATTGTGGAGGATACCAGCACTGAGAGAACGGAGAGACACAAAGGTGCTGATACAGGCAGAAAAATTTGTATGCATGCCGAGACATCCAATGAAGGACAGATTCCAAAATCTTGCATTGGGACGACTTAAGAGAAGCAGCTTTATCCACCAAGCCAAGCGTATTAGTAGACAAACACCAGACATGCCAAGAGTTGTTAAACTCCTTCTGCCCATACCAGAACAGACTCCCTGGACAGATGAATCAGGATTATCAGTTCAAATACGGACAGAAGTGAAAGGAATAGTTGACAAAGAGGAACAAAATAGTCTACAGCGAAAAACAATAACTCTCAGTTTCCTGGATGAAGAATACCCACAAGACCTATGGATCCGTGTGTACACAGATGGATCAGCACAGAATGCAGTAAGGAATGGGGGAGCAGGTGCATATATAGAGTACCCAAATAACACTAGGGATATGAATAAAATAGCAACAGGGAAATATTGTCACAATTATGATGCAGAAATACAAGCAATAAAGTTGGCAATAGAAAAACTGCTGAACAGTAATCTTAGCCCACAGCCTGTAGTGTTTTTGACAGATGCAAGATCAGTACTCCAGGCACTACAATCCAGAAAATTACCACATCTGCAGACCTTATTGACTGAACTCTGCAAGCACCACAGGGTTGCCCTACAGTGGATCCCGTCTCACTGTGGAATACCAGGAAATGAGAAAGCAGATCAGTTGGCAAAGGAAGGTTCAACAGGCACACAACTAGATACACCAGTTACATACCATCATAAGAAACAGATAATCAAATCAATCAGAGGACCACAAGCCCCAAATCAGGATGCCTTTCATAATATGAATAGATATGAACAAGTTATCATTATACGCCTAAGAACAGACACAATCGACTCCATAGTCACATGTATACAAAATTCAAGATCGGCACATCAACTACTTGTACATGTGGACAGGCACCCCAGACTGCTGAACACATACTTCAAGACTGCACTGAATATAGTAGACTGAGGAAAATCCATTGGCCCATAGATACAACACTACAGACAAAACTATATGGGCCACTGCAAAAATTACAAAAGACAGTAAAATTTATACAGGAAACGACATTGCAGATATAGACAATACTTCAGGCGAACGAAAGATAGATAGAACAGAATTTGTCAATGGTGCCGGTGTGTATCTTGGGTGCCGTGACACGAAGTGAAGCAGATATAGAGAAATCCTGACTGCAGTGAAACTGATTCCATGGATAAAGTAGTACAAATAAAGAGCTGTAGAGATGGGAATAATGTAAAGACAGATTTTGGAAAGGTTCTGGCAAAAGCAACATACAAAGAATTAGACAACAAAGTGAAAAGTTCGGCAAGAAGAGATACAAGAGCTTATATAGACAACTTGGCAGAGAAAGCAGAGACAGCTGCAATTACAGGAGACAGCAGAACTCTCTATACAGTACAAAAGATGCTGACAAACACCTATACATCCAGTGGAACACCAATTCTAGACAAATCTGGATTAATGCTAACAACAAGCGCAGACATAAAAGCCCGTTGGGCAGAACACTTCAAAGAAATTCTTAACCGTCCACTACCTCACAGTTTAATAGATTTTGAAGCTGAAACACCAGCAGCAGAATTAGATGTAAATTTAGATGACTTCACCTTGAGTGAAATAGAAACCACCTTAAAGCTAATGACCAATAACAAGGCTGCTGGAGAGGATAAGTTAACAGCTGAGATCCTCAAGGCAATTGATAGCCATAATTTAATACATCTCCAAAAAATGTTCAACATCATTTGGAAAACAGAGAAGACGCCTCATAAATGGAAAAAAGGAATCATTGTTAAGATCCCAAAAAAGGGCAATCTTAGAGATTGTAACAACTGGAGAGGCGTGACACTTTTTGCCAGTTGCCTCAAAGTTATTCTGTAAAATCATCCTAAATAGAATAAAGGATTCAATAGATACAGTAATGCGTGAAGAACAGGCTGGGTTTAGAAAAGGGAGAAGCTGTCTTGACCACATTTTCACTCTACGACTTATATTGGAGGAACATATTGAAAAGCAAAAACCTTTTGTACTTAACTTCATCGACTTCAAAAAAGCATTTGATAGTATTCATAGAGATTCTTTGTGGAAAATTCTGAAGCAATATGGTTTACCATCAAAAATCATAAATATTATCAAAGACATGTATGATGGTTACACATGTGCAGTTCGAACAGAGGAAGGACTGAGCGAATGTTTCCCAATAGAAACTGGGGTTAAACAAGGATGTATTTTATCGCCCTTGTTATTTGGAATTGTTATGGACTTCATAATGAAGAAATGCTGCACTGGTAATAAAGGCATCGAATGGATACAAGGAGACCATTTGGAGGACCTCGACTTTGCTGATGACATAGTTCTCATCAGCAGTCAGATAAAAACGATGCAGGAAAACACAAATGAACTATCATCAATAGCCAGCAAAATTGGGCTTGAGGTCAATCATGAAAAGACTAAAGTCATGAAAAGTTTAATTCCAACAAGTGACAAAATATACATGGAAAACAAACCAGTAGAAGAGATCGATCACTTTATCTATCTTGGAAGTCACATTGATCGAGAAGGGGATACGAGCAAAGAAATTAGAATCAGACTGGCTAAAGCAGCAATGTCTTTCAGAAGCCTTGAAAAGTTGTGGAAATCAAAACTCATTAGCACAAACACAAAACTTAGGCTATTCAAATCAAATGTACTATCAACCCTTACGTATGCGTGTGAAAGCTGGAAAACAACAAGAGATATAGAAACAAAGTTGAACGCATTCGAAAATAAATGTCTAAGGAAAATACTTGGTATAGAATGGAACGAATTCAAAACAAACGAGGAAATTAGAGAAATCGCCAATCAACCACTAATATCTTCAGTAATAAAGAAAAGACGATGGTCATACGTTGGACATGTGATGAGAAGAGATAATAATCGAATAGCAAAGCAAGCCCTCATATGGGAAACAACAGGTAAAAGAAAAAGAGGAAGACCCAGGGAGACACTGAGAAGAACATTGATGAGAGAGGCAAGAGCAGCAGGAATCGGCTCCCTCAATGAGATAGAACTGCTTGCACAGAACAGAGACAGATGGCGAGATTTAATAAAATATCTTTAAAAGAAAACTGCTAGAACAAAAATTCATATAGGAGAAGGTGTATCTTGGTCTACGCCCTATGGGCCGGTTACGGCTCGAAAGGTCAATAGATAGATAGATAGAGATGGGAAATTTTTTAAAAAACATGATCACTTATACTGGCAGACTTGATGATGTATATTCTTCTTCTTCTTCTTCTGCAATCATGACGTCATTCAGACTAGGATTCCGGACTCTCTTATGAAGGCAGCTGTCTGTTTAAGTGATTCGGTTGCCCCGTATAGTTTCTCTTCCAGGGAGGTGGGTGTGGACCACATTGTCCTTCTCAGGTCTGTGTACTGGGGGGCAATCCTGTAGAACATGTTTTGTTGTCATGTTATCCAGTATACAGTGGCAATGGCTGGTTGTTCCTATTTTGAGTTTGGTGAACATGTGGTTTCTCATTCTGTTGTGGCCAGTGCGTAGGTGAAGTAAAATGACTTGATCCCTCCTTGATAGTTGGAGGTATCCGTCCCTCTCGTTATACTTTGGGTGTTCTCGTTTCCATTTTTCATGGAACTGACCCTTGAGGATGGATTTGGCTTCATCATAACTGAGCGGATGGTTCTCTTGTGGTAATCTCCCTCCCTCTTTAGTTAATTTGTCTGCGCGTTCGTTCCCGTGTATATTACAGTGTGATGGTATCCACTGTATGACCACTCTCTGCAAGTTATTGCACAGTTGGTCTAGGGTTGTTCTCAAGTCATCTAGCTCACTGTTCCTGGGTTTTTTTTAGAGCTGTTAGGACTGACAGTATCACCAATATCTTGTGCATGTGATGATGTATATAAGAAACTGAAACACTGACATGACCACCCACCAGAGAGATTATAAAACATTCCCCATAACAAACAACAATGACAAAGTTATTTTTCCTTGTTTACGTGCATACGCAAACTTTATATCTCTAGCGATGTTCCAAGAGACTGAATTTTCCTTGAATATTACATTTTCCTTCTGGGAAATTAAAGCGGCACGGGCGTAATACCGACCACATTACCCCAAAAATCATGTGCTGAAGGTCTGTAAAATATAGGGTCACTAACACTATATTCACTATGCGCCACTTGGCGTGACAGGGGTACTTTACTTTTTTTAAAATTACATATTCCTATTTTTGACATTAACAATCATGTGGTAAGATGTCCCTTGCCATCTATGCAGATATTCTCTGGCCTCAAAGATACCCCTATCTGTTATCATCAAGGTTTATTTCTATCAATTTTGACTCAACAGCAGTCATTTTTGGCCTCATCATTATCATCATCATGTGCCATATCGGTTGGCATAGGCGATCATGTCCTTCCACAACCTTCTATCCATCGTACATCATATCGATTCTGTTGTTGACTGTTTTCCATGCCCTGAAACCAAGCTATCTAGTATTTTTTCTCTTTGTCATCCACGATCTCTCTTTCTATATATTTTGCCAGTTGTAACCAAGTATTTTAACTTTCCTCTTCTCATGATGTGCCTGAAAAAATGTTGATTGTTTCTTTCCGATGTTTCTTAGGAGCATCCTTTTATGTGTTGACCTCTTTGAGAATTTCCTCATTGGTCTTTTTAGCTGTTTAGGTAACTTTCAACATTCTTCTGAGAAATCCCATCTCTGTGGCCTCTAATTATCTTTTCATTTGTTTGTTTACAGTCCATGATTCGCTTCCATAGATCAGAAGTTGCTCTATATGTTTTTGATCTACTCTTTTCGATTTCCAAATACGAAGGGTTCTTTAACATGCACAAAATGCACATAAGACCTGCAGTTTAGTTTTGCCATTATCCATGAGAGATAGACATCTGGTCACTATCTAGAGGCCAGGAGAAGGTTAATGCTAGAAAGAAACCACAGATTTGAAGTAAAAACTACCCAATGTCTGTGTTGGGATTCAAACACAGGACCTTCTTGTCCAGAGTTGCTGCATCTCCAGACCACCAGCACTCAATGATGACGGTAATAATAACAGTTAATGTGTCACAGATAATGTTGCTGCAGAAAAGACAGTTAATGTGTCACAGATAATGTTGCTGGAGAGATGACAGTTAATGTGTCACAGATAATGTTGCTGGAGAGATGACAGTTAATGTGTCACAGATAATGTTGCTGGAGAGATGACAGTTAATGTGTCACAGATAATGTTGCTGGAGAGATGACAGTTAATGTGTCACAGATAATGTTGCTGGAGAGATGACAGTTAATGTGTCACAGATAATGTTGCTGGAGAGATGACAGTTAATGTGTCACAGATAATGTTGCTGGAGAGATGACAGTTAATGTGTCACAGATAATGTTGCTGGAGAGATGACAGTTAATGTGTCACAGATAATGTTGCTGGAGAGATGACAGTTAATGTGTCACAGATAATGTTGCTGGAGAGATGACAGTTAATGTGTCACAGATAATGTTGCTGGAGAGATGACAGTTAATGTGTCACAGATAATTTTGCTGGAGAGATGACAGTTAATGTGTCACAGATAATGTTGCTGGAGAGATGACAGTTAATGTGTCACAGATAATTTTGCTGGAGAGATGACAGTTAATGTGTCACAGATAATGTTGCTGGAGAGATGACAGTTAATGTGTCACAGATAATGTTGCTGGAGAGATGACAGTTAATGTGTCACAGATAATGTTGCTGGAGAGATGACAGTTAATGTGTCACAGATAATGTTGCTGGAGAGATGACAGTTAATGTGTCACAGATAATGTTGCTGGAGAGATGACAGTTAATGTGTCACAGATAATGTTGCTGGAGAGATGACAGTTAATGTGTCACAGATAATTTTGCTGGAGAGATGACAGTTAATGTGTCACAGATAATGTTGCTGGAGAGATGACAGTTAATGTGTCACAGATAATTTTGCTGGAGAGATGACAGTTAATGTGTCACAGATAATGTTGCTGGAGAGATGACAGTTAATGTGTCACAGATAATGTTGCTGGAGAGATGACAGTTAATGTGTCACAGATAATGTTGCTGGAGAGATGACAGTTAATGTGTCACAGATAATGTTGCTGGAGAGATGACAGTTAATGTGTCACAGATAATGTTGCTGGAGAGATGACAGTTAATGTGTCACAGATAATGTTGCTGGAGAGATGACAGTTAATGTGTCACAGATAATGTTGCTGGAGAGATGACAGTTAATGTGTCACAGATAATTTTGCTGGAGAGATGACAGTTAATGTGTCACAGATAATGTTGCTGGAGAGATGACAGTTAATGTGTCACAGATAATGTTGCTGGAGAGATGACAGTTAATGTGTCACAGATAATGTTGCTGGAGAGATGACAGTTAATGTGTCACAGATAATGTTGCTGGAGAGATGACAGTTAATGTGTCACAGATAATGTTGCTGGAGAGATGACAGTTAATGTGTCACAGATAATGTTGCTGGGGAGATGACAGTTAATGTGTCACAGATAATGTTGCTGGAGAGATGACAGTTAATGTGTCACAGATAATGTTGCTGGGGAGATGACAGTTAATGTGTCACAGATAATGTTGCTGGAGAGATGACAGTTAATGTGTCACAGATAATGTTGCTGGAGAGATGACAGTTAATGTGTCACAGATAATGTTGCTGGAGAGATGACAGTTAATGTGTCACAGATAATGTTGCTGGAGAGATGACAGTTAATGTGTCACAGATAATGTTGCTGGAGAGATGACAGTTAATGTATCACAGATAATGTTGCTGGAAAAATGACAGTTAATATGTCATAGATAATGATGCTGTAGAAAAGGCAGTTAATGTGTCACAGATAATGTTGCTGGAGAAATGACAGTAAATGTGTCACAGATAATGTTACTGGAGAAATGGCAGTAAATGTGTCACAGATAATGTTACTGGAGAAATGGCAGTTAATGTGTCACAGATAATGTTGCTGGAGAAATAACAGTTAATGTGTCACAGATAATGTTGCTGGGGAGATGACAGTTAATGTGTCACAGATAATGTTGCTGGAGAGATGACAGTTAATGTGTCACAGATAATGTTGCTGGAGAGATGACAGTTAATGTATCACAGATAATGTTGCTGGAAAAATGACAGTTAATATGTCATAGATAATGATGCTGTAGAAAAGGCAGTTAATGTGTCACAGATAATGTTGCTGGAGAAATGACAGTAAATGTGTCACAGATAATGTTGCTGGAGAAATGGCAGTTAATGTGTCACAGATAATGTTGCTGGAAAAATGACAGTTAATATGTCATAGATACTGATGCTGTAGAAAAGGCAGTTAATGTGTCACAGATAATGTTGCTGGAGAAATGGCAGTAAATGTGTCACAGATAATGTTGCCGGGGAAATTGCAATTAAAAATTAAAAGAATATGTTTGTTAATAATTTGGTACCTGAGGATGGAGAATGGCAGCCATAACAAATATGCCAACCACGGTGATAAAAAAATGGTTGTCACTGAACAAAAACCGTAGTCTGCTATCTGTCGGATCAGGCCAACCAGTACTATCATCATGAGCACGGCATAGATGATAGACACAATAGCAGCAAATAGAAGCTGTTGAGAAAATATCATATAGAAGGTATTATTTATTAGGAGAAATTTTTTAAAATAGAAAAGAAAACCGGTATGGTTAAAGCTTTACGTAATAAGTGGGCGACACAAATTGGAACAACGTTTCGGCTCAACAAGCCTTCAGCAGGAACAAATATACAACACAGACACAGATATGTATTTATAATAAAAAATAATTTTTAAAATGTCGAACCAGAATGAGAAATAAAAATAGAAACAGGAATAAAATTACTTCCCTGTAAGCTTTGCTATGGAATTCACGTATTATTTATTATATTATTTTATACATTGTAGCCAGTATTAACATATGGATGTGAATCATGGACAATAGGACAACAGACAAGAAAATCACTGGAGTATGTAGAAATGTGGTTTCACATAAGAATGTTGAGAATACCATGGACAGCTAAGAAGAGTAATGAAAATGTTCTGAAAGAGGCCAAAGCAAAAAGAGAACTAATTTCCAATATTAGGAAGAAACAATCATCATTTTTTGGCCATGTAATGAGAAGAGAACAACTGGAATATATTGTAACAACTGGAAAAATTGAGGGATGAAGAGATAGAAGGAAGCAACGAGAAAAGATACCAGACAGCTTAAGAGAATGGCTTGGTCAACAACAGAAATGATAAATAACTGTTGAGATCAAAAGTTATGGAGAGACATGGTCACCTTAGTACTTGGGGGCCCAGTACTTGATGATGATGATGACATTGTAGCATTGATCATTAGTTTACATCTGCAGCTTTTCTAAAAGATGCAAAAGCAGTTCTACAGGTTTCATTAATTTAAAGACACCCAATATTTTATTCTGAAGATCAGCTCTGACTGAGTGGTGAAGAGATAAGGCATCAGCCTCTGAACGAGAAGTTCATGGGTTTGAATCCCACTACAAGAAGTGGACATTTTTCTTTTCGATCCTATAGTTTCTTCATGGTTATTTTTACTAGATGTTAAGGAAGGTGGTCATTATTTTAGGTTAGATAGGGGGTTGTACTGGTTAGTAGATGATAATATACTGGAAAGGCTTACAATATCTTGATTAGATAGTAGTAGATGGATTCCAGTATAGATAGCAGCTATGAGTATAGAGAATATTCCAATTAAGTTTGATTAATGAGGTTAGACAATATTGATTCATCTTGGATAGTGTTAATAAGCCCTGAGGTTAGTTAGACTTAAGAAGAGAAAACTTAGTGGTTTTCTTCTTCTATCTATCTATTGACCTTTCGAGCTGTAGCCGGCCCATAGGGCGTAGACCAAGATACTCCTTCTCTTATCTGAATTTTTGTTATAGCAGTTTTCTTTTAAAGATATTTTATCAAATCTCGCCATTTCAATCTGTTCTGTGCAAGCAGCTCTATCTCATTGAGGGAGCCGAATCCTGCTGCTCTTGCCTCTCTCATCAATGTTCTTCTCAGTGTCTCTCTGGGTCTTCCTCTTTTCCTCTTACCTGTTGTTTCCCACATGAGGGCTTGCTTTGCTATTCGGTTATTATCTCTTCTCACCACATGTCCAACATATGACCATCGTCTTTTCTTTATTAAAAAGTAAGTAAAGTACTCCCGTCACACCAAGTGGCGTATAGGGAAATATGGTGTTAGTGACCCTATATTTTACAGACCTTCAGCACATGATTTTTGGGGTAATGTGGTCGGTATTACGCCTGTGATGCTTTACTTTCCCTGAAAAAAAATCTGGTACCCATTTAAGGCTGTGTGAACCCGAAAGCCATCGGTTGGGATTGAACCCTACCCCTTGTCCTTTGTAGTCCAGTTCACTAACCACTGAGCTATCGCGGCTCCCCTTTTCTTTGTTACTGAAGATATTAGTGGTTGTTTTGCGATTTCTCTAATTTCCTCGTTTGTTTTTAAATCGTTCCACGCTATACCAAGTATTTTCCTTAGACATTTATTTTCAAATGCGTTCAACTTTGTTTCTATGTCTTTTGTTGTTTTCCAGCTTTCACATGCATACGTAAAGATTTATAGTACATTTGATTTGATTAGTCTAAGTTTTCTTCCACTGTAGGAAATTCAGAAGGACGAGAGTAAGTCACATGGTCAAATGCTAAGATCTTGAATTTGCTGTTGCTATGTTACATTATTAAACTCAGGGAGGACAGCTGGACATGTTTGAGCCAGCCTCCTTGCATTTGACTCCATACCAGCCACTATGTTTGATGTCTTCATGTTACGACAAGTCTTTCAATTGTCTCAGTCGACTAGATCACACTGCCAGTCAAGAAGATAACAGAATTAAAGGGAAAGCCCATTCTGTGTAAATATCCAGTACCCACCACAATGAGGTAAATAAACATCTCTGTTATAATTGCTCTCGCACCACGATAAACACAGGTCAAAGATTTATAGACTGAATTATGGATGTGATGTACTAGTTTAGTGTAGTCAACAGGTCAACCTCATTGCACATCTGATAAGTCCATAACAGCTCACATTAGAGATTTACAGACAGATTAAAAATGGACTGGTTGGCTAGCTGCGCTTTCGGTGAAGACGGTCAACCAATGGATCAGATGGACATCATCAATGCTCTACGAAATGTGGATTGGGCACAGGACTTTGATAACCATGAGTCCACATCACTCCTTCAGATGAAAGAGAATGGAGTTAAGATGGGCACAGCCAGAAACAAGAAACTTAGTAGGTGTATCTCTCTCTCTGCGATCAAAACTCAATCAGAGTAGGATTCCAGACTCTCACATGAAGACAGCTGTCTGTTTAAGTGAATTGTGTAGGTGTATAAGAAGACATCAACCAACATAGAACTGGAGTCGTCAGTTGCTGGACACAGCGGGAATTGCTGAGGAGGGGATCTGAGCACCTATGGATATGTTTGAAGTGCAATGATGATGACCCGCAAATAACTCAATAACTCAATTAGAGATGTAGATATCTGTGAAGTATATCCCTCAATGTGTAGCAACTAACAAGAATGGTATGTGTTGGTTGACAAGTCTTTAACTCCACGCATAACACTTCTCTTTCTTGAAAGGATAGTCTGTTCATTGAAGCAGATTCAGAGTCATTTTCTGAGTTGGTATTTCGTCCAATGTCCCTGAGAGCATTCAGAATATGAGGCAATCTCTTTTGTTGTTTTCCAGCATCCATTGCATATGTTGATCATACATTTGATTTGAATATTCTAAGTTTAGTAAGATTCTATCTATCTATCTATCTATTGACCTTTCGAGCCGTAACCGGCCCATAGGGCGTAGACCAAGATACACCTTCTCCTATATGAATTTTTGTTCTAGCAGTTTTCTTTTAAAGATATTTTATCAAATCTCGCCATCTGTCTCTGTTCTGTGCAAGCAGTTCTATCTCATTGAGGGAGCCGATTCCTGCTGCTCTTGCCTCTCTCATCAATGTTCTTCTCAGTGTCTCCCTGGGTCTTCCTCTTTTTCTTTTACCTGTTGTTTCCCATATGAGGGCTTGCTTTGCTATTCGATTATTATCTCTTCTCATCACATGTCCAACGTATGACCATCGTCTTTTCTTTATTACTGAAGATATTAGTGGTTGATTGGCGATTTCTCTAATTTCCTCGTTTGTTTTGAATTCGTTCCATTCTATACCAAGTTGGTTGTTTCCAAAATGGAGGAATTATTTTTCTCCGGCTTGGTATAGAACCGTTGATCAGAGGTTTAACAAGCCGCTATCGTAAAAACGATGTTGTTAATGAAACGTAGACCTGATACAGAATGTGTAAATTAGCAGTAGATAGTAGTGATAGTTTTTTCGGCCCTAAAACAACAACAAAAATAGGATTCTGGAATGTGCGAACAATGGCCGCTCCGACGAAACATGCACAGGTCGCGAGCGAGATGGACAGATACGATCTAGATATTTTAGGATTAAGCGAAATGCGCTGGCCTGGAACAGGTAGGAGATCTATTAGTAAGATTACTCGGCCTTAAGTCAGCGCCAGATATTTCTGGGAAAGTAGAGTGGCCTGCTATGATACTGACCACATCAGAAATAAAAAACACATATGCCATTGGCCATTGAAACATTTGGATTCTAACACCATATTCCTCATATGCTTTAAAGTATAGGGGGAAGCCATTTACTTTTTTTTTCTCTTATCAGTTCTCCTGTACATTTTGTTCATTTCACTTCTATGTCGACCTGTGTGTTTTTCTTCTGTTTTCTGCTAAAAATGAAGATCATATTCATAATAAGCTACTGCTATACATTTAACTGGGATGAACAGCATGGATCACAAACAAGTTTTGATGTCTTCACCAGTACCTCATAACTTGTCATGTATGGTTGTTTCTGTGGGTCATATTTGTGTTCTTAAGGTGTCGAGAGTGCTGAAGTCCTGTAGGTTATTCTCTAGAATTTGTCTAGATAGTCTGCAACTGCATTTTGCAAAGTCACTAAGTTATATCTTTTGTAACTGTGTTCTGAGGCCACAGTGGCCAGCTATACATATTAAAAAAATATGACGATCATCATTTTCAGGAGGATGTGAACTTCTGGTCAATATGGTGGATAGGTGGCAGGGACCATTGAAGGCTATGTATGAAAGAGTTCCTTGTTGCAGTTTCCTCATATTCCAAGTCCGGCTTGTTGCAGGGGCTCTGTGCACACCGTGAGCTGTGTGTTTCATCCATTCAGATCATATTTTGATATTACAATTGTTTACGATGAATGATGATATCATATGACAGGGAACAGTTGGCTGTGTTCACTTTCTGTGCAGTTTTGCCTTATGTCTTTTAATATGTGCTGAGACTGCTATAAAGGGGACTACAACTACCTTTCTTTGTTTGGGAGATGAGTTAGTAATTTGGATGATTCCACTGTCACGGGCGGTTGAGCAATTATGGATTTTAATTCGTTTTCAGTGATACCGGGGCCTTCCATAACCAAAGTGGCCAGTTATGAGTCTGAAGATCTTTGTTCATGTCTCCTGAGCTTGTTTAAGCTGTCTATTCATCCCCTGTTATAAACTTTGTTATGTGTATAATGTAAGTAGTTAGTCTCATAGCATTCAATGTTTATAAACACACACATATCATAAAGAGATGGAAAGTGGAGGATGGAAAAAGGCAGTAATCTAATAAATTTGGACATTATCAGCATCATCAAGTACAATGCCTGCTGCCATAGGTGATTATGTCTCCCACAACTTTTCATTTCGACAGTTATTATCATATCTGTTGTTAACCTTCTGCCAAGCCATTCTTTTAAGCTGTCTGGTATCTTTTCTCTTTGCTCCCCTCTGTCTCTTCGTCCCTCAATTTTCCCAGTTGTTACAATATATTCCAGTTGTTCTCTTCTCATTACATAGCCAAAAAAAATGATGATTGCTCTTTTTCCTAATATTGGAAATTATCTTTCTTTTTTGCTTTGGCCTCTTTAAGAATGTTTCCAATAGTCTTCTTAGCTGTCCATGGTATTCTCAACATTCTTCTGTAAAACCACATTTCTACAGCTTCCAGTGATTTGATTGTCTGTTGTCCTATTGTCAATGATTCACATCCATATGTTAAGACTGGCTCTACATAACATTTAAGAACTCTTTTTCTTGTTTCTATTGTCAAAAATGGATTGCGCACTATTTTCCTCACCTTTTGGAAAGCTGCTTTTGCCTGAGCCATTCTGCATCTCACCTCTGTTGTACATCTACCATCTCAGGCTAACATTGTTCCCAGTAATTTAAATTCATTTACCTGTTTTAATATTGCTGCACTTGTCTTTATTGTGCATTATTTCCTTTATTTTTGCTTTCCTTCATTATAATGTCTAACATTACTTGTAACTCATTTTCACTCTTAGCGATTTAGACTGTATCATCAGCATACCTGCAGAGATTATTTGTATTATGACTTCTGATTATTATTTTGGACATTACATATACTTCATATAGTCATATATAATTATAATATATAAATATCATACGTGACCACAAGTAAACAACTAAACTAATAGAGAAACAGAACAAAATAAAAAAATCCGATGTCAGAAACGTTATATTTTGTTCTGTTTTCTCTATTAGTTTAGCTCCCAAAAAAATTGTACATTTATTTTTTCAATAAAGATTTAAAATTCGTGGCTATACATTTGATGACAAACCTGGATGTTTGATTTAGCTGTAAACACTAGCAGTGTGAAAATAACAACAGGAATAAGATTGATAATGAGGCTCCCAAAGAGAGGTATGTCCGGGTAGGCTGTGGTTATTGCCCCAACAATCATGATAAAGATCGTCCCAGGAGTCAGGACTGATGAGGCCATCATGGCAGCTTGGTATGCAATGTACAGCAAGGATACATCTTCGTTTTTCTTTGTTACTATTCTCCAACTTTCCAGTAAATCTAGGAAAGACAAGCCAAACAGGGTTATCTTATCATGATATAAAAGCTACATTAAAGTTACTTATTATCTGTGTTCTTTCAATAATCAAAGTGGATTTTCTATTGTCAACTATAATTCCTTCTTTCTGGCATTTACTCAATGGCTTATCTTCATCCCAGCGTTGTGCTACCAATGTCAGACCTGGACCCTAGATGCAAGAACAATAAGGAAAATAACCTCTACAGAGATGAAATGTGTTAGACGAATGACAGGAAACAGTCTGAGAGATAAGATCAGAAATGAAGAACTGAGAAAAAGCTAGGAATAGACCCCCGCCATAGAATATATAAGGAAACAACAGATAAAATGGTTTGGCCACGTGACAAGGCAGAAAGATCAAAACACAACACAACGAGCCTTCAACAAACGTTGTGAGAACACCAGACCCAAGGGTCGACCACGAAAAAGATGGATGGATGGAATATTAGAAGCACTGGGAAACTTAACAGCAGTCGAGGCGATTGAAGAGCGAAAGACCGCAGATTATATCTCCCCTCGACGCTGGAAGACAAATGAGGAAGGAAAGATGATGATGAAGAAGTAGAAGACTCAATGAATATTAAAGTATTTTATAATCCTCTTCGTCATCATCATCATCATGTGTCGTACAGGTTGGCGTAGATGATCATGTCCCTCCACAATCTTCTATCTACAGTGCATCGTATCAGTTCTGTTGTTGACTGTTTTCCATGCCATGACACCAAGCTATCCAGTATTTTCTCTCTTTGTCGTCCGCGATCTCTCTTTCCTTTTATTTTGCCAGTTGTAACCAAGTATTCCAACTCTCCTCTTCTCATGATGTGCCCAAAAAATGTTGATTGCATCTTTCTGATGTTTTATAAGAGCTCTTTTTTTGTGTTGGCCTCTTTGAGAACTTTCTCATTGGTCTTTTTAGCTGTCCAGGGAACTTTCAACAAACTTCTGAGAAATCCCATCTCTGTGGACTCTAATCGTCTTTTCATTTGTTTGTCTATTGTCCATAATCTTCGTCATCGGCAGATAAAAAGAAACTAAGTGGGCGTAGATGTGCTGTGTTGTAGCTTATTTGCAGCTTTCGGCCTAGCATATCCGACTTTAGCGTGGCATTTTTGAGTACCGGGTTGTCTTACCTTTACGATCTCTTCTTGCTTGACCAAGTAAGAGGCTAGGTAAAGAAATGCAGATACTGAAGGGAGGTCAAAAAGTAATGCACACCAATTTTTTTCTCGGCTAATAATAAAGATAGGAATATGAAATTTTGCACACTTGGAATATGACATGTTCCAATTATGTGCACCAAATTGCACAGCATTTTGATAAATATTACGCAATCTATGAACCGTTAAAATGGAGCTTGTCAACAATGTCCGTTACAAACAGCGAATTGTCATAGAATTTCTGGTTGCGGAAAAAGAAACTGTGGCAAACATTCATAAACGACTGAGTACAGTGTACAAATGTTCTGCAGTCGATAGGAGCACAGTTAGTCGCTGGGTTCAGAGAATTAAAGCTGCAGAAAGTGTACGAGTGGAGCTGCATGATTTACCGCGTTCTGGACGTGTTGCCTCGGCTACCAGCACAGACATGTTAAACCGGGCTGATGCCATTATTCGTAAGGATAGGCGTATCACTAGTCAGCAATTGGCATTGCAGCTTACAGTCAGCAAGGGAAGTGCAATCGCAATTTTTAAAACTCTCGGATATTCAAAGATTTGAGCTCGATGGGTTCCTCGGTGCCTAACAAATGATCACAGAGTTCAAAGGAAAACATTCTGTTCTGAATTGTTGGAGCGTTTCGGTGTTGAAGGAGAAATGTTTTTGTCAAAAATTGTTACCGGTGACGAAACGTGGGCACATCATTATGAGCCTGAAACAAAAATGCAGTCAATGGAATGGCATCATCCGCAGTCACCAAAAGAAAAAAAATTCAAAACATCTCCATCAGCCGGAAAGGTGATGATCACTGTCTTCTGGGACATTGATGGTGTGATTCTTGTTGATGTAATGACAAGAGGTGAGACAATCAACTCGACAGCTTACATCAATACACTGGCAAAACTCAAAAATCGGTTCCACAGAGTTCGGCCTAATAAGCCATCTGCAGATTTGTTGCTTCAACATAACAATGCACGCCCTCACACAAGTCTGGTAACACGGGAAGCAATCAACAAATTTGGTTGGACTGTACTGCCCCATCCTCCTTACAGCCCTGATCTGGCTCCCTCAGATTTCCATCTGTTTGGACCACTCAAAAAATTCCTGCGTGGGACACACTTTGACAATGATGAGGATGTGATCCGTGCAGTTAAAAAATGGCTACGCGAGCAGGACAAAACTTGGTACAAACGAGGCATTCATGACCTAGTTTCGCGTTGGCGTAAGGCAATACGCTTTGACGGAGATTATGTTGAAAAATAGGTAGTGTAAAGGGGATGTTCAGCTACAATCTGTGAAAATTTCACACATTTTTCCCGAATAGTTTCCGAGAAAAAAATTGGTGTGCATTACTTTTTGACCTCCCTACGTAAAAGCATAAAAATTAGAAGCTGCAGTAAAGCTGATTGGAAAGGAGAAATGAAAAAAAAAAGAAAAATTGTATGGTTAATTACGTAATAAATGGACAACACAAATCTGAACGACGTTTCGGCTCAATAAGCCTTCAGTAGGAACAAACAACCGACACACAGATATGTAAGTAAATAAAATTAGCCTATGTAGCCTTTGGTTCTTTGGTTCTCTGGTTATGGAAGGTCCGGTATCAATGAAAACGAATTAAAATCCATAATTGCTCAACCGCCCGTGCCAGCGTAATCATCCAAATTACTATCTCATCTCCCAAACAAAGAAAGGTAGCTGTAGTCCCCATCATAGCAGTCTCAGCACACGCCAAAAGACATAAGGCAAAACCGCACAGAAAGTGAACACAGCCAACTGTTCCCTGTCATACGATATCATCGTTCATCGTAAACAATCGGAATATCGAAACATGATCAAAACGGATGGAACACACAGCTCGCGGTGTGCACAGAACACCTAACTCAGTAGCTCCTGCAACAAGCCGGACTTGGAATATGAGGAAACTGCAACAAGGAACATTTTCATACATAGCCTTCAATGGTTCCTGCCGCCTATCTACTATATTGACCAGAAGTTTACGTCCTCCTGAAAATGATGATCGTCATATTTTTTAAAATGTATAGGGCTTGATGATGTTAAAACATCATTTTTGACTCCAAATCCGAACATATAAAACACAGTTAGTCGTCAGATTATCCCCGTCGCACATCAAAACAACAGACCGTAAGATTAGCGTATAGCCGGTCGGATACAATGGGCCATTATGATGAAGTAGCACACACAACAATGGCAGCGCCCATATATTCCTGATTATTCTAGTGAATGCAGTCTACAACGAACGAAACACGGTGCAAATTCCCTAAAGAGATAAAACTGCGGCTGACTTGACGAAGCAGTTCACATTAATTAATGAGTTGTAACATGTAAATAACTTGCGTGAAGCAATTCCAACAACGGTCATGAACAGCACTCAATGTGACGTAAAGCGCAGATCAACTCTAGCCGGTGGAAGGTCGCATTCACAATACTTGATTTGTCAAAAAGGAATATTGCCGTGCGTACAACTTCGCTTCATCGGCGCAGATGTGGTAAGTAGAACATCATTTTGACATTAACGCAGAAAAGTTCAACGGAGACCCGAAATTAATCAGACCCCCAAAAGCACTTTCTGCAGCGATCGAGAGAACGCGACCTAGTTCCACCATCTTGGAAACGGAAGTTCTTATGTAGCCATAAACCTTATATAGAGCTAAGTTTATTTATTAAAATATTTTTGTGTGTGTATATGTGTTGTTTGTTTGTTCCTGCTGAAGGCCTATTGAGCCGAAACGTCGTTCAGATTTGTGTTGTCCATTTTTACGTAAAGCTTTTAACTATACTATTTTTTTTCATTTCTCCCTTGCTTGACCAAACTAGACTGGTGGGTCTGTTTCTAGAAGCACCAAAACGAGTTGGAGTGGGGTCTGAATGGTTCACCGATCCTGCCACAAGCTATCAGCTATTAGTCACTGACAGCTTCCAGCTCTGCTGCTCCCAGAAGCCTAGTCTAGCATTCTGGAAAATCACAATATTTACCTTTTTTATATGCTTTGTTTTTAGCTTGGATTTGTGCACTCATGTATCTGGCTAGATCTATGCTTGATCAAGCATAGCTTCACATGTGTGTCTCGCAACATCATTTATGCCATCATATGCCAACGATGCCACATGACCTATATTGGTGAGTCTGGGAGAAGATTAGCGGAAAGATTTTGTGAACATCTACGTGATGTCCAACAGAATACTGGTACTCCGGTGTCTTCCCACTTCAACTCCCCTGATCACAAGGGCAAAGACGACATCCGTGTCACTGGTATTGTCCATTGTCACTCTGGCGACCGCAGCCGCTATGCTTTGGAAAATCGCCTCATAGTCCAGCATGGTTCGCTGACCCCACGAGGTATGAATGTATCATACTCATACACATAGTTTCCTTTTGGTTGCTCCTTCCCTTTTGGATAGCCTTCTCTACTACACATATTTGGGTTCTTTGGTCTACTTACTATGCCATGCTATATATAGTTCTCCTCCTCTAGTCCCTAATGAGACACTCCGGTGTTCTCCTCTTTACCCTTTTTCTGTGCTCCTTACCCCTCATTTGTTTTTATTGTACCCCACTCTCAGACATCTCACTCTTACCGCCTTTTGAGCACCTGTTAGTCTACTGTTCAATTCTTTCTCCTTTGTGTTTGCACACTGACCCCTGTGTGAACTCCTCTGGTTCTGTGTGCATTTGCGCACATTTCTGCACGTTTCTGTACGTTCACGACAGCCGCACTTGGTTGCTATTTCCTTTTAGTTTTGACCTCTGTTTACACACAGGATAGATAATTTTGTTTTCTTTAACACATTTCGATTGTTTTTTTGTTTTGGTTGTTTCGTTATTAGTTTTGTGTGTGTTTTTTTTTGTTTGTTCCTGATGAAGGCATATTGGGCCGAAACGTCGTTTAGTCTGTGTCGTCCACTTATCACGTAAAGCTTCTTACATACCATTTTTTTCTATTCCTTGATATAGAAAACCTAGTACTGCAGTACTTCTAGGATAGACGGGTTCTAAAACCTCCGGCAATACCTGGGAAATCAGAAAGGGTATTCCAACCACCACATCAACTTGCTGGTTATACAGGCCAGTGGCTGTTGTTGACTTGTGCATCATCATTCACAGTAGCACAGTTTTTGAAGCAACGTCTTTGTGGTAGACTATATGTTCTTTGTGTTTTTATTTAAAGTAGAATTGATGAAAAAAATAGGAATGGCAAAAAGTAATTTTAATGTCACAAAGAACATAGTAACATCAAAACATATAACACCAAAGCTACGGGCGGTTAAGCAATTATGAGTTTTAATTCGCTTGAATTAATAGCTTGAAAGAATAGCAAAATGTTCCATCTTCTCAATATACCTATATGGTGCAAAAACATGGACATTAGACAAGAAAACAAAACAGAGAATTGAAGCCTTTGAAATGTGGATATATAGAAGAATAGGTAGAATTGGATGGAAGGAAATGAAAACTGGCAGAGGCAGACCAAGGCTAACATGGACGAGTAACATCACAAGATGGACAAATCAGCCTAAGACAACCTGCACCATCAAAGCAAGAGACAGAGCAGAATGACGCTCCATGGTAGCCAACCTTCGTTGCGGAGAAGGCACTCGATGATGATGATGGATGAGAATTAATCCATTATGTAAGGAAAAAAATCAAAGTTCCCTCCCCTAACTTGCTAGTATGGGCAATAGGGAGCTAGTGACCATATTTTTCTATGACCACCGCACATTTTTGGATGATGTGGTCGGTATCACGCCAGGCTGTCTTTAATTCCCAGTAAAATCTCTGGTACCCATTTTTAGAGTGAGACTGAGTGAACCCCGAAGCCTTGTCGGTCCGGAAAAAGAAATCAGCCCCTTCCGAGGATCAAACTCAGACCCTTCATGTCAGGAAGCAAGCACACTAACCACTCAGCCACTCAGATTCCAGTTGACCCAGTAAAAAGTAAAGTAAAGTACCCCCGTCACACCAAGTGGCGTATAGGGAATATGGTGTTAGTGACCATATATTTTACAGACCTTCGGCACATGATTTTTCGGGTAATGTGGTCGGTATTACGCCCGTGCCGATTCACTTTCCCTGAAAAAAATCAGGTACCCATTAAAGGCTGGGTGAACCCAGAAGCCGTCGGTTGGGATCGAACCCTACCTCTTGTCCTTTGTAGTCCAGTTCACTAACCACTGAGCTATCGCGGCTCCAGTTGACCCAGTGCATTGTGGATAATTCATGGTCATATAAGGATACAAAACAAATCCTGATAAATATGTAAGACAGCATCTGTGACCTTTCTTATGGTATTAAATAGTCCAACAAAGTGTAACAGCCAAGACAGAATAAAGGTACTATATAAACTAAAGCTTCTAGAGGTAATATCATCTTTGTTGTTACTTGACTGCCCTCATCATCATCAAGCAAGTAAAATGCCTGCTGGCGTAGGTGATCATGTCTCTCCACAACTTTCTATCACGACAGTTATTTATCATTTCTGTTGTTGACCTTCTGCCAAGCCATTATCTTAAGCTGTCTGGTATCTTTTTTTTTTTTTTTTTTTTGCTTCCCTCTATCTCTTCGCCCCTCAATTTTTCCAGTTGTTATAATATATTTCAGCTGTTCTCTTCTCATTAAATGGCCAAAAATGATGATTGTTTCTTCCTAATATTGGAAATTATCTCTCTTTTTGCTTTGGCCTCTTTAAGAACGTTTTCATTACTCTTCTTCCATGGTATTCTCAACACTCTTCTGTAAAACCACATTTCTACAGACTCCAGTGATTTTCTTGCCTGTTGTCCTATTGTCCATGATACACTGATACACATCTATTTGTGAAGGTTGGCTCTACATAACATTTAACAAATCTTTTTCTTGTTTCTATCGTTAAAAATGTATTGCATAGTATTTTCCTCATTTTTTTTGGAAAGCCAGCTGCTTTTACCTGAGCCATTCTGCATCTCGCCTCTGTTGTACATCTTCCGTCTTTGACTGCCCTAACGTTCTACGAAACTTTGTTTAAGAAACTCGTAACAAAATAGAGATTATCTACGCAGTAATCAAAACAAAAGGTACAAATGTCGTAAGAGGCGACTAAGGAGGTTGATCAATGGCTTGACAAGCTGTCATTGTAAAAAGTGTTGTTATGGAAACAGAGCCATAGTTTTTAGAAGCAGTGATCTCTGCAATATGTGTCATTTTGGCACGCAAGGTTTCTGTTTTTGAGATTGTGGTTCTGCCCTATGTGCCGCCTTCGGCTCGAAAGAACAATAACAAGATAGATAGATAGAGAGATAGATAGATAGATAGATAGATAGATAGATAGATAGATAGATAGATAGATAGATAGATAGATAGATAGATAGATAGATAGATAGATAGATAGATAGATAGATAGATAGATAGATAGATAGATAGATAGATAGATAGATAGATAGATAGATAGATAGATAGATAGATAGATAGATAGATAGATAGATAGATAGATAGATAGATAGATAGATAGATAGATAGATAGATAGATAGATAGATAGATAGATAGATAGATAGATAGATAGATAGATCGATAGATCGATAGATAGATAGATAGATAGATAGATAGATAGATAGATAGATAGATAGATAGATAGTAGGTAGGTAGGTAGGTAGGTAGGTAGGTAGGTAGGTAGGTAGGTAGGTAGGTAGGTAGGTAGGTAGGTAGGTAGGTAGGTAGTAGGTAGGTAGGTAGGTAGGTAGGTAGGTAGGTAGGTAGGTAGGTAGGGTAGGTAGGTAGGTAGGTAGGTAGGTAGGTAGGTAGGTAGGTAGGTAGGTAGGTAGGTAGGTAGGTAGATTAGATAGGTAGATTAGATAGATAGATAGATAGATAGATAGATAGATAGATAGATAGATAGATAGATAGATAGATAGATAGATAGATAGATAGATAGATAGATAGATAGATAGATAGATAGATAGATAGATAGATAGATAGATAGATAGATAGATAGATAGATAGATAGATAGATAGATAGATAGATAGATAGATAGATAGATAGATAGATAGATAGATAGATAGATAGATAGATAGATAGATAGATAGATAGATAGATAGATAGATTTGTAGGTAGGCAGGCAGATAGATAGATAGATAGATAGATAGATAGATAGATAGATAGATAGATAGATAGATAGATAGATAGATAGATAGATAGATAGATAGATAGATAGATAGATAGATAGATAGATAGATAGATAGATAGATAGATAGATAGATAGATAGATAGATAGATAGATAGATAGATAGATAGATAGATAGATAGATAGATAGATGGATGGATGGATGGATGGATGGATGGATGGATGGATGGATGGATGGATGGTGGGTGGGTGGGTGGGTGGGTGGATGGATGGATGGATGGATGGATGGATGGATGGATGGATAGAATTAAAACAAAACAAAAATAGCAGCTAACTCACCCAGAATGTTGGCCATTGTTGATGGAGCCCATCTTCTTCTCTGGTTGTAGAACTCATAGAACCCCTCTGGAGCATAGGTGAAGCTATCAGAAGCAGCACAATATTCCACTCGATAGCCTTGCTGCAGGAGAAGAGTGCACAGCCACCTGTCCTCACCTGTGAGCACAATGTTGATATCAATAGAGATAAGACAACAAAGAAATCAGGTTAAATAAATAAAAAAAATAAACAGTTTTCAAATCCGGTGTTAAATCAGTCCTGTTATATGGCTGTGAAATGTGGAGAACAACAAAAAAGTCATGAAGATACAGACTTTCATTAATGAATGGTTGCACGGAATAATAGTAGTAGGTAGTAGTTAGTCGAAAACACCGGCATCACTGCAAGCGAATTCATCATCATCATCATCATCATTGAGTGCCGTCTCCGCATCAAAGGTTGGCTACCATGGAGCGCCATTCTGCTCTGTCTCTTGCTTTGATGGTGCAGGTTGTCATAGGCTGATTTGTCCATCTTTTGATGTTACTCGTCCATGCTAGTCTTGGTCTGCCTCTGCCTCTTTTACCTTGTATTTTCCCCTCCAGGATTACTTTTAGTAGGCTGTTGTGTCTTTTAACATGGCCCAAAAATCGCATTTGTCTTGTATGAATTGTGTTTAGTAGTTCTCTTTTCATTTTTAGTTGTTTTAAGACTTCATCGTTTGTTTTCTTTTCCTTCCATCCAATTCTACCTATTCTTCTATATATCCACATTTCAAAGGCTTCAATTCTCTGTTCTGTTTTCTTTTGTAATGTCCATGTTTCTGCACCATATAGGAATATTGAGAAGATGTAACATTTTGCTATTCTTTCAAGCTATTAATTGAAGCGAATTAAAATCCAATTAATTGCTTAACCGCCCGTGCCAGTGGAATCATCCGAATTAACATCTCATCTTATTGAAGGATCAAAACAAAGAAAGATAACTGCAGTCCCCATTATAGCAGCTACAGCACACGCCAAATTGCGCAGAATGAAAAGATGGAAACGGCAGGACAAAACTACTAACTTAGAACTACGTGCAAGTACTAGACAAATACCAGCGAACAAAGAGATATTACAAATACTAGTGGACAAACAGATAGTACAAATACTAATGGACAGATAGATGTTACAAGGACTATGGGCAACGGTATAATTCACACACCGCAGAAGCCAAATGAGAGTATTATACAACCATTCATTTTTGGAATCGGGGGGGGGGGGGGGGGGAAGACAAAGGGAAAGGCCAACAAAATACTTGGAGAAGATCAGGGATAACACAGAATAAGATCCGGAAGACACAGTGTGATCTCAAGAGAGTGGGAATAAATAGTCGGGATTGAAGTATGGTTTGGAAAGTGATTACTGAAGGCATGCTGGACAGGGAGTCGAAAGGCTGAAAAAGAAGAAGAAAAAAGAGTACAAGTTATCCATCATTATAACCTTTCCGAGGGTGAAGGCGCGCCTCACAGCACCAGAGCTGGAAGTTGTCAGCGACTTACAGCTGATGGCTGGACCAGGATCGATGAACCAGAACCATCCAGACCCTGTTCCACCTCATCGCAGTGCCTCAGATTAGCCTCTCTAGTCAGGCCAAGTAGGTAGGGGTCGAAGTGGGAAGACAGTTTGGTGCTCAAAAATGCCGTGCTGAAGTCGGATGTGTTGGGCCGAATGGTACAAATATCACAGCTATACTACAAATCACAACACAACGCAGACACGCCCACTTAACGTCCTTTTAAGGGCGGATGATGAAGAGGTGTACTCCCTTAGATATTGGGCGAACGTAATCAAGTAAACATAACCCTTCCGGGTGCTACCAAATATTAAGCATGGATCGCAATGCACATCATCATAAGTCCCTATTCTGAGCGAGCTTCTTAATCTCAGCAAGGAAAGCCAATGCCTACCATCTTTGCTTCTCTTGTCAATGTTCTTGTAGTATTAATAGATAAAGTTCAAGTACAACACATATTGTAGAAAACATCCACTTTAATTAGCTTTAAAGTGAATACAAACATCATCATATCTTTGGAGAGATTTGGTAGGTCGCTCACATAACTAGGGAGCCGCGATAGCTCAGTGGTTAGTGAACTGGACTACAAAGGACAAGAGGTAGGGTTCGATCCCAAACGACGGCTTCCGGGTTCACCCAGCCTTAAATTTGTACTGGATTTTTTCTGGGAAAGTAAAGCGGTACAGGCGTAATACCGATCACATTAGCCTACCCCAAAAAAAACATGTGCTGAAGTTTGAACACAAACTGTGATACATGACATAAACAAACACAAACTGTGATACATGACATAAACATATACAAACTGTGATACCTGACATAAACACAAACTGTGATACATGACATAAACAAACACAAACTGTGATACATGACATAAACATACACAAACTGTGATACATGACATAAACATACACAAACTGTGATACATGACATAAACAAACACAAACTGTGATACATGACATAAACAAACACAAACTGTGATACATGACATAAACAAACACAAACTGTGATACATGACATAAACATACACAAACTGTGATACATGACATAAACACAAACTGTGATACATGACATAAACAAACACAAACTGTGATACATGACATAAACATACACAAACTGTGATACATGACATAAACATACACAAACTGTGATACATGACATAAACAAACACAAACTGTGATACATGACATAAACAAACACAAACTGTGATACATGACATAAACAAACACAAACTGTGATACATGACATAAACATACACAAACTGTGATACATGACATAAACACAAACTGTGATACATGACATAAACAAACACAAACTGTGATACATGACATAAACATACACAAACTGTGATACATGACATAAACACAAACTGTGATACATGACATAAACAAACACAAACTGTGATACATGACATAAACACAAACTGTGATACATGACATAAACATACACAAACTGTGATACATGACATAAACACAAACTGTGATACATGACATAAACAAACACAAACTGTGATACATAACATAAACATACACAAACATACACAAACTGTGATACATGACATAAACAAACACAAACTGTGATACATGACATAAACACAAACTGTGATACATGACATAAACAAACACAAACTGTGATACATGACATAAACATACACAAACTGTGATACATGACATAAACACAAACTGTGATACATGACATGAACAAACACAAACTGTGATACATGACATAAACATACACAAACTGTGATACATGACATAAACACAAACTGTGATACATGACATAAACAAACACAAACTGTGACACTATGCAACAAACAAGCTTCACAAGACAAACGAGGATGGAGAAGAAGAATTCTTAGACCACACAGAAGCACAGACACACCAGCTTCACTACCTTGGTCGTACTGTACGTAGTGTCTGGCAACTGATGGCGGAGTGGCATATTTTCTCATCACATTATCATCCATCAGGGCAGAGCCTCGAAACAAACTGAAACAGCCTGGACTACAGAGTACACAACCAATCACATGTTCTGTTGCTTTCTGCAGCCAATGGCTGATGGCGTATTCAAACTTTTGGTACCAAACCATTGGTCCTATAGGAGAAATAAGGTGAAGGCAACGAAGCTACAGCAAATAGGTCTGAAATTATTATGTGACTGAAGCTACAGTGAATAGGTCTGAAATTATTATGTTACTGAAGCTACAGCGAATAGGTCTGAAATTATTATGTCACTGAAGCTACAGCGAATAGGTCTGAAATTATTATGTCACTGAAGCTACAGCGAATAGGTCTGAAATTATTATGTCACTGAAGCTACAGCGAATAGGTCTGAAATTATTATGTCACTGAAGCTACAGCGAATAGGTCTGAAATTATTATGTCATTGAAGCTCCTCGACGCCAACGGCAACAGAGGAAGGATAGAAGAAGAAGAAGAAGATTGAAGCTACAGTGAATAAGTCTGAAATTATTATGTCATTGAAGCTACAGTGAATAAGTCTGAAATTATTATGTCATTGAAGCTACAGTGAATAAGTCTGAAATTATTATGTCACTGAAACTACAGCGAATAGGTCTGAAATTATTATGTCAACGAAGCCACTTCTGTGAATAAGTCTGAATTTATTCTGCCATTAAAGATACAGTGAATAAGTCTTAAATTATTATGTTATTGAAGCTACAGTGAATAAGTATGAAATTATAATGTCATTGAAGCTACAGTGAATAAGTATGCAATTATTATGTCATTGAAGCTACAGTGAATAAGTATGAAATTATAATGTCATTGAAGCTACAGCGAATAGGTCTGAAATTATTATGTCAACGAAGCCACTTCTGTGAATAAGTCTGGATTTATTCTGCCATTAAAGATACAGTGAATAAGTCTGAAATTATTATGTCATTGAAGCTACAGTGAATAAGTATGAAATTATAATGTCATTGAAGCTACAGTGAATAAGTATGAAATTATTATGTCATTGAAGCTACAGCGAATAAGTATGAAATTATAATGTCATTGAAGCTACAGTGAATAAGTATGAAATTATTATGTCATTGAAGCTACAGTGAATAAGTATGAAATTATAATGTCATTGAAGCTACAGTGAATAAGTATGAAATTATTATGTCATTGAAGCTACAGCGAATAAGACTGAAATTATAATGCCATTTAAGCTATTGAGTTATTGAGTTATTAGCGGGTCATCATCACTGCACTCTGAACATGTCCATAGGTGCTCAGATCCCCTCCTCAGCAAGTCTCGAAGTGTACAGCGACTGACGACTCCAGTTCTGTGTTGGTTGATAAGTCTTCATACACACCCACTAAAGTTCTCATTTCTGGATGTGTCCATCTTAACTTCCATCGTTTTGATCCGAAGGAGTGACGTGGTCTCATGGTTGTCGAAGTCCTGTGTCAAAGACATACTTTTGTCACCATACACTGTAGTCTTAGACACATGTCACCCTACACTGTAGTCTTAGACACATGTCACCATACACTGTAGTCTTAGACACCTGTCACCCTACACTGTAGTCTTAGACACCTGTCGCCGTACACTGTAGTCTTAGACACCTGTCACCCTACACTGTAGTCTTAGACACCTGTCGCCATACACTGTAGTCTTAGACACCTGTCACCATACACTGTAGTCTTAGACACCTGTCACCATACACTGTAGTCTTAGACACCTGTCACCATACACTGTAGTCTTAGACACCTGTCGCCATACACTGTAGTCTTAGACACCTGTCACCGTACACTGTAGTCTCAGACACCTGTCACCGTACACTGTAGTCTTAGACACCTGTCACCATACACTGTAGTCTTAGACACCTGTCACCATACACTGTAGTCTTAGACACCTGTCACCATACACTGTAGTCTTAGACACCTGTCACCATACACTGTAGTCTTAGACACCTGTCACCGTACACTGTAGTCTTAGACACCTGTCACCATACACTGTAGTATTAGACACACTTTTGTCACCCTACACTGTAGTCTTAGACACCTGTCACCATACACTGTAGTATTAGACACACTTTTGTCACCCTACACTGTAGTATTAGACAAACTTTTGTCACCCTACACTGTAGTCTTAGACACCTGTCACCATACACTGTAGTATTAGGCACACTTTTGTCACCCTACACTGCTTGCATTTGGCCAGGAATCTCTGCTGGACAGCTGTTAGGAACTGAATCACCACTCACTGACTGACCTTGGAGGGACCACGTATCCTACTGGTCATTTTTCCAATGGTCTGCAGCGAAACCAACGAACACTAGGCAGAGAATGAACACATATTGAATTCTCTTCTTCTTCTTCTACCTTTTTAGCTCCCAGTGGAGCATATGTCTTCAACAAACACTTTCCAAGTCGTTCTGTTTTTTGCCATTCTTTTAAGATCATTCCATGTCTTCCCCATCATCTTCATCTCTGCTTCTATCTGTCTTCTCCAAGAATACATTGGTCTTCCTCTTTGTCTTTTCCCTGGGGATTCCAAAAAAAGGGCCTGTTGTGTAATACTCTCAGTTGGCTTCCGTAGTGTGTGTCCTATCCAGCGCCATCGTCTTCGCTGTATCTCTTTATCCACAGGTATTTAACTGGTACATTTCCATAATTCTATGTTAGTGATTTTGAATTGCACAATGTTAAATAGTAAGTAAGTCAAGAGTCCCGACATACCAAGTGACTTATATATATATATATAATGGTGTTAGTGACCATAATTTATACACAGCTTCGACACATGAATTTTGGGGTGATGTGGTCAGTATTACGCCCGTGCTGCTTTACTTCCCCCCAAAAAAAATCCGGTACCCATTTAAGGCTGGGTGAATCCGGAAGCCGTCGATTAG
Organism: Megaustenia siamemsis; assembly: GCA_032433765.1. Lineage (NCBI taxonomy): Eukaryota > Metazoa > Mollusca > Gastropoda > Stylommatophora > Ariophantidae > Megaustenia > Megaustenia siamemsis. Next base: position 17,409,340 of record JAVIAB010000145.1, on the reverse strand, counting down.
AATCAAACCCGATCTCTGTCCTTTGTAGGACCTCTTTCTTAAATATACTAGTTGGTCGTGTGCTCCAGCGTTTGGTTTCTCGTGCTCAGTCCTTCACTGTAGTCTTAGACATGCTTTTATCACTATACAATGTGTGCCGAGGAATACGGGTTCGATCCTGATCCGAACCATCTATTCTTTGTTTTTTTTGTTTATGTTGTTGATTATTTGTGATTTTAACCACGAGTGCTGTAAACATACCTCTCCCCCTGAAATGATTCGCTCATCTATCCCCTCGGAAGTTTCCCTCCAAAATAAGATTAATTTATTATTATTTGCCTCTAGTCCAATTCACTAATCACTGAGCTATCGCGGCTTCCAATTGCACAGTGGTGTGTTCTTATAACGTCAAACGTGACATCATGATACCTTCTATGTATGTCCACTTGGCGCAGCTCGGGCGGGTTTCATTTGAACACCCTCTTAAAGTCAAAGAAAAGAACATGGACATATGTTGGTCATGTGATGAGAAGAGACAAGAGCTAGCCCTCAAATGGGAAACAGATGGTGAAAGAAAAAGAGGTTAAGCCATAGAAACACTAAAAATAACACAGAGGTGAGAGGCAACAATAACGGGCACCAGCTCCTTTGCCAAGATTGAAAGGAGCACCCAAACAGAGAAATGTGGCAAGACACAATGTTGGTCCTCTACAAAGTCTGATACTAAATAGCAAAGATAGTTGGACAAGAAGATACTGGGACTCCTGTCCTATATATCATCTTCGGCTCGAAGGGACAATAAAGTAAAAAAAAAATAAAGTACCCCCGTCACGCCAAGTGGCGTATAGTGAATATGGTGTTAGTGACCATAAATTTCACAGACCTTCAGCACATGATTTTTGGAGTAATGTGGTCGGTATTACGCCCGTGCCGCTTTACTTTCCCAGAAAAAAATCCACTACCCATTAAAGGCTGGGTGAACCTGGAAGCCGTTGGTTGGGCTCGAACCCTGCCTCTGAAGGGACAATAAACTGTAACCATATTGTGACAAAGGGAGCCGCGATAGCTCAGTGGTTAGTGAGTTGACTACAAAGGACAAGGGGTAGGGTTCGATCCCAACAGACAGCCTCCGGTTCACCAAGCCTTTAATGGGTACCGGATTTTTTTTTTTGGAAAGTAAAGCAGCACGGGTGTAATACCGACTACATTACCCCAAAAATCATGTGCTGAAGGTCTGTAAAATTTATGGTCACTAACACCATATTCCCTATACGCCACTTGGCGTGACTGGGCTACTTCACTTTTACTTTTTTAATTTGTGACAACAGAAAATATTAAGGGAAGAAGAGATATAGCAAACCAGAGAGAAAAGATACAAGACAGTTTAAAAAAAATGGTATCGCGGGAATTCAACTGCAGAATCAACTGTAATGAAAGAATGTTGTGGAGAGGCAAGATCTCTTATACAGCCGGCACGGAACTTGATTTTCGAAGGTCAAACAAGAAAAAAAAGTGTTTACAAACCAGATCCTATTGGATGGATCCGACCACACGCAGCAGCAACATGTGGGTTGAGCTTCAGCCTGTCAATCAAAAGACGTAACGCGTCTGGCTGGAAGTCTACGTCACCATCTAAAGCCAGTAAAAACGTGTTCTGTGCACGGATCATCTTACGACTGTCACTGATTGGCTCAGACATGAGTTGATGTGCCAGGAAGTAGTACAAATACATAACCTGAAAGGACAAAACATATATATTTTATTTTAAATAAACAAGTTGATGCAATAAATACGACCAAGTTCTAATACATGAAACAACTGAGGACCTGCAAGAACATATCAACAGGCTAAACAACACTTGTAAACAATACAACATGAAGATCAACATAAACAAAACCGAAGTAATGACAATAGCTAGAAAGAAAGAAAAACTAAACGTCTTAATAGATAATACGACTCTGAAACAAGTAGACAATTCTAAATATGTGGGTAGCACGTTAACACAAGACAATAACCAAGAGATAGAGATAGATATAAGGTGTAACAAAAGCATGCCAAGTTATAGGCCAAGTATCAACACTATTGAAAAACAAAGCAATAACTACGGAAGCAAAAAGGGCAATATACAAATAAATTTTTCTACCAACCCTGTGCTATCAGTTTCAGAATTGGATACTGGACTCTAGAACAATAAGAAAGATAACGACCACCGAAATGAAATGTGTCAGAAGAATGACAAGAAACAGCTTAAGCGGCAGAGTAAGATACACTGACCTGAGGAAGAAACTCGAAATTGAACCAGCCATCGAATACATAAAGAAACAACAGATAAACTGGTTCGGCCACATAACAAAACAAACAGAACTAACAATGACTCAAAGAGCCATAAACAAACGCTACGAAAACGCCATATTAAGAGGAAGACCGAGAAAGAGATGGATAAAGAGAATACTAGTGTCACTAGTAGAGATAACACCAGAAGAGGCCAACAGAAGAGCAAAGAATCGCAGATTGTTGAATCGATCTCCCCTTGACACCAAAGGCAATGGAGGAAGGTAGAAGAAGTAGAAGATTCAAAAAATCAAATTTAATCATGTTCTCTTTTTTATCAGCAAATATTTAGTAACGAAAAAATCTTCCTCTTTTGCTTGGATTTAACAACTATCCTTTTATCAGTGTCACACACATTTTGTCACTGATACTTCAAATGATTTACTCTTTGTGTCTTTCCATGAATGTAAAATGGGAGCCGCGATAGCTCAGTGGTTAGTGAACTGGACTACCACGGACAAGGGGTAGGGTTCGATCCCAACCGACGGCTTCCGGGTTCACCCAGCCTTAAATGGGTACCGGATTTTTTTTCTGGGAAAGTAAAGCAGCACGGGCTTAATACCGACCACATTACCCCAAAAATCATGTGCTGAAGGTCTGTAAAATATAGGGTCACTAACACCATATTTCCCTATACGCCACTTGGCGTGACGGGGGTACTTTACTTACTTTTTTACTATGAATGTAAAATACTACTTCTTCTGTTACCTAATTAATACACACAACATAAGACTTCGTGGCGCAATGGATCTCAGGTCACTCCAACATACCAGACAATAAAAAGGCAGGTACATTAGTTAAGAAATGATCTAGGCAGGCACAACCATATCTTTCAACAAACCAAACAAATCATAAACCATAAATACAGAGAGTCCCTGAATTGATGGACATAGAAAAAAACAGGGAGATATCTTTTTGAATATATAAAGTAAAGTAAAGAGCCCCCGTCACGCCAAGTGGCGTATAGGGAATATGGTGTAAGTAAACATAAATTTTACAGACCTTCAGCACATGATTTTTGGGGTAATGTGGTCGGTATTACTCCCGTGCCGCTTTACTTTCCCATAAAAATCCGGTACCCATTAAAGGCTAGGTGAACCCGGAAGCCGTCAGTTGGGATCGAAACCTACCTCTTGTCCTTTGTAGTCAAGTTCACTAACCACTGAGCTATCGCGGCTCCCATTTGAATATATGGCAAGACCAACCCCCCCCCCCCTCCTGACCACATTAACAACATAAAAAGAAGAGACCAAACCACCATCTTCAGATTGAGAACTGGTCATGTGCCACTGAACAACCACATCAACAGAATACAACGAAACTAAACTCCATGTCCACTCTGTAAAACAGTAGAACATCATCATTTTGACTGTCCATAGCTCACTGACACCAGGGCAACTCTACTTCCCCAAAGACCTGATAAACAGAACACCTTGTACGGAACTACAAGGGAACTCAGAAATACCTGCAGATATCATTACATAGCGTTTACCCAAAGGGGGCCAGCTAACTAGCCTCTGAACACGTAACAACAATGTATAAGGTAAAAAGATAACATATGATATTCATAATAGTTTATAGTTACTCGAAGGCCCCGGTATCACTGCAAACGAATAAAAATCCATAATTGTTCAAGCGCCCATGCCAGTGAAATCATTCGAATTAATATCTTATCGAATATCCAAACAAAGTAGGGTAGCTGCAGTCCCCATTATAGCAAACATAGGACACGTCAAAAGACATCCGGCGTATCAGCACCGAAAATGAACGCAGCTGAACTGTCCTTCGTCATACGATATCATCTATCACCGTAAGCAATATGAATATAAAAACACAATCCGAAAGAAAAGCACAGCTCAAGGTGAGCACAGAACACTAAACTCGGTAGTTCTAGTAGCAAGCCGGAATTCGAATATGATGAAACTGCAACAAAAACACTTTTCAGGCAGAGCCTCAACGGTTTCTGTTGCCTATTCGCAATAGTCCCGTCATATTGACCGGAAGCTATGCAAGATTCAAACGATAACTGCTAATATACAAAGAACCACACCTGACTCCATCGTTTCCGGTGACGTATCAGTGCCTTATCCTTCAGATGTGCTGTGAGTGTGTTACCACCAGGCAAACTCCAGACCAAACGGCCTCCATAAGGGGTGCTCTGCATCATCGGCTTGGGAACATTCATCTCAGCTCCGTGTTCCAGACTGGAAATATTGGTATGGGAAATCATTCACGGCATATTTTATTTTCAAGGTTGGCAACACAAGATTCATAATTTTAAAAATTGTCTGTGTTTTTTTGTTTTTGTTTTGTTTTTGTTTTTTATTTTTTTTAAAGAAATAATGATGGTACGCAATTGTTTTTTGTGGTTATTTCATTAACTCTTTCCGTACGTTTCGCCGCACAGTGCGTCACTCTCAATTTGATTAGTGTAAACCGTCATCAAACCATATTCTTTTTATATGTCTTGCATCATTTGGTATTGGGGAAATATAATTCTTTGTTTAATTATATATATATATATATATATATATATATATATATATATATATATACATGTATATATATATACATGTATATATATAATATGTTAAGTGTTAAATAAATTTAAACATGTAGATTAATATTTAAAAACATGAAAAAAATGTACCTCTGAAATCTCTACAAAACTTCTTACAATAAGATCATAGGTCAAAGAAAGTATCTGGGAGTGGTCTTACTTGAGGGGGACAAAGAAATTGTGTGATCATGTGCTTAAAAAGGTCATGGCAAAGCGTGAATTTCACCCATACATAAAGTATCATCCATTCATCCGCATACCCACCAGTGTCAACTCATCCATCAACATCTGTTTATCTACTCACCCACCAGCGTACACTCATTCACCAATATCCAGTCATCTACCTAACCACCAGCGTCGACTCATCCACCACCATCCATTCATCCACCCAACAACATCCATCCACCACATCCATCATCCACCAACATCCATTCATCCATCCACCAACATCCATCCATCCATCTATCCACCAACATCCATTCATCCACCCACAACATCCACCTATCCACCAACATCCATTCATCTACCCACAAACACCCACTCATCCACCACCATCCATTCATCCACCTAACAACATCCACCTATCCACCAACATCCATCCATCCACCAACATCCATTCATCCAGCCAACAACATCCACCTATCCACCAACATCCATCCATCCATCCACCACCATCCATTCATCCACCCAACAACATCCACCTATCCACAAACATCCATCCATCCATCCACCACCATCCATTTAACCACCCAACAACATCCACCTATCCACCAACATCCATCCATCCACCAACATCCATTCATCCATCCAACAACATCCACCTATCCACCAACATCCATCCACCACCATCCATTCATCCACCCAACAACATCCACCTATCCACCAACATCCATCCATCCATCCACCAACGTCCATTCATCCACACAACAACATCCACCTATCCACCAACATCACATCCATCCATCCATCCATCCATCCACCAACATCCATTCATCCACCCAACAACATCCACCTATCCACCAACATCCATTCATCCACCCAACAACATCCACCTATCCACCAAAATCCATCCATCCATCCATCCACCAACATCCATTCATCCACCCAACAACATCCACCTATCCACCAACATCCATCCATCCACCAACATCCATTCATCCACCCAACAACATCCACCTATCCACCAAACATCCATCACTATCCACCCACCAACATCCACCTACCCCACCAACATCCATCCATCCATTCACCCACCCACCCACCAACATCCATCCATACATCCACCCATCCACCAACATCCACTCATCCACCCATCCACCAACATCCACTCATCCACCCGCATCCACTCACAATCCATTTATATATTTATCACGACATTTATCCTTATTCTGAAGTGGTCTAACAGGGATTGTGATCTATTTGTGCTTGAGAACAAAGGTACACGCCCAGTGCAGTTATAGTTCACAGTTGTAATTTCACACTACTCACTCAACCCCACCCATCACAACATCATGACGTGTCCAAGAAGCTAAACGATCTAAAAACTGCTTCTTGTGTAGGATCTTCTGATGTTCAGATTAACCCCCCATTGTAGTAAAAAAAAACAAAAAACAGTAAAGCCGTCACACCAAGTAACGTATAGAGAACTTAGCGATAGTGACAAAATTTGTTATAGACCTTCGGGATATAATTTTTGGGGTAATTTGGTCGGTATTACACCGGCGCCGATTTACTCTCCCACAAAAAAAAATCCGATACCTATTTAAGGTTGGGTGAACCTGATAACCATCGATCAGGATCGAACCCGACCTCTTGGTATTTGTTTGTTGCAGTGGCGTATTCTCTATGATATCGCAGCCACCGCCGGTAGCCTGAACATATTAACGAAATACAAAAGGAAATGATAATTTATTATATTTTTAAAAATAATTATATTACAAATTTTCGAATATTCTATTACACATTTCGTAGGCCAATATGAATTATTTGCTTTGATATGTATTTAATAAAGCAAGTTTTTCTCTGGCTACTTATAACGTTTGTGAATGAAACCGAAACTACAGTGAAACCTCTAGTAGCCAGCGGTACATATGTAATCTATCCGGACCTAGTATTAACTACCTTGACATTCAAAACTGGGAGTCAAAATAATATAGCGGGTATACCGCTAGAGGAATGCGGTTTCATGGGTTATTTTAGCTCTAGTCAATTAGAAGCGTTAAAAGTGAAAGTGAAACTATTTCTGATTACCGGAACTTCATTAGCTATTTATAGCTACGTTATGCGCATCAGCATCTGTAGAAAGAACTTTTCTGCTCTCAAGAGAATCAAATCTTATTGTCGCTAAACTCAGACATAAGAACGCTTATCTGGTTTGGCATTAATGTCCATTGAGAAATCATTCCTTCAGAAACTTTGAAACCAACCCAACAGTACTTTAAATGACAATGTCATCAAGACATTTTTGTCCCAAACAAGACGGATATAATTAACATAAATAAGTAAGTAATTTAAAATGTAGTGTAGTCATTAGAAAATATTACTTTATGTCAGCCTACTGAATAAAATGCATGTTTTTATTTATTATGTTAGCGGTAGCCCAGACCACAAAACCAGTATACGCCACTGGTTTGTAGTCCAGTTCTCTAACCAGCGAGCTAACGCGGCTCCCTCTCATTACAGTGTTCTGTTTAAAAAAATTATCTTATAGAAGATAAATAAGGGGAAAAAACCCTTACTCTGTGGCATCGGGAACAACTTGGACTAGCATCTTGACCCAATCATTCACGTCATATCTACTGTCCCTCTCATCGTGCTCTTGAAAAGCATCATCAAAGAAGATGTGGGCTGATTTGTGTATGCGCCAAAGTTGGATGAAAAAAAGCCAAAAATAAAATACTTAGAAATTGTAAATTTGTTGGATAAATATACAAGACTCAATATATATAAACAATTTATAGTTGTAATTATGCGAAGGCCCCGTATCACTGCAAATGAATTAAAATCCATAATTGCTCAACTACCCGTGCCAGTGGAATCATCCGAATTAACATCTCATCGAAGATCCAAACAAAGAAAGGCAGCTGCTGTCCCCATCGTAGCAGCTACAGCACACGCCAAAAAGGCATAGGGCCAAGCGGCACCGAAAGTGAACGCAAACAAACTATCCTTCGTCATACCATATCATCAGTCATCGTAAACAATCGGAATATCGAAACACGGTTCGGATGAAAAACACAGCTCACGGTGTGCACAGAGCTCTAACGCAGTAGCTCCGACAGCAAGTCGGACTTGGTAAATGAGGAAACTGCAACAAGGAACACTTTTCAGACAGAGCCTAAACTGTTCCTGCCATCTATCCGGCATATTGACCGAAAGTCCTACAAAACAAACCTTCAGTTTAGCTTCTGCTTCTTCCTCTTCAGAGTTCACCTCTTGAATGTGCGCGCGGATAAATTGTATCACAACTTTACAGCAAGTCGTGATATCTGCATCCTTTGACCCGACACTTCCGACTTCAACTTGGATCATCATGGTCATCAATAGGTGCCGTCTCCGCATCGAAGTTTGGCTACCATGGAGCACCATTCAACTCTTGTCTATTGCTTTGATTGTGCAGATTGTCATAGGTTGACTTGTCCATCTTTTGATGTTCCTCGTCCATGTTAGGCTTGGTTTGCCTCTGCCAATTTTTACCTTGTATTTTCTCTTCCAATATTACTTTTATTAGGCTGTTGTGTCTTTTAACATGGCCCCAAAATTTCATTTGTCTTATTCTAATTGTGTTTAGTTTAGTTACAATTTGGATAGATTCTTTTATTCTGTTGTTCATGTTCCCTTGCTCTTGTCGACTTAATGTAAGCAGAGAAGGACCGCTTGTTTCTCATAAAGTTCCGAAGAGGGCTAAACATCCGATCTTACTACCAAGAAAGCGGGCAGAGAAAAGCCACAAAGAAGCCTTAGATTCTAGAAGAACATTTCTCACTGGTAAAGGTAAAGGTGAAGGTAAAGGTGAAGGTAAAGGTGAAGGTAAAGGTGAAGGTAAAGGTGAAGGTAAAGGTGAAGGTAAAGGTGAAGGTAAAGGTGAAGGTAAAGGTGACGGTAAAGGTGAAGGTAAAGGTAAAGGTGAAGGTAAAGGTGAAGGTGAAGATGAAAGTAAAGGTAACGGTGAACGTAAAGGTTAAGGTGAAGGTAAAGGAGAAGGTAAAGGTGAAGGTAAAGGTGAAGGTGACGGCAAAGGTAAAGGTGAAGGTAAATGTAAAGGTGAAGATAAAGGTGAAGGTGAAGTCAAAGGTAATGGTAAAGGTAGAGGTAAAGGTGAAGGTAAATATAAAGGTAAAGGTGAATGTGAAGGTGAAAGTAAAGGTAGAGGTATAGGTGAAGGTGAAGGTAAAAGTGAAGGTAAATGTAAAGGTGAAGGTAAATGTAAAGGTGAAGGTAAAGGTAGAAGTAGAGTTAAAGGTAGAGTTAAAGGTAAAGGTGAAGATGAAAGTAACGGTAAAAGTAAAGGTGAAGGTGAAGTTGAAGGTAAAGGTAAAGGTAACGGTAAAGTACGAGATTTGAATCAGCGTCATTGCAAGAAAACCTTCAAGAAAGGAACAAAAGGAAAACCACTTTCTGCACTACTTTTATAAATGCTAACTGTAGGTTCCTTCATAGGAATATAACAGATAATGGGAAAAGTATGCTAAAGACAGATCCGGCTGGAGGTAAATAGTAGGTAAAGGTAAAGTACAAGACTTGAATCGACGTCTTAGCACGCGAGTTTCCATCCATATGTGCTCGGCCGCCTATCCAGAAGTGTTCGGAGATTTCTGGATAGTGTCGCTTCAAGCATTGAAACTCGCGGGGCGACATTCCTCACCTTCCCAGAGTATTACCCTGGTACCTATTTTTCTGCCAGTAGCTGGGTCGATGGTATTTGTTTTTTTACCAGCCACGAGTACATCTTAAACTGCTTTCAGCGGGAATCGAACATGGATTGTCCGTCGGTAGCCCAGTCACTGGCAGGGTTGAAACCTAGAACCTTTTGTCTAGAGGCTGGCATCTTACCTCTAGACCCCCCCCCGCCTCCCCCCCCCCCCCCCCCCCCCCCAAAAAAAAAATGACTGTACTACAGTTAATGTTATAGAACATTCACTATTTGAATTCAGACTATATCTCTCACCTTCAAACTCATAATAGTCTGTGTTTGTCTCAAAAGCTTTCATGGCTATTCTCCGCGCACTCTGGTCTACATCAAGTCGAATTATAGATCTCAACATCTATGAATTTAAATATAAATGTAATAAGTAAAATATTTCTCATTTATAAATGTAAACACTTGTCAAAGTCCAACAACAACTTAAATCATATGTTTACGAGCTGTATGGACGCCGCTACAGCTCAGTGGTTAGTGAACAGGACTAGAAGTTGGGTTCGATCATGATCGATTACTTCCAGGTCCTTCCTCTTCTACCTTTCAGTTCCCTGTGGAGCATAGGTCCTCAACAAACACTAACCAAATCGTTCTGTTTCTTGCCATTCTTTTAAGATCATTCCATGTCTTCCCAATCATGTTCATCTCTGCTTCTATCTGTCTTATCCAAGAATTATTTGGTCTTCCTCTTTGTCTTTTCCCTTGGGGATTCCAAAAAGGGCCTGTTGTGTAATACTTTCAGTTGGCTTCCGCAGTGTGTGTACTATCCAGCGCCATCGTCTTCGATGTATCTCTTCCAGGTTCACCCTACCTTAAATGGGTACCGGATTTTTTTCTGAGAAAGTAAAGCAGCACGGGCGTAATACCGACCACATTACCCCAAAAGTAATGTGCTGGAGATATTTAAAAATTATGGTCACTAACACCATATTCCCCACACACCACTTGGCGTGGCGGAGCTTTTTAGTTTTTGTTACTTATACGAGGTGTATTCCAATGAACGTAGAAGTGGCAAGATTAAATAAAGGAAATGTGAAGCTAGTACTCCACCAGAGTTCTTCGGAAAAAGTCGCTATAGGCATTTAGATTCGCATCCCACAGTTTGGGTAGAGGACGGAGAAAAATGACTTTGGTCACTCCTGGAATCATTTTGTCGGGGGACAGGCAAATAATTGCAATGCTGCGGTAAAGCTGGTAGCAAGGAGCCAGTAGTTGGGTGTGATAAACACTCCAGGGTATGGTGACACCTTCACAAGGAAGGAACACAATACAATATTGATATTTCGGCTTGTGGCCTTTTTCAGAATACAGGGACAAGACAACAAACGGTGAAACACAATAATCTATAACTACATGTTAGATGATCAACAGAGAGCAGTGTAAATGGTTCTAACTAAAGTTCACAGAGATGGAAGACGTTAAACAAACATAAAGTAGCAGCGATATAAATGAGTAGGGAACAAACAAATAATTGCAGTGCTGCGGTAAAGCTGGTAGCAAGGAGCCAGTTGTTGGGTGTGATAAACACTCCAATGTGTGGTGACAGCTTTACAAAGAAGGAACACAACATTTTTTGTCACCGAAGTCATGACGCCAGCATAGGAGTTGAATTGTTGTTTCTTTAGAGATTTTTAAAGGGTTCCAGCGAAAGTGACGTGGGAATCACGTGGAGACAGATCGGGGGTGCGGGCTGAGAGTTGCAGCACTTCCAACCGCTTTCTTTGCTGACGTTATTTATATAATGTGAACGAGCACTGTCATGCAACAAAACCACACCACACGAAAGTAGGCAGGGTCACTTAATCTTGATTGCTGTACACAGATTGTCTAGTGTAGTAGTAGTTGTAGTTAGTCGAAGGCTCCGGTATCACTGCAAGTGAATTAAAATCCCTAATTGCTCAACAGCTCGTGCCAGTGGAATCATCAGAATTAACATCTCATATCATTGAAGGATCCAATCAAAGTAAGGCAGCTGTAGTCCCCATAATAGCAGCTACAGCACACGCCAAAAGACATAAGTCGTTGCTGCATCGAAAGTGAACAGTCTTTCGTCATACGATATCATCATTCATCGTAAGCAATTGGAATATCGAAATACGATCCGGATGAAAATCACAGCTCACGGTGTGCACAGAGCACTAAACTCAGTAGCTCTAGCAGCAAGCCGGACTTGGAAAATGAGGAAACTGCAACAAGGAACACTTTTCAGACAGCGACTCAACGGCTTCTGCCGCCTATCCGCCATATTGACCGGAAGTCCCTGTACAGTGTGCCTTACAGCAGATGTCATTGATGTTCATACCATACACTGATTGACCCTTGATGAATTCTGTATCACAACAGCGATCTCTACATGATCTGCAGGAAAACCAGGGGAGACTACGCAGAGAACGAACGCCTACACAATTGCACATTGGTACGTGTTTATTACGTCAGATGTGACATCATCATACCTCCTACATGTGTCCAGTTGGCGTAGCTCAGGTCGGGTTTCACTTGAACACCCCCCGTATTTAAATATCAACGAATTTAATCAAATGTGCTGAGCTATCAAACATAATCATCACTATCTCTCTCTATCCTTGGCGAATATGTTCAATCTTTATCTAATAAGTTTATGTCTGCCAACGTTGCTTCTCCTATCATCATCATCATCATGTTCCATACCGGTTGCCGTAGGCCATCATGTACAGTGCATCGTATCAGTTCTGTTGTTGACTGTTTTCCATGCAATGACACCAAGCTATCCAGTATTTTCTCTCTCTGTCATCCGCGTTCTCTCTTTCCTTCTATTTTGCCAGTTGTAACCAAGTATACTTGTTTTCCTCTTCTCATGATGTGCCCGAAAAATGTTGATTGTTTCTTTCTGATGTTTTTTTAGGAGTTCCCGGTTTGTGTTGGCCTCTTTGAGAATTTCCACATTGGTTTTTTTTAGCTGTCCAGGTAACTTTCAACATTCTTCTAATAAATCCCATCTGCTTCTTCTATAATTGTTCTTTTCAGTGTCTCTCTAGGTCTTCCTATTTTTCTGTATCCTGGTGTTTTCCATAGAAGAACCTGTTCTTGGACTTCTCTTGCTGCCTCTTCTCAACGCATGTCCGACATAAGTCCATCTTCTCTTCCTAATTATAGATGAAATTGTTTGCATGGAGCCGCGATAGCTCAGTGGTTAGTGAACTGGACTACAAAAGATAAGAGGTCCCAACCGACAGCTACCGGGTTCACTCAGCCTTAAATGGGTGCCGGAAATTTTTGTTCTGGGAAAGTAAAGCAGCACAGGCGTAATACCGACCACATTACCCCAAAAATCATGTGCTGAAGGACTGTAAAATTTATGGTCATTAACACTATTTTCCCTATACGCCACTTGGCGTGACGGGGCTCTTTACATTTTATTTGTTGTTTACATGGCCATGGCTCTTATCTGTGCATTAGTGAGTCACTTTTACCATCAATAGAATAACAAGTAGTCTCATGAGACTTTCTGTTCTAAAAAAAGTAAAGGTTGCCTCCCCTTCCAGGTGTATGGTAAGCATGTTGTTAGTGACCATATATTTTTCTGTCCACGCACATTTATGGATTGTGCGCTCGGTATCTTATGGCTGTGAAACATGGAGAACAACAAAATTGACAACGTTGAAGATACAGACTTTCATTAATGGATGTTTACGCAGAATAAAAGGGTGGAAATGGCAGGAAAAAATCACTAACATAGAATTATGGAAATGTACCAGTGAATAAAGAGATACAGCGAAGACGATGGCGCTGGATAGGACACACACTGCGGAAGCCAACTGAGAATATTACACAACAGGTCCTTTTTTTATCTCCAGGGGAAAAGACAAAAATGAAGACCAATTAATTCTTGGAAAAGACAGATAGAAGCAGAGATGAAGATGATGGGGAAGACATGGAATGATCTTAAAAGAATGGCAAGAAACAGAACGACTTGGAAAGTGTTTGTTGAAGACCTATGCTCCACAGGGAGCTGAAAGGTAGGCGCACATTTTGGATGGTGAGCTCAGCATCATGCCAGGCCATCTTTAAAGTAAAAAAGTCAGGAGTCCAGCCACGCCAAGTGTCGTATACAGTGTTAGTGACCATCATTTTTACACACCTTCGGCAGATGATTTGTGGGTTAATGGGGTCGGTAATACGCCCATGGCGCTTTACTTTCCCAGAAAAAAATCCCATTTAAGGCTGGGTGAACCCGGAAACCGTCGATCAGGATCGAACCCTACCTCTTGTCCTTTGTAGTCCAGTTCACTAACCATTGAGCTATCGTGGCTCCCATACTATCTTCATTTCTAAAGCAGAACTCCATGTTCATGTTTAGAAAGTGGCTGAATCAATCCTTTGTCTTGTCAGTCCAACAAAAATATATTTCATGGAATTGAACCCAACCGACTTTGATTAGGAAGAGAGATATTCTGTTTTAGTGGTGGAGAGGGGGGGAGACAGAGAGAGACAGAGAGAGAACAACAGAGAAGACAGCGAGAGAGACAGAGAGAGACAGAGAGAGAGACAGAGAGAGAGACAGAGAGAGAGATACAGAAATAACCTCAGATAATGGATAAAAAGCCTCTCCAAATAAACCACCTTGAAGGAAAATGTTTATCAAAGGAAGATCTGTTATCACTTGAAGGAAAATGTTTAAAATCTGTTATCACTTGAAGGAAAATGTTTAAAATATGTTATCACTTGAAGGAAAATGTTAAAAATCTGTTATCACTTGAAGGAAAATGTTAAAGATCTGTTATCACTTGAAGGAAAATGTTAAAAATCTGTTATCACTTGAAGGAAAATGTTAAAGATCTGTTATCATTTGAAGGAAAATGTTAAAGATCTGTTATCACTTGAAGGAAAACGTTAAAGATCTGTTATCACTTGAAGGAAAATGTTAAAAATCTGTTATCACTTGAAGGAAAATGTTAAAGATCTGTTATCACTTGAAGGAAAATGTTAAAAATCTGTTATCACTTGAAGGAAAATGTTAAAGATCTGTTCATCACTTGAAGGAAAAAGTTAAAGATCTGTTATCACTTGAAAAAAAATGTTAAAAATCTGTTATCACTTGAAGATAAATGGTAAAGATCTGTTATCACTTGAAGGAAAATGTTAAAGATCTGTTATCATTTGAAGGTAAATGTTAAAGATCTGTTATCATTTGAAGGTAAATGTTAAAAATCTGTTATCACTAACCATGCACATATACATGACCACACTTTTAACATCTCCCCCTAACACTCTGCGACGTTAGTGACCATATATTTGTTTATCCAGCGACAAAAAGAGGCAGAGGAGACCCCCAACCTCAAGAAATAGACACCACTCAAAGAAACCATGTGTGAGGCGAATCAAAAGACACTTTAAAAAACACAATTTGTCATTTAACAAGCAAGGATAGAGAACAAGAAAAGAGAAGACACCTTTCTGGGTAATATGACTATTACAACAGTGTCAACTTTCTTTCCATGAAAAATCAGGTACACATTTATGGCTAAATGAGCCTAAAAGCTGTCAATGGGATTAAATCTCACATTTCACCAACCGCTGCTTTACTGTGGCTCCCTTTAACATTTCTCACCGGTTCTTAAAGAGTTAGCTCTGATTCACTATGTGAATGTGAAGTGAAGTTAGGATCTGATTCATTACCTGTCTCATTTCTTCTTACTCCTTCCTCACCTGTCTCATTTCTTCCTTATTACCTTCATTCACTCACCTGTTTCATTTCGTCCTACTCCTTCCCTCACCTGTTTCATTTCTTCCTAATTCCATTCTTTCCTCACGTGTTTCATTTCTTCCTACTCATTCCCTCACCTGTCTCATTTCTCCCTAATTCCTTTCTTCACTCACCTCTTCCATTTCTTCCTAATTCCCTTCTTCACTCACATATGTCTCATTTCTTCCTACTCCTTGCATCACCTGTCTCATTTCTTCCTAATTCCATTCTTCCCTCACCTGTCTCATTTCATCCTAATTACCTTCTTCACTCACCTGTCTCATTTCTTCCTTCTCCTTCCCTCACCTGTCTCATTTCCTCATAATTACCTTCTTCACTCACCTGTCTCATTTCTTCCTACTCCTTCCCTCACCTGTCTCATTTCCTCCTAATTACCTTCTTCACTCACCTGTATCATTTCTTTCTCTGTTTCATGCCACATTGTAGCACAAATGTACACGTACGGGGTATGGTCGGTGCGGTTACGAGAAGTATCCGCCAGGTTAAAGGTCGAATCATCTTCATGAAGATCAAAGTTTGCCCAGGGAGCTTGGATTATCTTTAAGAAATGATTTTAATGAGTTGGTTATGAAACAAAAACTGAAAATAAATAGAGAAGAAACCAAAATTATGAGAATTAATGCAGTTGGCAATAATCAAATAACAATATGAGAAATATCTCTACTAGACATACAATCTTACGTATATCTGGGCAGTAATATAGACACAGAAGGAAGAACAGAAAATGATACCAAAATAAGGATATCAAAAGCAAGAGGAGCATTCGTTGTGCTGAGAAAGAAATTAGGTTAAATATCAAAATAAAAATGTTCAACTCCAATGTTAAGTCAGACCTACAGGTCAGGCTGTGAAACACAGAGAACAAAAAAAAATGATAATCATGAAGATACAGACCTTAGCAACAGCAATCTAATTATTTTTTGTATTAATTTGAAACCATTTATGTACAAAGATAAAGTCATAACAATCAATATTATTGACAGTAAAAGTAAAGTACCCCCGTCACGCCAAGTGGCGTATAGGGAATATGGTATTAGTAACCATATATTTTACAGACCTTCGGCACATGATTTTTGGGGTAATATGGTCGGTACTACGCCCGTGCCGCTTCACTTTACCTGAAAAAAAATTCAGGTACCCATTAAAGTCTGGGTGAACCCGGAAGCCGTCGGTTGGGATCGAACCCTACCTCTTGTCCTTTGTAGTCCAGTTCACTAACCACTGAGCTATATTATTGACAGTACTAACCTTCTTTTCTTGTGGCACGCTATCTCTTGATCTATAGAACACTAGAGATTGTTCTAGCAGCACTCCACAGTACAGCGGTTTGGTAAACAGCCTGAACATGTTTGTGTAGAACAATTTATATTTAGTTTAATTTTCATTAGTTTTTCATTCATTTTAAATTTAATTTTCATTTATTTTAAATTTAATTTTAATTAGCTTTTCATTAATTTTAATTTTAAATTAAATTTTAATTAACTTTTAATTTATTTCCATTTTTTTTAAAACTTTAAATCTGATTAGTTTTTCATTAATTTTAATTTTTAAATTAAACTTTAAAAATATCTATTTTAATTTTAAAATTTGTTTTAATAAGATGTACGTAAAAGAGGCAGACCAAGACTAACATGGACGAGTAACATCAAACGATGGACAAGCCGGCCTATGACAACCAGCACCATCAAAGCAAGAGGCAGAGCAGAATGGCGATCCGTGGTAGCCAAACTTCGATGCGGAGACGGCACTCAATGATGATGATGATGAACTAATAACTATTAATACTAGACTTATATTTCTCTGTTCATTTTTATGTAAATAATAACTACTAAAGCCATAGATATGTATTTCATGTTCTTTCTTGTGTATGTTTTGTCTTTCTCACTCTCACGCAATGACTGATAAAGGCAATCTTAATCCCCGATCAGCTACTGCTGTGCGTTCAGACAATTAGACCATCTTGGGTCACGAACAAGACAGTTTGAGGATGCTGCAGTTTGAGAATGCTGCAGTTTGAGGATGCTGCAGTTTGAGGATGCTGCAGTTTGAGAATGCTGCAGTTTGAGAATGCTGCAGTTTAACAATGCTGCAGTTTGAGAATGCTGCAGTTTGAGAATGCTGCAGTTTGAGGATGCTGCAGTTTGAGGATGCTGCAGTTTGAGAATGCTGCAGTTTGAGGATGCTGCAGTTTGAGAATGCTGCAGTTTGACAATGCTGCAGTTTGAGGATGTTGCAGTTTGAGAATGCTGCAGTTTGAGAATGCTGCAGTTTGACAATGCTGCAGTTTGAGGATGCTGCAGTTTGAGGATGCTGCAGTTTGAGGATGATGCAGTTTGAGGATGCTGCAGTTTGAGGATGATACAGTTTGAGAATGCTGCAGTTTGACAATGCTGCAGTTTGAGGATGCTGCAGTTTGAGGATGCTGCAATTTGAGAATGCTGCAGTTTGAGAATGCTGCAGTTTGACAATGCTGCAGTTTGAGGATGCTGCAGTTTGAGAATGCTGCAGTTTGAGGATGCTGCAGTTTGAGAATGCTGCAGTTTGAGGATGCTGCAGTTTGAGGATGCTCTAGAGTTTCTCTGGACGCTTCGCAGTCGCAGGTTGCAAATTCGCTGAGTTAACTTGTGTTCCTGTGTTGCGGCTACTGTGATCTATCCTGAGTCTTATCTTGTGTTCCTGTGTTGCGGCTACTGTGATCTATCCTGAGTCTTATCTTGTGTTCCTGTGTTGAGGCTACTGTGATCGATCCTGAGTCTTATCTTGTGTTGTTGTGTTGAGGCTACTGTGATCTATTAAGAGTCTTATCTTGTGTTATTGTGTTGAGGCTACTGTGATCTATCCTGAGTCTTATCTTGTGTTATTGTGTTGAGGCTACTGTGATCTATCCTGAGTCTTATCTTGTGTTATTGTGTTGAGGCTACTGTGATCTATTAAGAGTCTTATCTTGTGTTCCTGTGTTGAGGCTACTGTGATCTATCCTGAGTCTTATCTTGTGTTGTTGTGTTGAGGCTACTGTGATCTATCCTGAGTTTTATCTTGTGTTGTTGTTGTGTTGAGGCTACTGTGATCTATCCTGAGTCTTATCTTGTGTTGTTGTTGTGTTGAGGCTACTGTGATCTATCCTGAGTCTTATCTTGTGTTGTTGTGTTGAGGCTACTGTGATCTATCCTGAGTCTTATCTTGTGTTGTTGTGCTGATGCTACTGTGATCTATCCTGAGTCTTATCTTGTGTTGTTGTGTTGAGGCTACTGTGATCTATCCTGAGTCTTATCTTGTGTTCCTGTGTTGAGGCTACTGTGATCTATTAAGAGTCTTATCTTGTGTTGTTGTGTTGAGGCTACTGTGATCTATTAAGAGTCTTATCTTGTGTTTTTGTGTTGAGACTACTGTGATCTATTAAGAGTCTTATCTTGTGTTGCTGTGTTGAGGCTACTGTGATCTATCCTGAGTCTTATCTTGTGTTCCTGTGTTGAGGCTACTGTGATCTATCCTGAGTTTTATCTTGTGTTGTTGTTGTGTTGAGGCTACTGTGATCTATTAAGAGTCTTATCTTGTGTTCCTGTGTTGAGGCTACTGTGATCTATCTTGAGTCTTATCTTGTGTTGTTGTGTTGAGGCTACTGTGATCTATCCTGAGTTTTATCTTGTGTTGTTGTTGTGTTGAGGCTACTGTGATCTATCCTGAGTCTTATCTTGTGTTCCTGTGTTGAGGCTACTGTGATCTATCCTGAGTCTTATCTTGTGTTGTTGTGTTGAGGCTACTGTGATCTATCCTGAGTCTTATCTTGTGTTGTTGTGCTGATGCTACTGTGATCTATCCTGAGTCTTATCTTGTGTTGTTGTGTTGAGGCTACTGTGATCTATCCTGAGTCTTATCTTGTGTTCCTGTGTTGAGGCTACTGTGATCTATTAAGAGTCTTATCTTGTGTTGTTGTGTTGAGGCTACTGTGATCTATTAAGAATCTTATCTTGTGTTTTTGTGTTGAGACTACTGTGATCTATTAAGAGTCTTATCTTGTGTTGCTGTATTGAGGCTACTGTGATCTATCCTGAGTCTTATCTTGTGTTCCTGTGTTGAGGCTACTGTGATCTATCCTGAGTTTTATCTTGTGTTGTTGTTGTGTTGAGGCTACTGTGATCTATCCTGAGTCTTATCTTGTGTTCCTGTGTTGAGGCTACTGTGATCTATCCTGAGTCTTATCTTGTGTTGTTGAGTTGAGGCTACTGTGATCTATCCTGAGTCTTATCTTGTGTTGTTGTGCTGATGCTACTGTGATCTATCCTGAGTCTTATCTTGTGTTGTTGTGTTGAGGCTACTGTGATCTATCCTGAGTCTTATCTTGTGTTGTTGTGTTGAGGCTACGGTGACCTATCCTGAGTCTTATCTTGTGTTCCTGTGTTGAGGCTACTGTGATCTATCCTGAGTCTTATCTTGTGTTGTTGTGTTGAGGCTACTGTGATCTATCCTGAGTCTTATCTTGTGTTGTTGTGTTGAGGCTACGGTGACCTATCCTGAGTCTTATCTTGTGTTCCTGTGTTGAGGCTACTGTGATCTATCCTGAGTCTTATCTTGTGTTGTTGTGTTGAGGCTACTGTGATTTATCCTGAGTCTTATCTTGTGTTGTTGTGTTGAGGCTACGGTGACCTATCATATGAGTCTGATCGTTGTCTGTTCGTGCCGTTTTTTATCTGACTCATCATCTTTGTCACGGTAAACTTGTTGGTATATGTTTGTCTTCCCTCTTCAATCTCTGCCCACACCATCAAACAGGAACCCTGGATTCATCATGTGAAATGGAGTGTTAGGTTCTGATTCACCATGTGAAATGGAGTGTTAAGCTCTGATTCACCATGTGAAATGGAGTGTTAAGCTCTGATTCACCATGTGAATGTGAAGTGAAGTTAGCATCTGTTTCACTGACCCTTATGCCTTAGTTGCAAGTCACAGATCAGTTCATGCTGTCTGCCTGAGTAATTAAATTAGGTATTAGTGTTATAAGAAGTGTAATGACAACGTCCTGAAAGAGGCCAAAGCAAAAAGAGAGCTTATTTTCAAAATTAGGAAGAAGCAATCATCATTTTTTTGGCCATGTAATGAGAAGTGAGCAGCTGGGAAAATTGAGGGATGAAGAGATAAAGGGAAGCAAAGAGAAAAGATACCAGGCAGATTAAGAGAATGGCTTGGCAGAAGGTCAACAACAGAAATGATAAATAACTGTCGAGATCGAAAGTTGTGGAGAGACATGATCACCTACGCCAGCAGGCACGGAACTTGATGATGATAATGATGATGATGAATTAAGAGCTGCACAAAAGTAATTACTTATATAAGCCAAACAGAGCTCAAGTGACAGATTTTTTTCCTTAAACTTCCACATTTGAAGAAATCATTCTAGAGCTAAACCTTTCTTACATACTTCTTAAACTACATTTTTTGTCAGATGCTTCCATATTTATCACTTAAACAGACAGCTGCCTTCATAAAAGAGTCCGGAATCCTAATCTGAATGAGCCATGATCGCAGAAGAAGAAGAGGAAGATGCTTCCACATTTAATGTGCCGTTCTGGTGTGTTCTTACAAACACAGATAAACGTGTTTTCCCTCACTAAGCATATCTCAATTTTATCAAGGGTCTGTGTATAATATTTGTCAAAAGTAATGTTTTAATGGATTATTTTCGGCTTTTATAATCATATTGCTCTAAAAGTGGATATAATTACATGTGAGCTCTAGCCATTCTGCGTTTCTGGTATCTCCATATCTGCCGACCAATCAGAATGTAAGAGAACATCGCCAAGAAACTGCTGGCAAACCAAAATTGAGCGTTGTAGACCTGGAAGAAGCTTGACATGTCCTCGATTGGAGCCACCCAAGGGAAGTTGCAAGCAAACAAACGACTGTAATGTTTAAATAAACAACACTTGTGTTTATTTGTTAATATATGCAAACTTATTAATAACATTAGGAGAAATGTCTTCTTCTGCGTACACCTCTAGACGTCAATATAAATAATTTGAAGAAAGCGTTAGCTAGCTCACGGCTGATGACATCTCTATACAGTTTGTCATGGTATAGTACCAGTGATGGCCACACCTCTAGACGTCAATATAAATAATTTGAAGAAAGCGTTAGTTAGCTCACGGTTGATGACATCTCTATACAGTTTGTCCCGGTATAGTACCAGTGATGGCCATACCTCTAGACGTCAATATAAATAATTTGAAGAAAGCGTTAGTTAGCTCACGGCTGATGACATCTCTATACAGTTTGTCCCGGTATAGTTCCAGTGATGGCCACACCTCTAGACGTCAATATAAATACTTTTGAAGAAAGCGTTAGTTAGCTCACGGCTGATGACATCTCTATACAGTTTGTCCTGGTATAGTACCAGTGATGGCCACACCGCTAGACGTCAATATAAATAATATGAAAAAAGCATTAGTTAGCTCACGGCTGATGACATCTCTATACAGTTTGTCCCGGTATAGTTCCAGGGATGGCCATACCTCTAGACGTCAATATAAATAATTTGAAAAAAGCATTAGTTAGCTCACGGCTGATGACATTTCTATACAGTTTGTCCCGGTATAGTACCAGTGATGGCCACACCTCTAGACGTCAATATAAATAATATGAAAAAAGCATTAGTTAGCTCACGGCTGATACAGTTTGTCCCGGTATAGTTCCAGGGATGGCCATACCTCTAGACGTCAATATAAATAATTTGAAGAAAGCGTTAGTTAGCTCACGGCTGATGACATCTCTATACAGTTTGTCCCGGTATAGTACCAGTGATGGCCACACCTCTAGACGTCAATATAAATAAGTTTGAAGAAAACGTTCATCAGCTCAAGGCTGATGACATCTCTATACAGTTTGTCTCTGTATAGTACCAGTGATGATCACAAGAGCCTTCTCTGTTCATCATATGTTGGGCATGATTGTAGCAGATGGTCACAATAGCCTTCTCTGTTCATCATATGTTGGGCATGATTGTAGCAGATGGTCACAATAGCCTTCTCTGTTCATCATATGTTGGGCATGATTGTAGCAGATGGTCACAATAGCCTTCTCTGTTCATCATATGATGGGCATGATTGTAGCAGATGGTCACAATAGCCTTCTCTGTTCATCATATGTTGGACATGATTGTAGCAGATGATCACAAGAGTCTTCTCTGATCATCATATGTTGGGCATGATTGTAACAGATGGTTACAAGAGCCTTCTCTGTTTATCATATGTTGGGCATGATTGTAAAAGATGGTTACAAGAGCCTTCTCTGTTTATCATATGTTGGACATGATTGTAGCAGATGGTTACAAGAGTCTTCTCTGTTTATCATATGTTGGACATCATTGTAGCAGATGGTTACAAGAGCATTCTCTGTTTATCATATGTTGGACATGATTGTAGCAGATGGTTACAAGAACCTTCTCTGTTCATCATATGTTGGGCATGATTGTAGCAGATGGTCACAAGAGCCTTCTCTGTTCATCATATGTTGGGCATGATTGTAGCAGATGGTCACAAGAGCCTTCTCTGTTCATCATACGTTGGGCATGATTGTAGCAGATGGTCACAAGAGCCTTCTCTGTTCATCATATGTTAGGCATGATTGTAGCAGATGGTCACAAGAGCCTTCTCTGTTCATCATATGTTGGACATGATTGTAGCAGATGGTCACAAGAGCCTTCTCTGTTCATCATATGTTGGGCATGATTGTAGCAGATGGTCACAATAGCCTTCTCTGTTCATCATATGTTGGGCATGATTGTAGCAGTGGTCACAATAGCCTTCTCTGTTCATCATATGTTGGACATGATTGTAGCAGATAGTCACAAGCGCCTTCTCTGTTCATCATATGTATTGCATGATTGTAGCAAATGTTCAGCTGTCATTTTCTCGTGTTACAGTCACATTCTCATTACAGGTTCCTATCCTTAGAGTGTTGTAAAGATGGTGCTTCAATCTGTTGTAGCCTGTTCAGTGTCCTAAAATTATTAATTGTTCTTTTCTTTGGCGCTGGTAACAAGCATCATTTTTCTGGCAGCCATGGTGTTTTGTATCCCACTTATTCATGTGTTATCATGAACAAATAAGAAATAAATGAGTTTAAAAAATAACAATTTCTCATTTGGAAAAAAAAATTAAGTTTCCAAAGTTTTTCTATGGCCTTTAGCTTCTAAACACTCTACGGGCAGTGGGTGGGGGTGGGACACTGGGCCATTCCTTCCGTCTGTCTGTCCGTCTGTCCGTCCGTCTGTCCGACCGTCTGTCCGTCTGTCTGTCTGTCGGTCTGTTCGTCCGTCCGCCCGCCCGTCCGTCCGTCCGTCTGTCCGTCCGTCCGTCCGTCCGTCTGTCCGTCCGTCCGTCTGTCTGTCTGTCTGTCCGTCCGTCTGTCCGACCGTCTGTCCGTCTGTCTGTCTGTCGGTCTGTCCGTCCGTCTGTCCGACCGTCTGTCCGTCTGTCTGTCTGTCGGTCTGTCCGTCCGTCCGTCTGTCCGCCCGCCCGTCCGTCCGTCCGTCTGTCCGTCCGTCCGTCCGTCCGTCCGTCCGTCCGTCCGTCCGTCTGTCCGTCCGTCCGTCCGTCTGTCTGTCTGTCTGTCTGTCTATCTATCTATCTATTCGTGAGTCTATACGTCCGTCCGTTCATCCGTCCTTTCGTCCGTCCGTATGTCTGTCTGTCTATCTGTCTATCTATTCGTGAGTCTATCCGTCCGTCCTTTCGTCCGTCCGTATGTCTGTTTGTCTGTCTGTCTGTCTATCATTTGAAGTATTGCCTATATATGTAATGTCGTTTCATGAATAAATTTTACTCCTTTTATTTGTAGATCTTGCAGAGGCCCATGTTGTTGGACATATGACAAAGGAGATTATGAAAACATGTATCACAACTCATTTGAAAATATACGAACCTGTTGGTATTTTTTGTTGAGTACGACAACATCAGCAAGGCAAAAGTCACTGGTGTTGACAGCATCAACGGAAGTGCAAAACAGATCACCTGGGCCCTAATTTGACATGCTGCTTTCCCGACATTGTAGCAAATAGCACTAGAGAGCACGCTGACCAGCGCATAATAGAAAGCCTGGTATGTGCCACACCCGTCAGGTCCACCTGACACGTCACTTCCGTCAACTAACGTTAGGTTGGAAAATATAGTGCACCCTGTCGATGCGTTGTTAGATCGAAAGAACAGCACATTTATACACCCATTGCCACCTGATCCAAACATAATAATGACTCCAACAAGAGTTAGAACCATCTTCCACAGGTAGGTTAAGAGGTCAATCTTTACCTGCAGATAAAGAAAATGAGTTTAAATTAAAGCTATTTGTAAAATTGTGTTGTTAACAGATAATCTGCCCATATGTTGTCTTTTCGAGCAGACGCCAGAGCGTACTGGGCAGAAATGTGATTCTCATGGCAGGTAGGGCCAAGGCAAAGAAGTGTATGAAAATGCGAAGCTGCAGTAAAGCTAATTGTAAGAGAGAAATGAAAATAAAATATAGAAAAAGAAATAGAAAAAAAATTGAAAAAAATTGAAAAAAATAGAAAAAAAAGAAAAGAAAAAAACGATATTACGTAAAACTTTAACCATACCGTTTTTTTTTCATTTTTTTTTCTAGATTTTTATATTTCATTTCTCGTGGCAACGCGCTGTGCCCAGGGGATACGGGTTAGATCCTGCTTTGGAACATCAATTTTTGTTTGCTTTTATGTGTGTGATTGTGTTTGATTATTTGTGATTCCCCCCCCCCCCCCCCCCCGAGTGCTGTAAACATTCCTCTTCCCCTGAATTGATTCGCTGATCTATCGCCTCGGAAGTTTCCCTCTATTATAATATTCATCATTTATTATTATTTCCAGTCTAAACCACTGGAAACTACTATTCGTGCTGTTTCGTCCTATAACTGTTTGTCTACAATGCAAGTATTCAGCCCTACACTATCCGGGAGATACTTGTCTTAATAGGAAAATACAGATACACAATTTATTCCCGAGTTGTTTTCATAACCTATGAGTCATGAGAACACCTGCGTGAAAGACATCGCCAATGTTAGCTATTTTTTTAAAAAGATAACTGAGTTGGCCGTGTGCTCTAGCGTTTGGTTTTTCGTGGCAAGTCGCTGTGCCAAGGAGTACGGGTTCGATTCTGCTTCGGGCCATATATTGTTATTTTCTTCTGTTATTGATTTTTTGTGATTTTTTTTTCGAGTTCTATAAATAAATAAGAAAAAGAGTTCTTAAATACTATGTAGAGCCAGTCTTAACATATGGACGTGAATCATGGACAATAGGACAAGAAACAAGAAAATCACTGGAGGCTGTTAAAATGTGGTTTTACAGAAGTATGTTGAGAATACCATGGACAGCTAAGAAGAGTAATGAAAACTTTCGAGGCCAAAGCAAAACGAGAGCTAATTTCCAATATTAGGAAGAAACAATCATCATTTTTTTGGCCATGTAATGAGAAGGGAACAGCTGGAATATATTGTAACAACTGGTAAAATTGTGGGACGAAGAGATAGAGGAAAGCAAAGAGA
This sequence comes from Megaustenia siamemsis, assembly GCA_032433765.1. NCBI lineage: Eukaryota > Metazoa > Mollusca > Gastropoda > Stylommatophora > Ariophantidae > Megaustenia > Megaustenia siamemsis. The sequence continues at coordinate 17,383,261 of JAVIAB010000145.1, read as the reverse complement.
AAAAATACCAGACAGCTTAAGAGAATGGCTTGGCAGAAGGTCAACAACAGAAATGATAAATAACTGTCGTGATCGAAAGTTGTGGAGAGACATGATCACCTACGCCAGCAGGCCCGGTACTTGATGATGATGATACACATACCTCCTCCTCTGAAATGATCCGCCTACATACATATTTTTACCACTAAAGGAAAGTGTCTCCAAAATTGCAAACTTAAACATAAAATAAACAAACAAAAACAGACATCACATGAGTTTACCTGGCATTCTGTAATCTGGACTCGAATGGACGACAATAATGAAAACTTTTGGACAAAGTTCGGCCACCAGTTTACAGAAATAAGAACAGAGCACACGGGGAAAAGGACCGTCACTGTAATGTTTTCATAAACACGGAAAGTCCTTATTGTGAAAATCACAATCACAGCTACTTGAGCAGTTAATCCTAAAATGTCGATAAGCCAGTTCAGGATCGATTTGAAAGTGCTACGATTTCTGCGGTTCTGATTGGTTGATGATTTGCAGCACAGGAAACTGAAGTCTTCCAGAACACGTAGGAGTGATGGGCATGCGAAGACGGTGAGCATCAGGACAGTCGTCATTGCTGGGTCGAAGGTTGGTAAAATGATGAAGACAAACATAAGCAACGACACAGAGTGGATGCTTTCTATAACAATGTTCTGAAAGTAAAGTAAGTATTTTGTAAATAATAATAGTAGCATTAGAGATCAGACAACTAATGGGATTATAATATTGTACTGAATAAACACTGAAACAAACGAAAGAATAGGAACGGGAAAAAAGTAATTTTAATGTCATGAAGAACATACTAACATCAAAACAAATAACACCAGGGCTAAAACTAAGAATAGCAAAATGTTATGTATTCTCAACATTCCTATATGATGCAGAAACATGGACATTAGACAAGAAAACAGAACAGAGAATTAAATTTTGAAATGTGGATATATAGAAGAATAGGTAGAATTGGATGGAAGGAAAAGAAAACAAACGATGAAGTCTTAAAACAACTAAAATGAAAAGAGAACTACTAAACACAATTCAATCAAGACAAATGCGATTTTTGGGCCATGTTAAAAGACACAACAGCCTACTGGCAGTAATCCTGGAAGGGAAAATACAAGGTAAAAGAGGCAGAGGCAGAGGCAGACCAAGACTAACACAGACGAGTAACATCAAAAGATGGACAAACCAGCCTATGACAACCTGCACCATCAAAGCAAGAGACAGAGTAGAATGGCGCTCCATGGTAGCCAACCTTCGATGCGGAGATGGCATTCGATGATGATGATGATGAATATTGTACAAAAATAGATCTATATAATTATAAAACCATTCATGATCATGAATGATAATCTGGCTTTCTGCTGGAGTTACTGAGTTTAGTGCTCTGTGCTCACCGTGAGCTGTTCTTTTCATCCGGATGGTGTTTTTATATTCCGATTGCTTACGATGATTGATGATATCGTCAGACGAATGACAGCTCAGCCTCGTTCACTTTCGGTGCTGATACGTCTTATTCCTTTTGACGTGTCCTATGTTTGCAATGTTAGGAAGTGCAGCTGCCTTTATTTGTTTTGAATATCCGATGTTAATTTGGATGATTCCACTGGCACGGGTGGTTGAGCAATTATGGATTTTAAATCGTTTGCAGTGATACCGGGGCCTTCGACTAACTAAAACTATAAAACAAGTCAAGGTCTTACCGTAAAAAGATGGCAAAAATTTATGTAAGAAAAAAGTTCTACTGTTGAGATTTCTTCTTCTTTATTCCTTAACCACAGGGGTTTTTGGATTACTAGTAACAGGTTAAGGGAGGGACAGAAAATGATACGAAAATAAGGATATCAAAAGCAAGAGGAGCTTTCATTGCACTGGGAAACATATGGAAATCCAAAGAAATTAGGTTAAATACAAAAATAAAAATGTTCAACTCAAATGTTAAGTCGGTCCTATTATTTGGCTGTGAAACATGGAGAACAACAAAAGTGACAATCACGAAGATACACTTTCATTAATGGATGCGTGCGCAGAATAAAAGGATGGAAATAGCAGGACAAAATCACTAACATAGAATTATGGAAATGTACCAGTCAAATACCAGTGGATAAAGAGATAGAGCGAAGACGATGGCGCTGGATAGGACACACACTACGGAAGCCAACTGAGAGTATTACACAAAGACATTTAAAACATTTAGACAAAATTATTATTTTAATCATTAAATTTAGTCAAAAGTATTAGACAAAGAGGAAGACCAATGTATTCTTGGAGAAGACAGATAGAAGTAGAAATGAAGATGATGGGGAAGACATGGAATGATCTTAAAAGAATGGCAAAAATAAACAGAATGACTTGGAAAGTGTTTGTTGAAGACCTATGCTCCACTGGGAGCTAAAAAGGTAGAAGAAGAAGAATAACAGGCTAAGTCGACTTCCATTTCTCTCTATCTTTAGTTATTGTTTTATGACTCTGCAAATTGAGGTCTGTCCATTCTTTGATGTTATCTTCCCATCTCTTTCTCTGTCTACTTTGCCCCCCCCCCCCCCCCACTTTCAAAGTTCCTTGAATAATGACATTTGCTAGGCCAGACGATCGAGTTACGTGGCCAAACCATTTTATTTCTCGTTTCTTCACAATAGTCAAAAGATCATCATGTACTGCAATTGCTTGTTTTACCCATTTGACCATCTTTCTCATTTTTGATATGATCCAAGAAAGAGATTCTCAAAATCTAACGAAAACATTTCATCTCCAAAAACTTGTATTTTCTTCTGTAACTCAGCTGCAAAGGATGATAATAAATACATTCTTTATCATTTGTTTATCTATGCAACTTACTGTTTGTGCGTATGTCATTGCCTACTTTTACTGATGAAAACTATATAGTCGACACGTTTTGTTATTGAGTTCTGTATATTTTGATAAAGTTTCAAACATACAATTATGGCTTTTAATAGACGACTAAGGAAAGACGTGTTAAAATATCTAGTAAGTTTAGTTGCATGTGAAAATAAAGATGCAGCAGAAATAGTATTCATTGTGCAGCGAAATTAAAACACATCAGATAATTAATCAGAAAGCATCATTTATCATATTGTACCGTCTAATACATAGAAGGTTAGGTCAGACAATTAGTCAAAAAACATCATTTATAATATTGTAACGTCTAATACATAGAAGGTTAGGTCAGACAATTAGTCAGAAAACATCATTTATAATATTGTAACGTCTAATACATAGAAGGTTAGGTCAGACAATTAGTCAGAAAACATCATTTATCATATTCTACCGTTTAAAACAAAGAAGGTTAGGTCAGACAATTAGTCAGAAAACATAATTTATCATATTCTACCGTTTAATACATAGAAGGTTAGGTCAGACAATTAGTCAGAAAACATCATTTATCATATTCTACCGTTTAAAACATAGAAGGTTAGGTCAGACCATTAGTCAGAAAACATAATTTATCATATTCTACCGTTTAATACATAGAAGGTTAGGTCAGACAATTAGTCAGAAAACATCATTTATCATATTCTACCGTTTAAAACATAGAAGGTTAGGTCAGACCATTAGTCAGAAAACATAATTGATCATATTCTACCGTCTAATACATAGAAGGTTAGGTCAGACCATTAGTCAGAAAGCATCATTTATCATATTCTACCGTCTAATACATAGAAGGTTAGGTCAGACAATTAGTCAGAAATCATAATTTATCATGTTCTACCGTCTAATACATAGAAGGTTAGGTCAGACAATTAGTCACGAAGCATCATTTATCATATTGTACCGTCTAATACATAGAAGGTTAGGTCAGACAATTAGTCACGAAGCATCATTTATCATATTGTACCGTCTAAATCCATTTTTGACAAAAGAAACAAGAAAAGGAGTTGTTAAATGTTTTGTGGAGCCAGTCCTAACATATGTATGTGAATCACGGACAATAGAACAACAGACATAAAATCACTGGAGGCTGTAGAAATGTGGTTTTACAGAAGAATGTTGAGAATACCATGGACAGCTAAGAAGAGTAATAAAAATGTTCTGAAAGTGGCCAAAGCAAAAAGAGAGCTAATATCCCCCATTAGGAAGAAACAATCATCATTTTTTGGCCATGTAGTAACAGGTTAAGGGAGGGACAGAAAATGATACGAAAATAAGGATATCAAAAGCAAGAGGAGCTTTCATTGCACTGGGAAACATATGGAAATCCAAAGAAATTAGGTTAAATACAAAATAAAAATGTTCAACTCAAATGTTAAGTCGGTCCTATTATTTGGCTGTGAAACATGGAGAACAACAAAAGTGACAATCACGAAGATACACTTTCATTAATGGATGCGTGCGCAGAATAAAAGGATGGAAATAGCAGGACAAAATCACTAACATAGAATTATGGAAATGTACCAGTCAAATACCAGTGGATAAAGAGATAGAGCGAAGACGATGGCGCTGGATAGGACACACACTACGGAAGCCAACTGAGAGTATTACACAAAGACATTTAAAACATTTAGACAAAATTATTATTTTAATCATTAAATTTAGTCAAAAGTATTAGACAAAGAGGAAGACCAATGTATTCTTGGAGAAGACAGATAGAAGCAGAAATGAAGATGATGGGGAAGACATGGAATGATCTTAAAAGAATGGCAAAAATAAACAGAATGACTTGGAAAGTGTTTGTTGAAGACCTATGCTCCACTGGGAGCTAAAAAGGTAGAAGAAGAAGAATAACAGGCTAAGTCGACTTCCATTTCTCTCTATCTTTAGTTATTGTTTTATGACTCTGCAAATTGAGGTCTGTCCATTCTTTGATGTTATCTTCCCATCTCTTTCTCTGTCTACTTTGCCCCCCCCCCCTTTCAAAGTTCCTTGAATAATGACATTTGCTAGGCCAGACGATCGAGTTACGTGGCCAAACCATTTTATTTCTCGTTTCTTCACAATAGTCAAAAGATCATCATGTACTGCAATTGCTTGTTTTACCCATTTGACCATCTTTCTCATTTTTGATATGATCCAAGAAAGAGATTCTCAAAATCTAACGAAAACATTTCATCTCCAAAAACTTGTATTTTCTTCTGTAACTCAGCTGCAAAGGATGATAATAAATACATTCTTTATCATTTGTTTATCTATGCAACTTACTGTTTGTGCGTATGTCATTGCCTACTTTTACTGATGAAAACTATATAGTCGACACGTTTTGTTATTGAGTTCTGTATATTTTGATAAAGTTTCAAACATACAATTATGGCTTTTAATAGACGACTAAGGCAAGACGTGTTAAAATATCTAGTAAGTTTAGTTGCATGTGAAAATAAAGATGCAGCAGAAATAGTATTCATTGTGCAGCGAAATTAAAACACATCAGATAATTAATCAGAAAGCATCATTTATCATATTGTACCGTCTAATACATAGAAGGTTAGGTCAGACAATTAGTCAAAAAACATCATTTATAATATTGTAACGTCTAATACATAGAAGGTTAGGTCAGACAATTAGTCAGAAAACATAATTTATAATATTGTAACGTCTAATACATAGAAGGTTAGGTCAGACAATTAGTCAGAAAACATCATTTATCATATTCTACCGTTTAAAACAAAGAAGGTTAGGTCAGACCATTAGTCAGAAAACATAATTTATCATATTCTACCGTTTAATACATAGAAGGTTAGGTCAGACAATTAGTCAGAAAACATCATTTATCATATTCTACCGTTTAAAACATAGAAGGTTAGGTCAGACCATTAGTCAGAAAACATAATTGATCATATTCTACCGTCTAATACATAGAAGGTTAGGTCAGACCATTAGTCAGAAAGCATCATTTATCATATTCTACCGTCTAATACATAGAAGGTTAGGTCAGACAATTAGTCAGAAATCATAATTTATCATGTTCTACCGTCTAATACATAGAAGGTTAGGTCAGACAATTAGTCACGAAGCATCATTTATCATATTGTACCGTCTAATACATAGAAGGTTAGGTCAGACAATTAGTCACGAAGCATCATTTATCATATTGTACCGTCTAAATCCATTTTGACAAAAGAAACAAGAAAAGGAGTTGTTAAATGTTTTGTGGAGCCAGTCCTAACATATGTATGTGAATCACGGACAATAGAACAACAGACATAAAATCACTGGAGGCTGTAGAAATGTGGTTTTACAGAAGAATGTTGAGAATACCATGGACAGCTAAGAAGAGTAATAAAAATGTTCTGAAAGTGGCCAAAGCAAAAAGAGAGCTAATATCCCCCATTAGGAAGAAACAATCATCATTTTTTGGCCATGTAATAACAAGGGAACAGCTGGAATATATTGTGACAACTGGAGAAATTGAGGGACGGAACGATAGGGTGAAGGAAAGAGAAAAAATACCAGACAGCTTAAGAGAAATGCTTGGCAGAAGGTCAACAACAGAAATGATAAATAACTGGCGAGATTGAAAGTTGTGGAGAGACATGGTCACCTACGCCAGCAGGCATGACACTTGATGATGATGATAATAACCGTCTAAAACATAGAAGGTTGAGTACCAAGTGACGCCATTTCACTCTTTCTCTTGCTTTGTCTTTATGTGCCCACTAAAATTAATTTCTCTCACTCAAATTGTAAGTAAAAAAAAAGTAAAGTGTCTCCGTCACGCCAAGTGGCGTATAGGGAATATGGTGTTAGTGACCATAAATTTTACAGACCTTCAGCACATGATTTTTGGGGTAGTGTGGTCGGTATTACGCCCGTGCCACTTTAATTTCTCAGAAAAAAAAATCCGGTACCCATTTAAAGCTAGGTGAACCCGGTAGCCGTCGGTTGGGATCGAACCCTACCTCTTGTCCTTTGCAGCCCAGTTAACGAACCACTGAGCTATCGCGGCTCCCACTCAAATTGTGTACAATTAATATTAATTTTAATTATTTTTCCTGCCGGTTTGAGACTCCATTATTTGTTTTTGTTTTACCCTGTTCATCAATTGTCGACATCCCGACGCAGCAGCTCCAAACCTTCGGATAAGTTGGAATAGAGGACACATTATAGCAGTGTTTCTTCTTCTCTATTTCCGTCCTCATAAGTTGGAATAGAAGACACATTATAGCAGTGTTTCTTCTTCTCTATTTCCGTCCTCATAAGTTGGAATAGAAGACACATTATAGCAGTGTTTCTTCTTCTCTATTTCCGTCCTCATAAGTTGGAATAGAAGACACATTATAGCAGTGTTTCTTCTTCTCTATTTCCGTCCTCATAAGTTGGAATAGAAGACACATTATAGCAGTGTTTCTTCTTCTCTATTTCCGTCCTCATAAGTTGGAATAGAAGACACATTATAGCAGTGTTTCTTCTTCTCTATTTCCGTCCTCATAAGTTGGAATAGAAGACACATTATAGCAGTGTTTCTTCTTCTCTATTTCCGTCCTCATAAGTTGGAATAGAAGACACATTATAGCAGTGTTTCTTCTTCTCTATTTCCGTCCTCATAAGTTGGAATAGAAGACACATTATAGCAGTGTTTCTTCTTCTCTATTTCCGTCCTCATATGTTGGAATAGAAGACACATTATAGCAGTGTTTCTTCTTCTCTATTTCCTTCCTCATTTGCCTTTCAGCGTCGATGGGAAATATAATTGGCGGTCCTTTGCTTTTCTATTTACCTCTGTTGCTGTTATGTTTCCGAGTATTTTCAATACTTCGTCAATCCATCTTTTTCGTGGTCGGCCCTTGGGTTTGGTGTTCTTACAACGCTTATTGAAGGCTCATTGTGTTTTGATCTTTCTGTCTTGTCACTTGGCCAAAACATTTTATCGGTTGTTTCTTTATACAGTCTCTGGCGAGGGTTATTCTTAGCTTTTTTTTTTTCTCAGTTCTTCATTTCCGATCTTGTCTCTCAGGCTGTTTGCTATCATTCGTCTAACACATTTCATCTCAACAGAGGTTAGTTTTATTGTTTTTGCATCTAGGGTCCAGGTCAGGCATTGGTAGCACAACGTTGGGATGAGGATTGTATTGCAGAGTGCCCGTTTTGCCTCTTGAGTTATTTCATTGTTGGACAATAGTGGTGATAGCTGTTCAATGATTTGACAAGCTTTGTTGCATCTTGAGTCTATCTCTGCTGTTTGAGAATTGTCGTTTGTCATTAGACTTCCTAGGTATTTAAATTTCTCGACCAGTTTTAGTTTTCTGCCTTCTATAGTTATGTTGATGTTCGTTTTCTCTTTTGCAATTTTCATGACTTCTGCTTTGTTGATGTTCATTTTCACACACTTTTCAGTATTTCTTGGATGAACAAAACACTTCTCTAACAGAATCCAGGAAACACGTAGAGACTACGACATCTCCTTCCTTGGTCTAAAAGCTAACATGTCTTTTTAAAATCTTTTCCTTGGCAATAGCATATAGCCAGTCTTCCTATTTTGAACTGCGAAAGGCTATGTTACGTGCTCAACGTGAACACAAACCTTTTATTGTATAACCCATTTCAGGTAGGAATAAGCCTTTGATCGCATCTACCTTATGATCATATGTTCATCACCATCATTATCATCATATGCCATATCGTATGGCGTAGGCGATCATGTCCTACATTTTTTTGTCATCCACGATCTCTCTTTTCCTATATTTTTTTTCCCAGATATAACCAAGTATTCCAACTTTCATCTTCTCATGATGTGCCTGAAAAATATCGATTATTTCTTTGTGATGTTTTTTTTTTTAATGAGCTCTCGTTTTGTGTTGGCCTTTTTGAGAATTTCTTTGAAGGTTTTTTCTTTTTGGCTGTTAATGGAGCTCTTAAAAATTATCGGCAAAAAAAAAAGAACTGAAAAAAAAGTTTGTCCATGTATACATCATCATCATCATCAAGTACCGGGTCTGCTGGGGTAGTTGATCATGTCTCTCCACAACTTTCGATCAATACAGTTATTTATCATTTCTGTTGTTAACCTTATGCCAAGTCATTCTCTTAAGCTGTCTGGTATTTTTTCTCTTTGTTTCCCTCTATCTCTTCGTCCCTCAAGTTTCCCAGTTGTTACAATATATTCCAGTTGTTCTCTTCTCATTACATGGTCAAAAAATGATGATTGTTTCTTCCTAATAATGGAAATTAGCTCTCGTTTTACTTTGACCTCTTTCAGAACGTTTCCATTACTCTTCTTAACTGTCCATGGTATTCTCAACATTCTTCTGTAAAACCACATTTCTACAGACTCCAGTGATTTTCTTGTGTTGTGTCCTATTGTCCATGATTCACATCCATATGTTAAAACTGGCTCTACATAACGCTTAATAACTCTTTTTCTTGTTTCTATTGTCAATAATAGAGCCGCGATAGCTCAGTGGTTAGTGAACTGGACTACTACTGGAGAACAAAAATAAAAATGGCACAGCTTCTTTCGAGGCAGTGCTGATATCAAATTCAGAAGTGAGAATGTGCAGGCAGGAGAAAGGAGACGAGGCCATGCACGACGAATACACCTTGTTCGTTCTGCGGATGGATCTGTCTGTCCAATCAATATTGGCAGATTCAGCCACGAGTGAAGCTGTTGAGCATAATAGCATCCAGCATTAAACACTAATATGTTTACCAAACTACTGACTTATCATGATTGCTTGCTACCAACCATCTGTCAAGACGCCAAAGGTCATATATACATTACAACTTACCACAATCAGGGGAAGCAATGCCAAAGGAGGGCATTTCTTGAAGATCAGATGAAATAGCGAATACACCACGTTAAAAAAATATGGGCCCCATATTGTCAGCAAGAGAGCCCAAATCCACGTCACGTCAATGCTTTCCTTTGCAGGCTATGAAGGAGGAATAGTTCGGCATGTAGAAGAGAGAAATGTATTTAAACTTAATTTGACACATTCGACTATTTGGGTCAACTGATATTGTTATGTTTAAAACACTATGCATGTTTGTGTAACCTGGGAGTAACCAGAAAAGATGGAATCTGAAATGATATTATAAAAGAGAGTAGGCATTGAGAGATACAAATAAAAATATGAATAGATAAGAATAGGAATGCCATAATAATAATTACAGAGAAGTAATGAAGAATGAGAAATGATATTATAAGAGAGAGTAGGCATTGAGAGATAGAAATACAAATAAAAATAGATAAGAATAAGAATACCATAATTATAATTACAGAGAAGTAATGAAGAATGAGAAATAATATTATAATAGAGAGTAGGCATTGAGAGTTACAAATACAAATAAGAATAAATAAGAATAGGAATACCATAATAATAATTACAGAGAAGTAATTTTTTTTCATATTTTATATTTATTTCTCATTCTAGTTCAAAATTTTTACTATTTTTTTTAATTTTAAATACATATCTGTGTTTGTGTTGTATGCTTGTTCCTGCTGAAGGCTTATTGAGCCGAAACGTTGTTCCAATTTTCTCGTCCACTTATTACATAAAGATTTAACCGTACCGGTTTTTTGTTTTTCTTTTTCCATATATTTTTTTCCATATATTTTTTTCCATATATCCCCCCCTCCCCCCATTTGTCCTTTGTAATCCAGTTCATTAACCACTGAGCTACCGCCTCTCCATTTTGTGTTAAACCAAATCACAAATGAAATCTAAAAGCCGCAGCTTGCTTGCTTGCGTTCGCCCGATGAATAAAAGAGTACACCTCTTAGTCATCCGCCCTTAAAAGGACGTTAAGTGGGCATGTCTGCGTTGTGTTGTGGTTTGCAGTATAACTGTGATATTTACGCCTTTCGGCCCAACACATCCGACTTCAGCACAAAAGTCGCAGCTGAAAATGAACAGTTTCACTTTCCAATGTAAACTAAACTGTGATCATGAAGTAATACAATCTCTTTCTGTCAGGTTTCTACATCACTTTGAACGATGGTTATGCGATGTCTCCAGTAGTTTGGTTACTCCTGTAAATCTTTCTGCTGTAACCTTCCCCTATGTGTGTGTGTGGGGGGGGGGGGGAGTTATTCACTTATGCAAACTCAATTTATGAATACAACTGTAGATTCTAGTTTGTCAATTTGATGTCTCCATTAGTTTGGTTAGTCCTGTTAATCTTTCTTCTGTATCTTTCCTCTATGTGTGCGTGTGTGTGTGTGTGGGGGGTAAGGGGGGGGGAAGTTATTCACTTATGCAAACTCAATTTATGAATACAACTGTAGATTCTAGTTTGTCAATTTGATGTCTCCATTAGTTTGGTTAGTCCTGTTAATCTTTCTTCTGTTATCTTTCCCCTATGTGTGCGTGTGTGTGTGTGTGGGGGGGGGGGAGTTACTTATGCAAACTCAATTTATGAATACAACTGTAGATTCTAGTTTGTCAATTTGATGTCTCCATTAGTTTGGTTAGTCCTGTTAATCTTTCTTCTGTAACCTTCCCCTATGTGTGTGTGTGTTTGGGGGGGGGGGGGGGGGGGGGGAGAGAGAGTTACTCACTTATGCAAACTCAATTTATGAATACAACTGTAGATTCTAGTTTGTCAGTTTGAGGTCTCCAGATTTCCTTGGAAAGATATCAGTATTTTAATTAATTGTTATCTGCCAGTGTCCATAGTTATCACCGTAGTTGATAATTATCTTGTTTTTTGTTTATATCTATGTGAACGTGTTCTGAAAAGACCAATGAGGAAGTTATCAAAGAGGCCAACAGAAAAAGGCAGATCCTAAAAAAATATCAGAAAGAAACAATCAACATTTTTCGGGCACATCATGAGAAGAGGAAAGTTGGAATACTTGGTTACAACTGGCAAAATAAAAGGAAAGAGAGATCGCGGACGACAAAGAGAGAAAATACTAGATGGCTTGGTGTCATGGCATGGAAAGCAGTCAACAACAGAACTGACACGATGCACTGTGAATAGAAGATTGTGGAAGGGCATGATCGCCTACGCCAACCGGTATGGCACATGATGATGATGATGAACGTGTTCTACTATATGGAAGCGAGTCATGGACGATAAGTAAGGCAAAACAAAGAAAATTAGATGAAGCTGAGATGTGGGTTATCAGAAGAATATTACGAATTAAATGGATATCAAAAATTACAATTGAAGTATGCTTAAAACGAGCTGGAGAAGCCAGATATATCACAAAGAAGAGACAATCTACATTTATTGGACATGCCATGCGAAAAGAGGACATTGACCATATCATAACAACAAGCAGAATGAATAGAAAGTAGAGTAGAGGAAAACATAGAGAGCAAATATTGAACAGTTTATCCGAATGGCTTAATAAAAGATCACCGACTGAAATTATGACACGCATGAGGGACCGAGAGAGGTGGAGAGAGATGATCGCCTACGCCAATCGGCATGGCACCTGATGATGTTGATAATGGTGATGGGGATGATGATGATGATGACGGTGATGATGGTAATGTTGATGATGATGGTGATGATGATGATGATGATGATGGTAATGATGATAATGATGATGGTGATGGTGGTGATGATTATGGTGATGATGATCATGATGATGGTGATGATGATGATGATGATGACGATGATGGTGATGATGATGATGGTAATGATGATGATGGTGATGGTGGTGATGGTTATGGTGATGATGATCATGATGATGGTGATGGTGATGATGATGATGATGATGGTGATGGTGATGGTGGTGATGATTATGGTGATGATGATCATGATGATGGTGGTGATGATGATGATGATGGTAATAATGTTGATGATGCTGATGATGATGTTGAAGATGAGGGTGATGATAATGATGATGCTATTGATGATGATGGTTATAGTGATATTGATGGTGATGATGATGATAGTAATGATGATTATGATGACGATGATGATATGTGATCCTACCTTAAGGAGAATCACCGTTTCATTCTTAGAGCTGTGAAGTGAAACCTCGGTTATTGAGCCCATAGGATTAATTCTGCAACAAAATAAATTCACGTCAAAGAATGCCGATATTGTAACGCATCTACGAAAGATAATTTCGTTTCAAAAAGGAATTCACATCAAGAATGGATTTTATTATTAAAGGTAACTCATATCAAGAATTGATTTTATTATTAAAAGTAATTCATATCAAGAATTGATTTTATTATTAAAAGTAATTCATATCAAGAATTGATTTTATTATTAAAAGTAATTCATATCAAGAATTGATTTTATTATTAAAAGTAATTCATATCAAAAATTGATTTTATTATTAAAAGTAATTCATATCAAGAATTGATTTTATCATTAAAAGTAATTCATATCAAGAATTGATTTTATTATTAATAGTAATTCATATCAAGAATTGATTTTATTAATAAAAGTAATTCATAACAAGAATTGATTTTATTATTAAAAGTAATTCACATCAAGAATTGAATTTTTTATTATTAAAAGTAATTCATATCAAGAAAAAAAAGTATTGTAACAAAAGTAATCAACATCAAAGAACGACAATTGTGTAAGTAATTCACATCAGGGAACGAAGAATTTGTAATGAATGTAATTAACATTAAGAAAAGATGATTTTATAACATTAGTAATTAACTAAGTTAAGAAGTTCCCTGGACAGCTAAAAAGACCAATGAGGAAGTTCTCAAAGAGGCCAACACAAAAAGGAAGCTCTTAAAAAACACCAGAAAGAAGCAATCAACATTTTTCGGGCACATCATGAGAAGAGGAAAGTTGGAATACTTGGTTTCAACTGGCAAAATAAAAGGAAAGAGAGATCGCGGGCGACAAAGAGAGAAAATACTGGATAGCTTGGTGTCATGGCATGGAAAACAGTCAACAAGAGAACTGATACGATGCACTGTAGATAGAAGATTGTGGAGGGACATGATCGCCTACGCCAACCGGTATGGCACATGATGATGATGAGTAATTAGCATTAAGAAAAGATTATTTTTATAACATTAGTAATTAACATTAAGAAAATATCATTTTATAACATTATTAATTAACATTAAGAAAAGATGATTTTATAACATTAGTAATTAACATTAAGAAAAGATGATTTTATAACTTTAGTAATTTGCGTCAAGGAATTAAATATTAAAAGACATGAAGGTGTAACAAAAATAAATTATGAGTTAGAATCTAGATACAACAAATAACGGTTCGAAGAAATCAACAAAGAGCACAAAACAGCAGGAATTAATAACTGGATATTTGATAACAAAGAAGGAAAGGAGCGTTTCTCAAGTGATCATCATCATGTGCCATGCCGGTTGGCGCAGGTGATCATGTCCCTCCACAATCGTCTATCCACAGTGCATCGTATCAGTTCTGTTGTTGACTGTTTTCCATGCCATGACATCAAGCAATTCAGTATTTTCTCTCTTTGTCGCCCGCGATCTCTCTTTCCTTTTATTTTGCCAGCTGTAACCAAGTATTCCAACTTTCCTTTTCTCATGATGTGCCCGAAAAATGTTGATTTCTTCTTTCTGATGTTTTTTAAGACATCTCAAGTGATAGATTTACGAAAAATCATACTGCCAAAGTGTGTGAAGAAAATATTGCAACAATATATTTAATATTTTTGTATTTAAACAGAACTGCTTAGGCAAAAACAGCATTTTAGAAAATATAAAATGTCTTATGCAACAAGTCTATGTCAATAGAAGAGAGAAAGAGAGTTCATCAGTGCTATATAGAGCCAATTCTGACCTATGGAAGCGAATAATTGACAGTAAACAAAGAAATGAAAAGACGATTAGGCGCCACAGAGATGGGGTTTTTCAGAAGAGTATGGAAAGTTCCCTGGACAGCTAAAAAGACCAACGAGGAAATTCTTTAAAAGGCCAACACAGAAAGGGAACTCCTAAAAAACATCAGAAAGAAACAATCAACATTTTCCGGGAACATCATGAGAAGAGGAAAGTTGGAATATTTAGTTACAACTGGCAAAATAAAAGGAAAGAGAGATAACTTGGTGTCATGGCATGGAAAACAGTCAACAAAGGAATTGATATGAAGCACTGTGGATAGAAGATTGTGGAAGGGCATGATCGCCTACGCCAACCGGCATGGCACATGATGATGTGTAATGATAGTTCAGAAATTAAACTGACGACAAATTTATTCACAATTATACCATAATACATGTACTGACTTCCGGTCAATATAGCGCATAGGCGGCAGTATACATTGAGGTTCAGTCTGAAAAGTGTCCTTTGTTGCAGTTTACTCATATTCCAAGTCTGGCTTGCCGCCAGAGCTACTGAGTTTAGTGCTCTGAGCGCACCGTGAGCTGTGCTTTTATCCGGATCGTGTTTCGATATTCCAATTGCTTACGATGAATGATGATATCGTATGACAAAGGGCAATTAAGATGCGTTCAATTTCGGTGCGGCTACGCCTTATGTCTGTTGGCATATGCTGTAGCGGCTATGATGGGGAGGGTGTGCATCTGCCTTTCTTTTTTTTTTCTTTTGATCATTCAATGAGATGAATTTTAATTCAGATGATTCCACTGGCACTGGAGGTTAAGCAATTATGGATTTTAATTCGTTTACAGTGATGCCGGGACCTTCGACTAATCATTACCATAACATGTATATGCGACATATAACATTCTTCTTCTACCTTTCAGCTCCATGTGGAGCATAGGTCTTCAACAAACACTTTCCAAGCCGTTCTGTTTCTTGCCATTCTTTTAAGATCATTCTATGTCTTCCCCATCACCTTTATCTCTGCTTCTGTCTGTCTTCTCCAAGAATTTCTTGGTCTTCCTCTTTGTCTTTTCCCCTGGGGATTCCAAAAAAGGGCCTTTTGGGTAATACTCTCAATTGGCTTCCGCAGTGTGTGTCCTATCCAGCGCCATCGTCTTCGCTGTATCTCTTTATCCACTGATATTTGACTGATACATTTCCATAATTCTATGTTAGTGATTTTGTCCTGTCATTTCCATCCTTTTATTCTGCGTAAGCATCCATTAATGAAAGTCTGTATCTTCATGATTATCAAGTTTGTTGTTCTCCATGTTTCACAGCCATATAATAGGACTGACTTAAAATTGGAGTTGAAAATTTTTATTTTTGTATTTAACCTAATTTCTTTGGACTCCCATTTCCCAGTGCAGCAAACGCTCATCTTGCTTTTGATATCCTTTAGTATCCTTTTCTGTTCCTCCCTCTTTATCTATATTACTACCCAGATATATGTAAGATTGTACTCCTAGTAGAGGTATTTCTCCTAATTTTATTTGGTTATTGCTAACTGCATTAATTCCCCTAATGTTGGTCTTATATCTATTAATTTTCAGTCCTTGCTGTGACATATAACAATAATAAGATATATATGTGGTAAGCACACCGAGCTTCATATGCCTGGTATATCACGACTTCCCCATTTATTAGAAAATAATAACGGGAAGTTCCGGTAAATTTCCTGTTATTGAAAATAAAAAAAACCCCAAAAATCTATATTGTAGGAAATACATTTGTAGACTTCTGGGAATATGTCGGGGACTGTGTGGCGGAAAAGAAACTATGGCGAAAAAAAAAGATAAAACGAAAGCAGAAAAAGAATTCTTCGCAAATGAAAGTATTTATGTCTATTTATCTTGAATGTAAATACCAGGCTCTGTCATCTTTCTTATCTCTTGTTTCATATATCGGCGTCGAGGAGACATTACGAGAGAGAGAGAGAGAGAGAGAGAGAGAAATGGTGATAGGGATAGAAATAGCTACAGAGAGGGATAGAGTGTTAGAAACAGAGAAACAGATAAGGATAAAGAAAGATAAAGAGAGAGAGAGAGAGAGAGAGAGAGAGAGAGACAGGGATGGTGATAGAGATAGAAATAGCTACAGAGAGGGATAGAGTGTTAGAAACAGAGAAACAGATAAGGATAAAGAAAGATAAAGAGAGAGTGAGAGAGAGAGAGAGACAGGGATGGTGATAGAGATAGAAATAGCTACAGAGAGGGATGAGTGTTAGAAACAGAGAAACAGATAAGGATAAAGACAGGTAAAGAGAGTGAGAGAAAGACAGGGATGGCGATAGAGATAGAAATAGCTACAGAGAGGGATAGAGTGTTAGAAACAGAGAAACTGACAAGGATAAAGACAGGTAAAGAGAGTGAGAGAAAGACAGGGATAGTGATAGAGATAGAAATAGCTACAGAGAGGGATAGAGTGTTAGAAACAGAGAAACTGACAAGGATAAAGAGAGATTAAGAGAGATTAAGAGAGAGAGAGAGAGAGAAACAGGGATGGTGATAGAGATAGAAACAGCTACAGAGAGAGATAGTGTTAGAAACAGAGAAACAGATAAGGATAAAGAGAGATTAAGAGAGATAAAGAGAGAGAGAGAGAGAGAGACAGGGATGGTGATAGAGATAGAAACAGCTACAAAGAGAGATAGAGTGTTAGAAACAGAGAAACAGATAAGGATAAAGAGAGATTAAGAGAGATAAAGAGAGAGAGAGACAGGGATGGTGATAGAGATAGAAACAGCTACATATATTGGTAGAGTGTTAGAAACAGAGAAATAGATAACGATAAAGAGAGTTAAAGAGAGAGAGAGAGATCGAGAGAGAGAGAGAGAGATCAGGGATGGTGATAGAGATATAGAGAGTTAGAAATAGAGATATATATAGCGATAGAGAGAGATAGAGAGTTAGAAATAGAGATATAGATAGCGATAGAGAGAGATAGAGAGTTAGAAATAGAGATATAGATAGCGATAGAGAGAGATAGAGAGTTAGAAATAGAGAAATATATAACGACCGAGAGAGATAGAGAGTTAGAAATAGAGATATAGATAGCGATAGAGAGAGATAGAGAGTTAGAAATAGAGATATAGATAGCGATAGAGAGAGATAGAGAGTTAGAAATAGAGATAAAGATAGCGATAGAGAGAGATAGAGATTTAGAAATAGAGATATAGATAGCGATAGAGAGAGATAGAGTTAGAAATAGAGATATAGATAGCGATAGCGAGATATAGAGAGTTAGAAATAGAGATATAGATAACAATATAGAGATATAGTTAGAAATAGAGATATAGATGACGATAGAAAGAGATATAGTTAGAAATAGAGATATAGATGACGATAGAAAGAGATATAGTTAGAAATAGAGATATAGAT
Organism: Megaustenia siamemsis; assembly: GCA_032433765.1. Lineage (NCBI taxonomy): Eukaryota > Metazoa > Mollusca > Gastropoda > Stylommatophora > Ariophantidae > Megaustenia > Megaustenia siamemsis. The sequence continues at coordinate 17,365,164 of JAVIAB010000145.1, read as the reverse complement.
AAAGACACAGAGAGATATAGAATTAGAAATAGAGATATAGATGACGATAGAAAGAGATATAGAATTAGAAATAGAGATTTAGATAACGATAGAAAGGGATAGTTTGCCATCTTTTGCTCCTTGCTGGCCAGGCCTTATGCGCTATCGTGTTCTCGAATGTTCTCTACTCGTATCCCATCTATTCATTAGTTCTAGGGGGTGCTCTTTTTAAATCAAAAAGGAAAAAAAAAAAAAGATATACCAGGAAATGAACCATCCCATGTTCCATATAAAGGGAGAAAACTTGCTAAAACATTAGTTTTCAATTAGTTATAAAATACATATCTTGAAACGGTGCACATTTACTATATTGCGTTATGGACCTTTTGTAATAGTAATTGGTCAAGAGTTGAAATGTAAGGTATATTAGCCAGATGTGTAATATAGGGAATGGCCGGGTAGGCAAGAGAGGAGTTGTATTCATGGAGAGGGAATATAGAAATAGGCTATAGTTAATTAAGGATATACCGCCAAGGTTAAGGGTAGGGTATACCGCCATAAAGGCGTGCAGTCCGTGGGGAACATGAAGTCCACTGAGTATGGACCGGATGCTGGAAATAGAATTAGCTAGGGTCAAGGTTAAGTGGGGAAGACAGAGGTCTAGAAGGTTCGTGGCGTGACGTGTTAAGTGTGAGTAGTAAGCAAAGGAAAGATTAGAAATGATTGGTTACAGAGGATGATGGGATAGTGGATGGTAGGGAAGTACAAATAGTTTGGACGAGAGAAAACTGGACTCTCTCTCACCGGTCGTGAACGAACTGAGACATGTTACCACATGATGGTTTTGTGCATGTGAAAGACTTGTATTATATTAGATGTTGTCCAATGTTGTCATGGCATTAAAATTATTACAATGTTGACCACTAGTTGTTTCTGCATCAAACAAGCCATCGCGGCGTTAGCCTATGACATTAGATCTCAAATTCGGTGCCGTAACTATAACACTTTCCGGCTAAGAAAGAACTGTGTTTACGCAGAATTTATTGTTAGTTGTGTGAATTGAGTTTAGTATTTTGATCTTCGCTCGTGCGCGGCCGGGGCCCGAAAGGGGAGTAAAGAATAGTGGCGCTGTACCCTACCTGGCATGTTCGTAAGAGGTGAGAAAGGAGGTTTGAGCTTGGGACTGACTATCCCATACTGTAAAACAAAATAAGTCGAAAAAACTTCATAAACATGGACGAGTCAAAAAAAAAAATGGAAGACATGTAATGATCTTAAAAGAATGGCAAGAAAGAGAACGACTCGTAAAGTGTTTGTTGAAGACCTATGCTCCACAGGGAGCTGAAAGGTAGAAGAAGACTTTGATCTTGTCACGTTTTAAAAAAAAAAAAATGTAAAGTACCCCCGTCACGCCAAGTGGCGTATAGGGAATATGGTGTTAGTGACCCTATATTTTACAGACCTTCAGCACATGATTTTTGAGGTAATGTGGTCGGTATTACGCCGTGCTGCTTTACTTTCCCAGAAAAAAAATCCGGTACCCATTAAAGGCTGGGTGAACCTGGAAGCCGTCGGTGTTGTAGAACCTCACACCAAGTATGACGTCAGAGCGCAGCGGCAGGATGGACTTTGATTTCAGGTGAGCTCATTTTGTATCTGCCATGATTTTTGATACTATGTTTCTATTGAGATTTATTTGTTTAATTCTACGATTTCTTTGCTTATGCTACGATTTCTTTGTTTCTGTTGCGATTTCTTTGTTTTTTTTGTTGTGATTTCTTTGTTTCTGTTGCTAATTATTTGTTTCTGTTGCGATTTCTTTGTTTCTGTTGCGATTTCTTTATTTCTTCTGTGATTTCTTTATTTCTATTGCGTTTTCTTTGTTTCTACTGTGATTTCTTTATTTCTATTGCATTTTCTTTGTTTCTACTGTGATTTATGTATTTATATTGCATTTTCTTTGTTTCGGATGTGATTTATTTGCTTCTATTGCTACTTTTTGTTTCACTTTTGATTTATTTTGTTTCTTTTGCGATTTTTAAATTTTCTTTGTGATTTATTTATTCATAATGTTATTTCTTTGTATTTGTTTTGAATTCTTTGTTTGTGTTTGAATTTCTTTGGTTCGAATGCGATTTCTTTATTTTTCGTTGTGATTTCGTTATTTATGTTGTGAATTCGTTGTTTCTATTGTGGTTTCATTGTTTCGATTATTTCATTGTTCATGTTGTGATTTAAAAAAAATGAATATTGTGCTTTTTGTTTGTGTTGTAGTTTCTATTGCGATTTCTTTATTTCTATTAGATTTCATTGCTTATGTTGTGATTTCTTTATTTCTATTAGATTTCATTGCTTATGTTGTGATTTCTTTATTTCTATTAGATTTCATTGCTTATGTTGTGATTTCTTTATTTCTATTAGATTTCATTGCTTATGTTGTGATTTCTTTATTTCTATTAGATTTCATTGCTTATGTTGTGATTTCTTTATTTCTATTAGATTTCATTGCTTATGTTGTGATTTCTTTATTTCTATTAGATTTCATTGCTTATGTTGTGATTTCTTTATTTCTATTAGATTTCATTGCTTATGTTGTGATTTCTTTATTTCTATTAGATTTCATTGCTTATGTTGTGATTTCTTTATTTCTATTAGATTTCATTGCTTATGTTGTGATTTCTTTATTAGCCAGTAATGTCGAAGCGCATACACTTCGGTATTTGCAGAAATCAAAATTTAGATGTCTGTCTGCCTGCCTGTCTGCCTGCCTGCCTGCCTGTCTCTCTCTCTCTGTCTGTATGTATGTCTGTCTATCTATCTGTCTGTCTCTGTGTCTCTCTCTCTGTCTGTCTGTATGTATGTCTATCTATCTGTCTGTCTCTGTGTGTCTCTCTCTCTGTCTGTATGTATGTCTGTCTATCTATCTGTCTGTCTCTGTGTCTCTCTCTCTGTCTGTCTGCCTGTATGTATGTCTATTGACCTTTCGAGCCGTAGCCGGCCCATAGGGCATAGACCCAGATACTCTTTGTCATATATAAATTTGTATTCCAGCAGTTTTCAATCTTTGTAAAGATCTTTTATCAAATCACGCCAATTTTCTCTGTTCTGTGCAAGCAACTCTTATCTCATTGAGGGAGCCGATTCCTGCTGCTCCTGTATCAATTGAGATAACTTAAGCAAAATAATGATATTAGAGTACCTGTATATAACTTAAGCAAAATAATGATATTAGAGTACCTGTATATAACTTAAGCAAAATAATGATATTAGAGTACCTGTATATAACTTAAGCAAAATAATGATATTAGAGTACCTGTATATAACTTAAGCAAAATAATGATATTAGAGTACCTGTATATAACTTAAGCAAAATAATGATATTAGAGTACCTGTATATAACTTAAGCAAAATAATGATATTAGAGTACCTGTATATAACTTAAACAAAATAATGATATTAGAGTACCTGTATATAACTTAAACAAAATAATGATATTAGAGTACCTGTATAGTACTTAAGCAAAATAATGATATTAGAGTACCTGTATATAACTTAAACAAAATAATGATATTAGAGTACCTGTATATAACTTAAACAAAATAATGATATTAGAGTACCTGTATATAACTTAAACAAAATAATGATATTAGAGTACCTGTATATAACTTAAGCAAAATAATGATATTAGAGTACCTGTATATAACTTAAACAAAATAATGATATTAGAGTACCTGTATATAACTTAAACAAAATAATGATATTAGAGTACCTGTATATAACTTAAACAAAATAATGATATTAGAGTACCTGTATGTCATAACCAGGAATATCAGCTTTGACAAGACGCTGGTGCCTAGAACAAGTCCAAACAAAAGGCCACAAAAGATGATCTTCACGATGGTGTTGATGATCTTCCAGATTCGTTGTTCTGATGTTGATGACGTAGTTTGGTCTCTGTCTGCTCTGAATATGTCCCATCTAAATAAGAAATAGATCATCTTAAGTTGTGTAATATTGTGTCCCAATAACATGTAGTTACATCGTCGTGTTTGGGGTGGGGGTGTAAAGTAGTAAACCTAACAGAGCTAGGCCACATTTATTCTCTTTCCACATTTAACACATCTCTTATTCATCTCACCATCCTATCTCTCATCTCTCCGTCCACCTCTCCCCCTAACTTTATCTTCCGACATGTAGCTACAGATATTTGTGCCTCACCGTTTGTTGTTGTTGTCCCCGTATTCTGAAGAAGAGGAAGAATTTAAAAATAAAAAATAAAAAATAGTATGTTAGAAGCTTTACGCGATTAGTGGACGACACAGATTAAACGACGTTTCGGCCCAATAGGCCTTCAGCAGGAACAAACAAAAGAAACACACACACGGATATGTAAGTAAAACTAATAACGAAACATCCAAATTAGAATTGTTTCTTTTTTTTTTTATTGTTCCTCACATTCAGCTTTACTGCAGCGTCGCATTTTTATGCATTTAGTTGCATTTCTTTGCCTTAACCCTATTCTGAAGAAGGCCGCGGGCTGAAACGTCAGTATTTTGTTGTGTTCCTTCTTTGTAAAGCTGGCACGATATCATGGAGTGTATACCACACCCTACTACTGGCTCCTCCACATTTACTCTTCTTTTCTTCCTCTTTATTCCTCTTCTCCTTCGATCATCTTCTGCTATGTGTCCAGACGTTCAGACAAGCGATGACATCAAAAGATGGACAAGTCAGCTTATCTGCACCATAAATGGAAGAGACAGAGCGGAATGGCGCTCCATGGTAGCAACCTTCGATGCGGAGACGGCACTGAATGATGATGATGAGACCAGCGAATGAGATGAGTTACGAACAAGACGGTGATTTTGAGATTCCCTAATAACTTGTCATGCAGGCTTCTTTCTGTTGGCAATATCTGTGTGTTTCGGGTGTTTAGAGTGCTGGAGAAAAATAATCAATCAATCGATCTATTGACATTTCGAGCTGTCGCCGGCCCATAGGGCGTAGACCCAGATACTCCTTCTCTTATATAAATTTTTATTCTAGCAGTTTTCAATCCTTGTAAAGACCTTTTATCAAATCTCGCCATTTGTCTCTGTTCTGTACAAGCAACTCTATCTCAATGAGGGAGCCGATTCCTGCTGCTCTTGCCTCTCTCATCAATGTTCTTCAGTGTCTCTCTGGGTCTTCCTCTTTTCCTCTTACCTGTTGTTTCCCACATGAGGGCTTGCTTTGTTATGCAGTTATTATCTCTTCTCATCACATGTAGACAAATAATAAATGAATATTATTATATAGGGAAACTTCCGAGGCGATAATTCAGCGAATCAGAATTTTTTCTGTTGTTCTTTGTCATTTTTTTCGGAGTGCTGTAAAACAAACCTCTTCTTTCTATGATTTGTTGAGAGTGCTATAGGATATGCTCTTGAGTCTGGATGCTCCGTAATCGCATATTCACTTATTAATCCTATCGTGTGTAAATGTGATCTGAGGCTACAACGTCCTACTCTGAGTCTGAATATCTTAGTCTGTTCATGTCTGCTGAGTTTGTTTAAGCTGTCGTGATTTGGCTCATATTTTCCATGTAACTCCATCATTTCTGATTTCCTTGTTTGCTTTAGGATTGTTTTTATTTCTTTGAGATTGATTGCCCTATTGAAGTCTCTCAAATGCTTTTGCGAGTTTATCATCATCATCATCATCATCATCATCATTAAGTATCGAGCCTGCTGGCATAGGTGGTCATGTCTCTCCACAACTTTCGATCTCGACAGTAATTTATCATTTCTGTTGTTGACCTTCTGCCAAGCCCTTCTCTTAAGTTGTCTGGTATCTTTTCTCTTTGCTTCCCTCTATCTCTTCGTCCCTCAATTTTCCCAATTGTCATTCAGCATATTCAATATATTCCCTTCTCATTGCATGGCCAAAAAATCATGATTGTTTTTTTCCTAATTTTGTTAATTAGCGAGTTGATCAGCTTTCTCAATTAGGAGTTGCCACAAGGTGCTGGTTTCCACTGCAGGACTAATTTATTTATTTTTCCCCTCACAGTGTTCATATAAAAAATAGTAAAAAGTAAAGAACCCGGTCCCGCCAAGTGGCGTATAGGGAATACGGTGTTAGTGACTATACATTTTACAGACCTTTAGCACACATGATTTTTGGGGTAATGTGGTCGGTATTACGCCCGTGCCGCTTTTCTTTCCCATAAAAAATTCCGGTACCCACTAAAGGCTGGATGAACCGGAAGCCGTCGGTTGGGATCGAACCCTACCTCTTGTCCTTTGTAGTCCAGTTCATTAATCACTGAGCTATCGCGGCTCCCTCTTATATAGGAGATTGTTCCCATTTAAAGGCTTGCTTTGATATTTTCTTGCTGTCTCTTCTCGTCACATGACCAACCAACATACGATCATCTTTCTTCTCTTGTTGTCTCTTCTCATCACATACCGACCAACATATGGCCACCTTTCTTCTCTTGCTGTCTCTTCTCATCGCATGACCAACCAACATACGACCATCTTTCTTCTCTTGTTGTCTCTTCTCATCGCATGACCAACCAACATACGACCATCTTTCTTCTCTTGTTGTCTCTTCTCATCACATGACCAACCAACATACGACCATCTTTCTTCTCTTGCTGTCTCTTCTCATCACATGACCAACCGACATACGACCATCTTTCTTCTCTTGTTGTCTTTTCTCATCACATGACCAACCAACATACGACCATCTTTCTTCTCTTGTTGTCTCTTCTCATTACATGACCAACCAACATACAACCATCTTTCTTCTCTTGTTGTCTCTTCTCATTACATGACCAACCAACATACGACCATCTTTCTTCTCTTGTTGTCTCTTCTCATCACATGACCAACCAACATACGACCATCTTTCTTCTCTTGTTGCCTCTTCTCATCACATGACCAACCAATATACGACCATCTTTCTTCTCATGTTGTCTCTTCTCATCACCATAACCAACCAACATACGACCATCTTTCTTCTCTTGTTGCCTCTTCTCATCACATGACCAACCAACATACGACCATCTTTCTTCTCTTGTTGCCTCTTCTCATCACATAACCAACCAACATACGACCATCTTTCTTCTCTTGTTGCCTCTTCTCATCACATAACCAACCAACATACGACCATCTTTCTTCTCTTGTTGCCTCTTTTCATCACATAACCAACCAACATACGACCATCTTTCTTCACTTGATTATAGCTGATATTTTGATTTATGGACACATAACATGTTATCTAGAGTTATTATTTATATGTTCGTAGACAAATGAAAGAGATCAGAAGATGGATAGCAAAAGCAGCGGCGAATTTTAAAAAGCAGGACAAAATATGGAAGTAAAAAATACTAAGGAAAAAAACTAAACTTAGAATATTCAACTCAAACTTATTAACCCATAGATACACAATGTGAAAGCTGGAAAGCAACAAAAGATATTGAGAAAAAAATAAACGCTTTTAAAGACAAATGCCTAAGAAGGAGACTATATGTACTATGGAATGAATTCAAGACTAATAAAGAAGTAAGAGAAATGGCCATGCAATCAAAGATCTCATCGACAATTAGGAAGTGAAGATGAACATATGTCGGGCATGTGCTGAGAAGAGACAACAAGAAAATTCCAAAACAGGCTTTTCTATGGGAAACATCAGGATACAGAAAAAGGAAGACCTAGAGAGGCACTGAAGCGGACACTTATAAGAGAAGCAAAGTTGGCAGGCATAGACTCATTAGATAACATCGAACATCTCGCCACAATTTGAGATGTGTATCAAAGCAATAATAAGTAATATGGTGCAGAAACATGGACATTAGACAATAAAACAGAAAAGAGAATTGAAGCCTTTGAAATGTGGACGTATAGAAGAATAGGTAGAATTGGATGGAAGGAAAGGAAACAAACGATGAAGTCTTAAAACAACTAAAAATGAAAAGAGAACTTCTGAACACAATTAGAACAAGACAAATGCGATTTTTGGGCCATGTTAAAAGACACAACAGCCTACTAAAAGTAATCCTGGAGGGGAAAATATAAGGTAAAAGAGGCAGAGGCAGACCAAGACTAACATGGACGAGTAACATCAAAAGATGGACAAATAGCCTATAACAACCTGCACCATCAAAGCAAGAGACAGAGCAGAATGGCGCTCCATGGTAACCAACCTTCGATGCGGAGATGGCACTCGATGATGATGATCAAAGCAAGGAGACAAATAATAATAAATGAATATTATTATAGAGGGAAACTTCCGAGGCGATAATCAGTGAATCAATTCAGAGGAAGAGGTATGTTTACAGCACTCGGAAAAAATGACAAATAATCAACAGAAAAAAATATGGACCAAGGCAGGATCGAACCAGTACTCAGTGGCACAGCGCCTTGCCACGAAAAGCCAAACGCTAGGGAACACTGCCACTCAGCTAATAGTTCTTAATTCTAATAGTACTAAGAATTCTAATATTCTAATATCTTAGTTCTTAATAATTCTAATTCTTAGCTGAGTGGCAGTATTCCCTAGCGTTTGACTTTTCGTGGCAAGGCGCTGTGCCACTGAGTACGAGTTCGATCCTGCCTTGGTCCATATTTTTTTCTGTTGTTGATTATTTGTCATTTTTTTCCGAGTGCTGTGATCAAAGCAAGCCCGTTGCGACGTCTAACTACGCGGGAAGGATCAAAATCAAGACAAATGAACAAACATAAACGAACCCTCCAGACTGGATATCATCAAGAAGAGCTTTGTCTGTATCTTTGTTATCATGTAGGTCTTCAGCTTCCCCTCCA